>ML796397.1:6068-21146 GCA_009831015.1 Picea engelmannii
AGATAAAGTGTTACCTTCATAATATGCTAACTCATAGGCCCCTTTTTGAAGTCCACATTTTATGACGTAGAGACCATGCCATAATGATTCAAACTTGCATGCTCCTAATTTGTCCTTATCTTGGTCATAAACCAAGACCAAGTCTCTTTCCAAAAAGACACAAGGGAATACAGTTTGATCATACTATGATTTTACTCATCTCTTATGTGATTCGTTGGACATAGTGGCTTCTCGTCGTAGTTCATCGAGACGGGCCGAGTAGATTAGTCATTCTTCCTTGGCAGAAGTGTAAGGGATCAATTCGATAGCTAGCTTTAAAGAGGGATTTTTTCTTTCAATGGGAATTATTGCCTCTAACCCATATACAAGTTGGAAAGGTGTAAAACTAGTCACAGTTTTTGCAGATGTTTGGTATTCCCATAATGTCGAAAATAGGATGAGGTTCCATCTTGACTTATTTTTCCCTATCATCCGTTGGAGCATTGTTTTGAATACTTTGTTAATAGACTCAACCTGTCCATTAGCTTGAGGATAATAGGGGGAAGAATTTTCCTGGTCAAAGTGTAACATGGTAGCTATCTCGGTCATTATATTGTTACAAAAATGTGATCCATGATTGGTTACAATTCATTTAGGTACACCGAATCTAGAAATAATATTATTGAACATGAAAAGTGTTGTAGTTTTGGCATCATTTGAGAAAGTAGGAATAACCTCTGCCCATTTAGTAAAATAATCGAGGACCACAATAATGTAGTTCTCGCCGCCAGCGGAGGCTGGTCTACATGTCGTAAAATATATCCCCCATTTTTCAAAGGGACCAAAAAATACCATAGAATGTAAGGGAGCAGGATGGGCGCACATATTTTTTGAGAAGATCTAGCAAGGGTGGCATTTTTGGATCACATTCATACAATCTTTGAAGATTCTGGGCCAAAAGTACCCTGTGCACAAAATTTTATGGGTGGTGGATAAACCATACAAATGGATGCCACATGCTCTAGAGTGGTAGTCACTAAGGATATGTTTGGCTTCAATGTGTACAACATACTGGCACAAAACCATGTCCACACCACGATGATAGAGAACATCTCCTACAATGAGATAATTGTGGGATTGGTGGTGAATGTGTCGACGATCATCTTTCGATAATCTAGGCTGGAAACATTGATTTTGGAGATATATTAACACATATCCATACCAAGGGTTAGACGAGTCAATGAGAAACAAAGATTCATCAGGTAGCGAGTCTTGTACCACAGATTCTTCATGGACTCGGGGAAGATCGATCATTAATTTGATGAAGACCAAGGATTTTTTAGACTTGGGGGTAGAAAAATCAAGGTCAAATTCTTTTAGGATGACAATCCATTTTGAGTATCGACATCCAAGTATCTAGTGCGATAGGATATACTGCATTTTGTTAACGTTAGATATTATGGTGGTGGTTCACAACATAATATAATGTCGAAAACACTAGATAACAAAAACAACTGCCAATGCCAACTTCTCGACATAGGCATAATGAATTTTAGTGCCAACAAGGACCTTAATGAGATAGTAGATGATGTGTTCATGCTCATCATCAATTTGGACTAGTACCATACCTATGGTAGTTTAAGAAGTAGCGAGATATAATAGAAAATATTGATTGTAGTTAGGAGGCTTCAATAAAGGTGTTGACGTGAGAGCCTTGTTTAGATGATCAAAGGAACATTGAGCTTGCTTATCCCAGATAAATAGGACACCCTTTTTCAATAAAAGAATGAAACCTTTTCTAATTTTCACGTAGTTGGTGATGAATCATCCTAAAAAGTTTACTTTCCCTTGCAAACTTTGAAGTTGGAATTTAGAATAAGGAAGAGGAAAGTTAATGATTTGCTCGAATTTAAAGGGATCAAATCTGATCCCAAACCTAGATACAATGAAACCTAGAAAACAACCATATTCCACAACAAAAATACATTTGTGTGGATTTAACAGAATGTTGTAGTATCGATAGCGTAATTTTTTTTTGTCTTAAACGACCTAGGTGAGATTTGCACCTCTTGGATCTTGCAGGAATATCATCAAGATATGGTTGTATGATATGTTTTATGTCGTGGAAATCATAGGACATGGTCCACTATAATGTTGCACCAACATTTTTAAGACCAAAAGGTAACTTTCGATAGTGAAAGTCCCCTAGGGACAGATGAAGGAGGTTTTATGCTCATCTTCCAAAATTATTTTGATTTGATTATAGTCGAAGAAGTGATCTGTTGGCACAGGAGAAGACCCAGGGTTCAATTCTTAACATCTCACCAGAAAAACCTTGACTACTATCCCTTTCGGAAACTCCTGCGAAGCAGGTGAAGTCTCACCCGAGGTAGAAGCATGGGGGGTTACAGGACACAGGTGTCTGTAACTAGGCTGGGACACAGATATGTGATAATAACACTTCGCAGGATATTATGTTTAATGATTAGCAAGTGACATGCATTATTTTATTAACCCTATTAACATCACAGAACATAATCAAATATAGATCTAGCGTAGTAACAACAAAAGATTAGGCACCTTAAAAACTTAGCACTTAGCACTGTGAATCAGATCTAGCATTTTAACATAAGAAAATCATTTAAGAAACACATACATATCCATTACACATATTAATCTAAGCACTAATAAAAACATAACAAAGATAACATTGCACAAAGAAAACCATGAGACACCAGATATATGTGGTTCACCCCAGGGTTGGGATACATCCACAAATCGCTTCGCCTCTTTATTATTTGCCAGAATATTACATTCATTCACTCCTATGCATTAAGCCACAGAGTTGAGCTCTACTCTAGATAGGAGATCTGCGCACTGAGCACCATATCCTCCTTCCAAAACTAGGTCAAATGCACATAGACAAAGCCCTATATCATAGCACTTACACCCTCTACAGAATCATAATCACATACATACATTCCTTTTCAAAAAGAAACTCTATTCATACATAACTATATTCAACCCCCCTTTCTACAATACATTCTTCTTTATTTATATTATACAAACCCTTACAATAAGGCCTAAACATGGGAAAACCCCATGGGATGACATCCCATAAACCCGTTACAAAACCCTAGAGGACCCTTTATTGGGTCCACTTAACCCTCAAAATCGGTGAGATCCGCAATCTTAGCTTCGCCTGGGAGGTCCTTCTTCGACCAACGTGTCGAAGTCCAAAAGTGGGCCAAAGTTGACCAAAGTTTCTTCAAACTTGGTCGAGGGCCAACAGGTCCCCAACACTCACTTGTGACTCATCGCAAGTCACTTAGGTGAGGAAAATGATACTTTTAAAGTCTTGAGCTTAAATCGATCTTCCTCAAATTGCTTCTTAACCTGAGCCTCCTGCTCAACGAGCTCCTATATCGTCTTCTCTATAATAGGCCCTTCTAGGCATTGTTCTACCGCTACAACCAATTGATCTAGTTGTGAGCCTTGTCCATCAATATCCTCGAAGAACTTGCAAGATTCATCCTGCATAGGTTGTATCTTCTGTGTTACTTCCATTACCGTACCGTGGAGGGAAGTGATCTGTTGTTGCACTACGCACTGCTCCTGGGATCTCTTCATTCTTTCTACTCCGGTGAGCAAGTTCATTTGTGCTTGCAATGAAAATGCTTGCTACTACGCCTCCTATAACTGCGCTTCTAGCTTCCTCAGTTTGAGATCCTCGGTGAGGCATTCATATGTTTGGGTGCTTCTATCACTTAGATATTTACATTATGAGGCAAGGGCTCTTATTCTTACTAACGTGTTCTTGGTGGAGTCCTCCCTCTGGCCATGCACCTTTTGCAGGGTGCTCGGTACTATTTGGGCCTCCAATTCTGTTATCCTATCTTGAAGTTGCTGGATGATATCTGCTAGTTTCACTATTTGAGCTTCGACCGACTCTTTCTCTTCCTATTCCAAACCTGGCATAGAGTGACATGATTTTATTATTGCTTATTTGACCATGAACTTCTTTATGAGAAACTGCTCTTTTTCCCTTTGTAGTTGGTCTTTTTCCTCATTAAGCTTTGCTTAAAGCTCTGCTTTCTTTCTTTCCTGGGCTTCTACACTGTCCTACATGGCTCGTAATTTTGCTAAGACTTCATATTTCTCCTTTTCCAAGCCTTTTATAGCCTTTTCCTTCTCCTCCTGAGCTCTATGGAGCTGAGATTCTGTTGCATCCACAATTATTCTCAATTGGGATGCTTCATCCCCCAATTTTGCGGTTTGTGACGAGGAAGGTGCAGAGGTCACAGTAGGTACTGCACGAACCAAGAAAAGAACTTAGTGCACTTCCTTCAATTCCCTCTCAATCCTTCCATATAACGCCTCTTTATTTTCTCCATATCTATGCAAAATGTCTTCAGAGGTGTCCTCCATAGCTCTACGAACTAGACTGATGTCATCCTCTGTGAGAGTGGCCTCTAGCTGAGGCTTATTGGCATGTGTCTTCTTCCTTGTTGAAGGTTTCTTTGGAGAAACCTTCCTCTTCTGCGGTGTTACTATCCCAACATGGGAATATTCAGGTGGTGTAGCTTCACCTCCTCCTTCCTCTTCATCTCCTCCTCCTTTCCCTTCATCTTCATCTTCTCCTCCTCTTGGTGAGCCAGACCCGTTATCTTCAGAAGCATTGTCCTCTTCATCACTCTCTATGTCCTGGACTTCATCTTGCTTTTTCTTCTTCTTCGTCCCATTGGACTATCTGACATGTTCAACTCGGGTAACTATAGGGCTTCCTATGGTGTCAGTGTCAGATAATTTTTCATCGACGACAGGTACAAGAAATTCCTTCGACCACTCCTTTGTGATCTACTCCATATCGTCATCTTCCAGCTTGTATTATGACTGTAATTCTTCCTGGTTCTCATCTCTATGTGCAGTGATGTAGATGAAGTGAGGATCAATGAAATTTTTTTCTATTGGTCGGTACTGGTGCAGGGTGCACAGTGTCATGCGCAAAAATGATTCAATGGAGACCTTCAAATGTTGATAGTATCCATGAAACATGACATTGGACTGACACTGCTTCGTCATGTCATTGGTATACCACAGGGTTGAAAACTGAGCATCCAATGGATCTAAGTGTATGATCTCTAGAAAAGTGGCCCCTTCAGGCATTTTCCAAGTGACAAATGCAATCAAAATGATCAACCAACTGTAATGGAATTCGTATCCCAAGTCATGGGCTTCATGACAATCCTTCTCTAGCTCATTAACGAGGTAGTTCACCCAATTCATTTTCATTCCCTCCACACACTTTCCTGCGAGGTCCACCACAAACCCGGTGACCTGTGTGGGGCGGTTCTTCCTTGCGAGCTTTCCATATAGGAGTTGGAAAGCAAGGTGCAATGCGCCATCCTGTATAGAGGCTACCTTGTAACCTCTCTTTCCTTTCTCTACCTCTCCATAATATTCCTTGATGCGTTGCACCAAAGATCGGTCTGAGGCCTACCCTAGATAAAACTATTGAGGGTCAGGACCCTTGACACTTAAGCCTGTGATCTGGTGGATCAATACCGGATCCATAGTAATCCTTCTGTCAAGCCACATATATCCATCATAATATCACGAAAGGAGGAGCTTAACACAAGCGTTAAACTCATGGTGGTGGCAAAAATGCGGGATCTTCATCACATTTAACACAGTGGACTGTGCCAACCCATTAATCAATGGTTGTGAGACGAGGCAACATTTCTTTCCAGTTTTTTTTGTTAATTATTGGTGGGGAACTAACATGGTGTAGTTATTTAGGTCTCTTAAGTTGAAGTCATTGCTCTTTAACCATGGGATCTGTCCTAACTAACCCCTGACTATGCGAATTCCTTTTGGAATGTATGCAGTAAAAATAGAGTACTCAAAGTCTCGAGAGATACTGTCGTGGTCAATATTTCCAGCCAAAGGTGGAATATATTTAGGTAGTATTGACGGGATCTGCTTCGCATTATCTAGATCACTGCGATGCTTACTTCGCTGCTCAGTTACGGGGTTGACACGGCCGAAACGACATCCAATCGAAGGTAAGCCTGCATTCCCCTAGTCGATGACACCTGGATACCTTCAAATATTGGTCTATCAGCCATTAGTTTCTTAATAAATTCCTCAACAAACTTCTCTAATTCACTAGGTTCGCCCGAAATTCTATCTTTTAACAGACATGTGGGGTAGAAAAATGAACAACGGGGTAGACAAATGGACAGGCAGGGTCTAGTTTCAGATAACACAGCTCGACACTTGAACAATTATATTTTTAGCTCAGTCAATCACGGGTAGAAAAAAGTGGTCCCAATGCAGCGACCGATGAATTAAATAAGCGGCGTATCATGACGAATCTTCCAACGACCAGGAAATGCTTCCATCAATGTAAATCTGTCCGTTATGGCAAGGTCTCAACATCCAAAAGCAGTCCATAAGCCCATAAATGTGTTTTATAACCATTTCAGAGCGTCATTATAATGGTCGGGGTGCCTCCAATGGTCATATAACTTTGTCGGGGTGAAGTCCAATTCTGCGCGGACCTGCTGTTTCAATGAGGTTCAAATCCCGCGAACCTGCCTCTTGCGAGGTTCCAGTCTGTTAAGTGTTCCATATGGTTTTTGTAGCTCCTTAAAGTTTTTTTCTTTCTTTTTATTGAGCTTCCTTTCCTTTTTCCCTTTTATCTGAGTCTCTCTAACTGTTTATGGAATCCTCTTTCCATTTTTATTCTTATCTTCCCCTAGCGCAGTGGCTTTGCACTGTTGAGGTGCCCTCAAAGGGTATAAAGTTAATATCCATTTTCTTAACAATTCCTGAGTGGACATACTTCTCTCTTGAATAGATATGTTCTTCAAGTCTTCTTGCATTCTTTCAACCTTGACAACTAATTCTCTTGCCTTCTTCCCCTCATGCATTGTTACTTTGTTCTGTTTCTTCGAATTATCCTCTCGTTCTTCTATTAGTCGGTCTATTTTCTTAGCTATGAAATCCCTTAGTTATTTCTTTTTCTTTTCTGTAGCTTCTTCCTCCTCTTTCCTTCTGATCTGATCCTTCTCAATCCAATTATTACTTAACAATAGTGGGAAAGGGGTGTTGTCCCCAACAAACCTAATGACTTCAAATTCTTCTTCAGTTGATGTTCCATGAACAATAATAGGTACATTAGTAACTCTTCCACATAAGGTTATCATCTTTCCCTTAAACACGCCTTTCCTTCCTAAAGAAGGTACCACAATAGGCTTTCCCAAGATTTCCCAAGTTTCTTCTATCATAATATTCACTTGTGTTTCTTCATCCAAGACATAGTCGATATCGAATTCTTCTATTCTTGCACTTATGCGCTATTTTTCTCTAAGGTTTTCTGGTAAACTGATATCTTTATGAACATCCATCACTTCTTTCAACTGTAATAACGTAGTCTGAAATTCCTATGACCTTTTCTCTTTATGACTTTCTAACACCCATAGTTTTCTTGTCTCATGTTGATCCCTTCAACTTTAGCAATAATCCTTGAAAAATCCTCAACCTCATGACCAACAACCTTACAACAAGTACAAATAGGGCCTACCTCAGGAAATTCCTTAGCAAGATGTCTCAACCTTCTACAATTATAACACAATGTCAATCCTATTTTTATTTTAAATTTTCCCCAACCTTTTCTATACTGCACAGTTCACCTAGGATTATAGTGTTGGACCTGCAATCTGCAAAATTTCTTTCCAGGTTCCTGCATCCACTTATTAGTCCAAAAATTATTTCTATGCATAGGAATAACATTTATTTCTTCATTTCCATTAAATTTACTCAAATCAACTCTTTCTTCCAACTGTGCCCTAGCCTTCAGACTAGGACATAATCTATTAAACAAACTAAAGTTCATACTTTCAAAACAATTTTTTTCACTTTTCCTTCTCTTACCAAAGCACAAATCATGCTTCTTTTAGGGTCTTACCTATTATCTTCAGATCAAATTACCTCCTTGGTACAAAGATTCACAGGTCAAGTAGAGTACTATGCACTTCAGTAGTAGATCTACACACAAAGCTTCTCTTCTTCAGTTCCCAGTAATCACAGTTTCAGGTCCCGGAAACAGAACCATTTGTTGGCATAGGGGTAGACCCAGGGTTCAACGCTTAACAATGCACCAACAAAACCCTGACTAACGGGCCTTTCAGAAACACTTGCGAAGAAGGAGAAGTCTCGCCTGAGGTAGAATCAGGGGGGTTACATGATGCAAGTGTCTGTAACTAGACTGGGACATAGATCTGTTATAATAACACTTTGCAGGATATTCTTTTTAATGCTTAGGAAGTGACATGCATTAGTTTATTAACCTTATTAACATCACAAAACATAATCAAATATAGATATACTGTAGCAACAACAAAATATTAGGCATCTTAAACACTTAGCACTTATCACTGTGAATCAGATCTAGCATTTTAACATAAGAAAAGCATTTAAGAAACACATACATATCCATTACACATATTAATCTAAGCACTAAGAAAAACATAACAAAGATAACATTGCACAAAGAAAACCATGAGACACTAGATATACGTGGTTCACCCCAAGGTGGGACTACGTCCACAAACTGCTTCACCTCTTTATTATTCACAAAAATCTTACATTCATTCACTCATGTGCACTAAGCCATAGAGTTGAGCTTTGCACTAGAGAGGAGATCTGCGCACTGAGCACCAGATCCTCCTTCCAAAACTAGGTCAAATGCACATAGCCAAAATTCTGTATCATAGCACTTGCACCCTCTATAGAATCATAATCACATACATACATTCCTTTGCACAAATGAACTCTATTCACACAAAACTATATTCAATCCCCCTTTCTACAATATATTCTTCTTTATTTATATTATACAAACCTTTACAATAAGTCCTAAACATGGGAAAACCCCATGGGCCGACATCCCATAAATCCATCACAAAACCTTAGAGGACCCTTTATTGGGTCCACTTAACCCTCAAAATCGGTGATATCCATGATCTCATCTTTGCCTAGGTGCTCCTTCTTCACCAATGTGCCGAAGTCCAAAAGTGAGTCAAAGATGACCAAAGTTTCTTCAAAACTTGGTTGAGGGCCAACACGATCCATAAACGAGAAAACTTCACATCTGGTGCAGTCATCGATAATTTGTTCGATGAAAGGGGTAGGGAAATTTTCCTTAGGATAAGACTTATTTAAGTCCCTATAACCAACACATAATTGGATAATGCCTTGTTTTTGGCAATGAATTTTCCTTAGGACATGCCTTATTTAAGTCTTTATAATCATCGCATACTTGGATAGTGCCCTATTTTTTGGCAATAAGTAAAATGTTCAATACCCATTCAGTTAAGGGAACTAGGTAAATGAAATCAAATTTAATCATTTTTGAACTTCTTCCTTGATTTCCGCATCTTTTCATGGGTGGACGAGTCAGAGCCTTTGTCAAACTAGACGGGCTTTGGGATAAGCCTTACTTTTGTGTGATGATTCAAGGGTGTATTTCGAGCATTTCTTTGTATGACTAGGAAAAAACATCATGGAGTTATTTAAATAGGGTAGTGTAACATTCAATCTCTTGAGGGGAGCAATATGAACCTATATGCATGTTTTCCATGACCCTAGGTTTGAATGAAATGTCAATTGAATTTTTTTTGGAGATGTTTCCCAAATTTCCTTATGATGAAGTCGAGTGCGAGGTAGAGGGAAATAGAGATTGATATCGATTGTCATTCGAAATGAGGTTTTGAATTTGTTTCTCTACATTTTCCAGACTAGGTAGAAAAGATGATCGATGGTGGGAATCTTCCCAGGGTATATATCATAGAGTCATGACTTCCATTATGGCCTCGTTTGAGGATAGGACATCATTTAGGAAATCATGTGGATTAAATGGGGAATTAACCTAGTAGGGAAGAGAGAAATTATCTAGCTCATCATCCAGTGGGAGACTAGGATCGAGGTCAAAAAAATTCCCTACTCACTGTATCACTGAATACGATAATTTAGTCGGTGACAGTGGCATGGTAGATCTATAAGAGTCTACTTCTAAAGGATGAGGGACCACCTAAGGGTCATCAAAGCCAAGGTATTTTATAACAACATAATAGATCATATTGACCAGAGCTAGGTTGGTGGTGTTAGGTGTAGAGAGGGGTAATATTCCCATAAGAGAAGGATATTTAAACATACCTACACTAATTCTTTCATACCACCCAGGAGATTCACCTACAAAGGGCACATTGATAGTCGGATTGACACGCAAGTTAGGGGTGTAATTATAGTCCAATTGGTCAATAGTAATAATCTGTCCTTGATGTGGAAATCATACAACATGGAAAACAATGGATGCAACAACTTTCATTTCATAGAGCCAAGTGCATCCTAAGAGCATATTGTATTCAAGTGTGGCATCAACCACTTTGAATTCAACAAAGATAGTCTTGCCCCAAATCTCAATAGATAGAGAGGTGAGGATTCCATGGGGTTTGACATAATGTCCATAAAAACCTTTAAGGATGTTTGGATATGTGGTGAGTTATGGAGAACAAATATCTTTCAACATGAAAAAGACATGATACAAGTGGTTTCTCCTTCTTCGATCACCGTATGAAATATATTCTTATTCAGACACCAAACTATAATTTTCAATGCCAGTTGCTATGACAAACATGGTTCACTTTGTTCTGTGTCAAAGGAAATAACGATGGACTCTGAAGGGTCTATTCCCCCAATCATTGATTGAGATTATTTTCGCTGAGCAGGGTAGCTCTGTAATACTTCGAGGGAGGACATCGCGCATGGGGCCTGGGTGATATATTCTATTATGATATAATGTTCGGTTGTCTGATTGTTTGGATTGTGGGTGGTCCATTGAAGTACCCCTTTGGGAGGTGGATGGCAGGTTTAGAATCCGGTTATTCTAGTGTAAGAGGGTCAATGGGTGGTGAAGTTGGGGGAGGATCCTTTGATGAAGGTTCTTCCTCTATGGAGTCATAGTTCTTAGCTCTGGTGTTTAATGCGACCATAGATTCAACCATCAAAACATTTGTTGTTGAGGATTATGCATTACCCCCGAGTGGGGGTTTTTGGTTTTGTGTGATCATATGTTGTTATTGGGGGGGTGTTCGGTTCCTTTTGGCACTAGGGTGAGAAAAATGAGGTCCCTTAACTATATAGTTAGGATATCCAGAAAGAAAAATAGAGATTTAGTTGGTTAGTGGCTCAACTAACATAAAGAAACAAGAAATAAACAAGAATGAAATAAATCTAAAATAAGAAAACAATAACTTGATATTAATGTACAAAGAAAACACAAGAGAGATCTATCAAGTAAACTGATCTTCGAATTGATACTCCTTGGAGAAATATGGGAACTTAGGAGTCCCCTCTTCCTCCTTGGGAAGGATCTTGAGTCCCCAAGTTCAAAGTCTTCTTTCTAATATCAATGGCTAACAAGGAAAATGGTGAAGAAAAGAGTGATGGACTACTCAAGAGGAGAGAGCCCCAACACTTGCTATGGATGCCCAAATATTTCTAAGAGGAAGATGGCTTTCCAAAGATAAAAATGGGTATCATAAAAATACTCAAATGGTTCTTCTTTTTTGCATACAATGGCCATTTATTTATACGAGGATGGAAAAACTTTTATTAACTGGTTCCAAATGTGAATGGTAGGCCTTTGGAGGTACCTCCCATCCCTTTCAGTGATCCCAAAGAAAAAATTGGGGGCGATTTTGGGTATGGGGGAGATCCCCTTCATCTTAAAAGTGGTTGAGGCCCGACCAAACTCATCAATGTGTCATTTTTGTATCTACGCGAGTCATTGGCTATTAGTCACACAATGTGCACATCATACACCATGTTATGCCTCACGGATGCGCATGAGCTGCTTTAGTTGAATGTGCGTTGATTTCTAGAACCACTTTTACATAGTTTTGTGATTGTCTTTACAAACTTAATGTTATCCTTCCATGAATATTGGTACTATGATGTGTTTGTGTTAACTGTTTCTTTATCCACTATCTTTATTTGTAGTGAGACATTTTCCAGTTATAACATATGCCCCTAGTTGTGTGAGGTTAGGAGAATACGTATAGCTAAAATACATCATAGTTTATTTTGGTGATGATGACATTGTGTAGAACGTGAGAAAAATTGAACATGAGGAGATGTGAGAGTCATCCGTAAGAGGGAGAGGGGACAAAATATCAATACAAAGTAGGCTATAAAAATAAAAAGTGTTTGTACAAATGAGGCAGGCATGCCCCATGCTCATATCATGAGAACATAAAGAGATAGTAGTAACTGAACTTGCTGACGAAGTAGATATTTGTAGTGCCCTCGGGGGAATAGAAACAACAAGTGACGATTATGATGATGGAATTTTCTCTAAATCAAGTGGTGAAGGACTCAGAGGCATTGATGGCCTAATCAAATTCATAGGCCTTCGACCGCTACTAAAAAATGCAATGGTCACAAGTAAGATCCATCGTAACATGAGATTGTACTAGAGTCCAATGTCATGGGGATCAACGAAATCAAAGAGAAATTATGACTCTCTCTGTGTCGTCCGAGGATACTCATTGTCAATGGAATGAGAGCCAATATATTGTCACTTTTCTAGAATTTTGTAGATGTCGACACAAAAAGTAACGTGACAATAAGAAGCAGAAGGCTTCTAGATATCCAGTTTGATCATCATGGTGTCAAAAATTGTCTTGGTACCAGTAAAGGGGGTGATGATCATGAACGATGTCTGGAATATACAATATTATATAACTTCTCTTGTTTGGAGGGTATTTATGGATGAAAGCAATCATAATAGACTATCTAGTGTAAGGGGGATGGCTAGATATGGGGAAAATATGTTGAAGGGGTGAGACTGCAAAGGGATGTAGCATAGGTCAAAATATATAGCGATATGTGAAACAAAGATCTAGTGGTGGTAAATATTTTGGCTTGGATAAAAATGGATTGTAGAGGGTTTGAGGGTAGTGAGATACCCCAACCAAGGGTAACATGGGTTGTGATGTTCCAAGGAAAAACCGCCATCGAGTGCGATGGCCAAAATCTATCGTACTTGCTGAAATGTAAAACATGATTTTTACAATTACCAAATGAATAAATAATGGGGTTGTGATCCAGGTGGATATCGGTGTCCACCCACCTTTTCAAAATGGCTCAAAGCAGTTATCTGGCAATTTTGGCAATTTACTATTTTTAGCAGGTTTTAACTTTCAGGGCCATTTTGAGGGCCTAAATGAAGGATTTTCAAGATAAAGGTTCTAAAATGATATTCAAAGGCATTATTAATCCCCCAAAATGAATCCCCTCAATGATACCTTTCCAACGAGCTATTATATGCATAAAACGAAGATCGTATGCACAAGTTACGACCCCGGGAAGTTGATGTACTAACTTACCCAAATGGGGCCCACATGAATTTTGGCGCTTCATCTTCTAGGGTTAGCTTTTTGGATGTCTAGGGTTTTTGGAATTCCTATTTATTGTAAAAAGGCCTTCAGAGCCTCATTGTCATCATCTTCTTGCGAATGCAAGTAGCTATCACATCTCTTCTCAGAGATAAGCTGCCACCATTCTAGCGAGTCTTTCACTCTGTATTTTTACAGTCTCTGTACATTTATTTCATTAATAGAAATCGTGTATTACTGTATCTCTGTGTTTATGGTTGAATCTATGATACATTTATGTTATATTGTTGGATATCCGCGATATCTTTGTGAATTTCTTTATTATATCTCCGCTCTCATTTCGTGCCGAAAATAATCCAGATCGGTGGTATTAGAGCATGCTGCTCTTGATTGTTTTTTCAGTGCATGTCCCTGACGAGGTCCGATGATCTAAAAATAGAAGGCTGAATTGTTATGCTATGCAAGCACCCTCTACTTCATTAAAATAAACTTTACAGGACCTTGCTTCATGTGTTAAAATATGCCAAATAAATTATGTGCTAAGTTTTATGCTTCTTCTTTTAAATATTCATGTGTGAGGAAATGTTCTCTTGAATGGTTAAATATGTACTTTAAATAAATACACAGCAACATAACTTGCAGAAAATAAACCATCAAACTCACAACAAGAACAACATGATAAAGGAGTTCACCCCCCTCCGGGCTACATCTCCTTGAGCCTCCATCAATGGACTTGGCTCTCTGGATTAATTTTTCAAAAGTTATTTTACAAGCTGCTGCTCAACTCCAATGGAAAAAAATACTATACCATTGGGATCAGAACACATAAAAACCCCAAAAATGACTAATAGAACTCTGAAAACGGATCATGGCTCATCCGGGCATGACCTCTTCTACATGTGGCCATAAGCTTCCCTGAGCTTCTCTTTGGAAAAAACACCTGTTAGAAAAACAGGACCACGGAGCAATAAAATAAAACAAATGCAGAAACAAAAACACAGAAGACACACAATACAAGAGAGAAACATATTTACGTGGTTCACCCAGTGTGGGCTACGTCCACCGGAGAAATTGCTAGGTCCTTCCTTTATTATTATCCAGCAAATGAAGGGATACAAACTACAACAAAACCCACTGTAACTTCCTCTTCTTTCTCTCACAGTCTCCTCTCTCAGAATACAATATTCACCCTCGTACATAGCCACAATACATTTCCCTCATAAAATAGGGTTGCCTTCTAGGGCAAAAAAACCCTAACATAATCTCTACCGTTAGATCTGCGACCTTATAATGAACGGTCCTGATTTACAATGAAATTACAATATACTTTTATAAGGCAATTTTTGCTTCGGGGGCTTCGCCTCGAAACCCCCATTGGGGGACGCTGCCCCTGAACCCCCGTTGGGGGCCCGCTTTCCCCCAGACCCCCCAGCCGGGGGGATGGACCCCTCGGACCCCGCAAAGGGGGTACCCCCCCGTCTTCACTCCCCCGTGTGGAAGAGTGTACATACTTCTGGGGTGTAAATACTTCATGGGGTATAGACATGGCTGAAAGCAAAGGACCTCTGCATCAAGAAGATAATCAGGCTCCACAACCAACAATCTCCCACTTGGAGACTGATCTCAACAACTCCAC
>ML796397.1:21735-60960 GCA_009831015.1 Picea engelmannii
CGCAGAGGGGGTACCCCCCCTCTGCACTCCCCCGCGTGGAAGAGTGTACATACTTCTGGGGTGTAAATACTTCATGGGGTATAGACACGGCTGAAAGCAAAGGACCTCTGCATCAGGAAGATAATCAAGCTCCACAACCAACAACACCTGTAAAAGTCCTCAAAAGCCTCTGAAACCTATCCCAATGTGTTCAGAGCATACAATTAGCCAAAAATGATTATTCATTCACAGAAAACAAACATAGGCTCACCAAAACATGACCTCCATCAATGAGGGCTTCAAGCTCCCTAAATCCTGCCGAAAATTCAATGGCTAAAATCCTACAAAATAAGTCTTCAAATGGCCTTGATAATAGTGCCAATGGATTTAGGACATCCAAAAACCCCTAGTTGGGCTTTTACGGCACCTCAATCGGCCAAAAAATGAGGAAGATAGGCCTCCTGCCATTTTCCTCCTTCAAGCTTGCTATCTCTGCATCTACAAAATGCACCCTTGTTGAATAAACTTGGCACACACGCATTATATAGCATTAAATCCCAGCACCAGGCGCAACCGTGCCAATGGTGCAAACTGTAGGACAGTTATGGCGCCTCCAACCCCTAACCGCCTAGCACCTGGGCACATGGTGGGTCATATGACCTCACGCAAATGTAAAAAGGGCCGACTGCCAAAACCATTTTAAAACCACCCCCACGCTCCTGGTTGTGGTCACATGGTGGTTAGGCATATAGCCAGGGGCTTCATTTAAAAAACCCGTGCCAAAACTTCATTTGAAATGCACGCACACAATATATAATGGTCTCATGTAAAGGGTGGTGTGACTGGGGGCTAACCCTTTGAAACACATAGACCCGCGCACAAATATTATAGTATGGTCGTATGTTTCAAATTATAAAACCATGGGTCGGGGCTAAGCCCCGACCCGACCCCCCGCCGTTTAAAACAACATTAAAATTGAAATATAATTGAAACCATATGGTTACTAAGCAACAACGTATGGCGCATTGGTAGGGATGCCATTGCCAAAACTCTACACCAGTGGGGAGGTCTGGGGGTCGAACCCCATGTACTCCAATACAATTTTGAAGAACAAACCATAAGCCAATAAAGGGGTGCCACGTGGCAGCCCATGACTAGGCCACGTGGCACCATAACATTTTCCAAGAAATTGCCACGTGTCGTCAACTGATTTGACCACAACTGCCAATCTGAAACTAACACGTCAGCATGTACGGTCAAGCCATGTCAGCATATTGTCATGCCACATCAACATCCATACAGACTGTACGGAATGCACAGTCAGCATCCTTTTTTTTTACCTGTTTGATGATTTGGACATATCGCGATATCTCTCGCTCCCGACGTTCATTTGAGATGAAACGAATTGCGTTGGGTTTGTGATGATGAGCGATACACTCATGTTCGTTTTGAGGCAATTCCAAGAACGTTGATTTTTGAGCTAAAATTCAACCCCTGGTCCAGATTTTGATCACACCTTCCCACTGAAAGGCTTTTGGACCCACAAAAGCTTATGATTATCTGTCTGCTTTCAATTTCTATCAATCGATTCTACTTGAAAAGTCTTTTTGACAATCACCTGGATACCTTGACATGCCTTGCACTGCAACTGGCTATGTCCCTCAACCAGTGTTCTCTGGCTGCTTCTGAACCACTGTTCTCTTTGTTCTTGGAAGACTGCCAACCTTCCCACTGAGAATCAAGTACCTCTTATGAACTCTTTGAATTCAACATAATCATCTCTCCAATGGCTGCAAAAACTTCCCTACGACATCTTGTCACAAGCCAAGAAAACCATCAATATTGAAAACAAATTATACAAGACTGAAAAATGGTGCCAACAAAATCTTTTGTTCTTCAAACAAACTGTTGCATCCTGTACTCCATCAAAGCACATGGTGTGTTTTTCCTGCAACTCGGTGTACTCAAAATTGACTTACAAGCCAACAAACACCATCGACTAAACATAAGTCGAAAAACATGATCGACACAACAAAGTCGTCAAGACAATCATCGACACCAGTTGAGACCCATTTGAAACATCTCAATCTTCCCAAAATGACAAGTCGACAAACATGATACACAATCATGTTACAATCATGAATCATTCATGATGAACCATCACCAGGTTTACTGCTTACACATACATAAAAACAAATGCATGCGCATGACTCTTCAACTCTCCTTCCAGTAGAAACATAAGTACATAAACCCAAAAAAACATGTGGGTACATAAGAGCTGAATATGAAAAAGATACATGGCTGTAAAAAGTAAACATCATACCCATCTTTTACATCCTCCTGGCAAAGTTATGCAACAATAAAAATACCTTCAAAAATGAATTGCATTCACATGCAACTTGCATCATGCAAGTGGTGATAAACTACTGCAACTTATCATGCTTCCCATAAATGCACACATAATGCTGAAAAGTGCATTTACAACAGAAAATGCAAGCCATACTTTCTCAAGAAATCCAACCATTTCTTACCAAGCCAACTCAACGGTGACTTTTTTTGTTGAAAATCGTCCTCTTGTGAATAATCTTGACTCACATCGATGATGGAATCTCCTCTTCCATTCTTTCCAAACTCTTTATCCATCTGCTTCTTGTGCTGTGGATGAGTGGTTGGATGCAATGTCCAACATTGGTCAATGAGACGACCCCGCTTCTGACAATGAGTGCAAATATTTTGCATCCTTTTTTCACGTTGTCTTTGGTTAGAAAGTTTCCTGAAAGCGGTCAATCTTTTCCAACATTTTGAAACATGATGGTTATATAAACCACAATATGTACATGGATCCTTTCTTCCATTTTTACATATAAATTTATCATGCTTAACATAATCAAAAGAAACTGAATGATAAGTAGAATTATACCTTGAACATTCACCTTTATCGCCTCTTTGAGGAGGTGAAACTGAAGAGTTACAAGCTCTCCTTTGAAGACCATCAACAATGTTCTTGTCCTCATCACTGTCACAACTCTTTTGTTTCACACATTTGAATTCATCTTGAACACAAGCCTTGCATGCTGAAGGGATTGAACTTTCAACAAAAGTTCTTGAACTTTCACCTTTAAAGCCTTCTTGAGGAGGTGAACTTGAAACAAAATTTATGCTTGGAACTTTTTCCCTTGTCTCTTCGACTTTGAAATTTTCTCCATTTCTTCGTTCATATCCAAGACCACAATACTTGGGTCTTTCTTCAACAACAATAGGCTCAACAATGCCTTGTGCATGCTTGCCCAAACCTCTACCTTCATCGCCCATTTTTAACAATAACTTGGACCCTATTCCTCTTGTGTGATTTTCAAAAACACCAAAACTTTCATCTTGAGAGGAATTAGAAGATAAACTAACATTGCATACCTTATGTTCATGCATGTACTTGGTAAGGGTTTCTTTTGCCTCATGGAGTTGAATCTCCATCTCATGCAACTTTTCAAGAAGTTGGTCTTTCTTCTGCTTCATGGCCATCAACTGCTCTTCAAGAGCAATGTTCACATTTATGTCTTCATACATCTCTTTCATCAAATCTCTCATAGTTAGAATCTCTTCTTTGTCAAAGAACTTAGATAATGAAGATGTATGAGAACTATCAATGCTTGAAGCTTCCTCCATCCTTGGAAGATATCCAACTTCAACACAAAACTTGCATAATACCAACAACTAAATCTCAAGCTATCAATGGCAAACACATGAGCAAAACAAACTATGCTCTGATACCACCTGATCTGAAAATAGAAGGCTAACTTGTTATGCTATGCAAGCACCCTCTACTTCATTAAAATAAACTTTACAGGACCTTGCTTCATGTGTTAAAATATGCCAAATAAATTATGTGCTATGTTTTATGCTTCTTCTTTTAAATATTCATGTGTGAGGAAATGTTCTCTTGAATGGTAAAATATGTACTTTAAATAAATACACAGCAACATAACTTTCAGAAAATAAACCATCAAACTCACAAAAAGAACAACATGATAAAGGAGTTCACCCCCCTCCGGGCTACATCTCCTTGAGCCTCCATCAATGGACTTGGCTCTCTGGATTAATTTGTCAAAAGTTATTTTACAATCTACTTCTCAACTCCAATGTAAAAAAAGACTGTACCATTGGGATCAAAACACATAAAAACCCCAAAAACGACTAATAGAACTCTGAAAACGGATCATGGCTCATCCGGGCATGACCTCTTCTACATGTGGCCATAAGCTTCCATGAGCTTCTCTTTGGAAAAAACACCTTAAAAGTCCTCAAAATCCTCTGAAACCTGTCCCAATGTGTTCAGAGCATAACAATTAGCCAAAAATGATTATTCATTCACAGAAAACAAACATAGGCTCTCCAAAACATGACCTCCATCAATGAGGGCTTCAAGCTCCCTGAAGCCTGCCGAAAATTCAATGGCTAAAATCCTGCAAAATAAGTCTTCAAATGGCCTTGATAATAGTTCCAATGGATTCATAACGTCCAAAAACCCCTAGTTGGGCTTTTACGGCACCTCAATCGGCCAAAAAATGAGGAAGATAGGCCTCCTGCCATTTTCCTCCTTCAAGCTTGCTGTCTCTGCATCTACAAAACAAACCCTTGTTGAATAAACCTGGCACACACGCATTATATAGCATGAAAACCTAGCACCGGGCACAACCACACCAATGGTGCAAACTGTAGGATGGTTATGGCGCCTCCAGCCCCTAACCGCCTAGCACCCGGGCACATGGTGGGTCATATGACCTCGCGTAAATGTAAAAAGGGCCAACTGTCAAAACCATTTAAAACCACCCCCACGCTCCTGGTTGTGGTCACATGGTGGTTAGGCATATAGCCACAGGCTTCATTTAAAAACCCCGCGCCAAAACTTCATTTGAAATGCGCGCACACAATATATAATGGTCTCATGTAAAGGGTGGTGTGACCGGGGGCTAACCCTTTGAAACACATAGACCCGAGCACAAATATTATAGTATGGTCGTATGTTTCAAATTATAAAATTGTGGGTTGGGGCTAAGCCCCGGCCCAACCCCCCGTCATTTAAAACAACATTCAAATTGAAATATAATTGAAACCATATGGTTACTAAGCAACAACGTATGGCGCGTTGGTAGGGTGGCCATTGCCAAAACTATACACCGGTGGGGAGGTTCGGGGGTCGAACCCCACGGATTCCAATACAATTTTGAACAACAAACCATAAGCCAATAAAGGGGTGCCACGTGGCAGCCCATGACTGGGCCACGTGGCACCATAACATTTGCCAAGAAATTTCCACGTGTCGTCAACTGATTCGACCACAAATGCCAATCCAAAACTGATACGTCACCTACCATGTCAGCATGTACGGTCAAGCCACGTCAGCGTATGGTCATGCCACGTTAGCATCCGTATGGACTGTACGGACTGCACAGTCAACATCCATTTTTTTACCTGTTTGACGATTCAGACAAATCACGATATCTCTCGCTCCTGACGTTCGTTTGAGACGAAACGAATTGCATTGGGTTTGTGATGACGAGGGCTACACTCATGTTCGTTTAAAGGCAATTCTGAGAACGTTGATTTTTGAGCTAAAATTCGACCCCTGGTCCAGATTTTGATCATCCGAGTATAGAAATTTGGGTCTCGAGCTTGTCTCTCTTAAAGACAATCTCTCTCACACACCCAAGAAACCCTCAATGGTAGAAGAAAAGAAAAACGATGGAGCAGACGATCCTATAAATCTGTTGCTTCAGCTAGCTCTCACGCGACAAGGGAACAAAATGATGGAGAATTTTTCCCACATCCTTAAATGCCTTTCGATAGCATTAGGCACATCTTCATCAAGCGACCACTTTGGAGGCACCTTGCCTTTCAAGGTACAAGTTAATTTTTATATTCCTATATTTGAAGGACAAATAGATGTAGAAGCCCTAGAAAAATGGTTAACTCTGCTAGAAGGTTATTTCTCTGTTCACAATTTTTCCGACAAAGAAAAGATCACCTTCGCACTCCTTAAATATCTCCCTCATGTCAAACATTGGTGGAAAACTTACTGGGAGCAAAGTTCCACACATGAGTCTGGAATATATGGGGCCGATCCCACTTAGGATTTTTTTGTGGATGTGGTAAAGGAACAGTATTACCTTGTTGGCAACTATGAGGACCAATACATGAGATGGACCACACTGTGACAAGAGAGAAGCCAAGTAGTTCCGGAGTTCACCAATACCTTCCATACCTTGCACACCAAGTTGGGTATCAAAGACTTTGAGCGACACTTGGTTCTGAAATACCATGGGGCTCTACACAGATACATCCAGACTGAAATGGATTTTCTGGACATCTCATCACTTGGTGTTGCTTATCGATATGCTGTTAAAATTGAGCAGAAATTTAAGCACTAGAAAAAATGGGAGTTCGAGTCTGTAAATCCACAATAACCAAAGTATGATAAATATGGCCCGAACAAGCAGTCTCCCGAAAACCAGTCCAAGACACAGGAAAAGAAGGGTCACAGAAAGACAAATAAGGACACCGAAAAATGGTGTGAGTTCCAAAAAATCCCCTGGCACAACACTGATGAATGCCGCTCAAAATAGTCATTGGTGGCCGAGATCAAAGACAAAGAACTGAACCTTGATTCAGAATCTGATTATGAAAATAATGATAAAGGACAGATCATTGACGTGAACCCCACTACTATTCTCACAACCGCAACAATTCAACCAGAAGAACCAACAGATCCTGAAGAGGGGGAGCGCCTTTTTCATTCACAGATGTGGGTGAAGGGGACCCGACTGTATTTTATTGTTGATAGCGGAAGCGAGAAGAACCTCATCTCAACAGAGGTCGAAAAACAGTTGGGATTGTTGACAACACCACACCCGTAGCGATACAACATCGGGTGGCTTCATTAAGGACGAGATCTTCATGTCAGCCAACAGTGTCAATTATCATACGACATCCAACCCTTCAAGGATGAGGTATTATGTGATGTTACCCCACTGGATATCTGTGATGTGCTCTTGGGACAACCATATATGTGGAGACGCCACGTTGTTTATGAGTCTCATCCCCGTAGTTTCATTGTTACTTTGGGGGGTCATCTCTACAGAATACCAGAGGTAATTCCGACTACTGTTCCACCTAAAAAGTGCTGCAAGGTAGTATCTCATACTGCAAAATTCATCTTCTTCACAATCTGTTCAAAAGGAGAACAGAAGGACACTGCAACCACTACAACCTTGCCCCAAGCACCTTCTATCCAACAGAAGATGGTCGAAAAGGATGCATCAAAGTGCAACAATTCCTTTTGCACATCGTCCTCTCATGTATCTCGACTTGTTGAACACCCTCAACCTCAACAGGTTCATGATAGATTTCCACAAATTGAGCAGCGTGACGTCTCCAGCAAGACAAGCAGCCCACCAAGATGCAGATTCAACAAATGTTTTTCCCTCTCTACCGGTAACTCAACACAATGGAGAAAATTACTTCCTAAGGAGGGAGGATTGATCCAGGTGGATATCGATGGCCACCCACCTTTTCCAAATGGCTCAAAACAGTTATCTGGCAATTTTGACAATTTACTATTTTTAGCAGGTTTTAACTTTAGGGGCCATTTTGAGGGCCTAAATGAAGGATTTTCGATATTTAGGTTCTCATTGATATCCATAAGAATTATTGATCCCCTAAAATGAATCTCCTCGATGATACCTTTCCAACGAGCTATTATACGCCTAAAACAGAGATCGTATGCAAAAGTTACGACCCCAGGAAGTTGATGTACTAACTTACCCAAATGGGGCCCACATGACTTTTGGCGATTCATATCCTAGGGTTAGGTTTTTGGATGTCTATGGTTTTTGGAATTCCCATTTATTGTAAAAATTCCTTTAGAGCCTCATTGTCATCATATTCTTGTGAATGTGAGTAGTCGTCACATCTCTTCTCAGAGATAAGCTACCACCGTTCTAACGAGTCTTTCACTCTGTATTTTTATAGTCTCTATACATTTATTTCATTAATATAAATCATGTATTACTGTATCTCTATGCTTATGGTTGCATTTCTGATACACTTATGTTATATTATTGGATATCCACAATATCTCTGTGAATTTCTTTATTATACCTCTGCTTTCATTTCCAGCCGAAAATAATCTGGATCAGGTTGAAAGTACATGTACAGAAACAGGTGCCCCAATGGAGTATGGATTGGCCTATAAAGGGAACAAGTAGAGACTAGTGGAGGGTGTGGGCCTAATTGGTTAGTTTCTATACTAGGTAGATGAATGGAGGATGATGTTGCGGATGGAAAATTGATGGTGGATGATATGGAAGATTAATTATAATGTAGAGGTGAACTTAATGTAACCAAAAAAGCATAAGGTGGGAGTCTATCATGGGGTGGTTTAGCATGATGAGGAGGAATAAGTATGATGTTCTTACTCGGGGGTATAAAAATACCATAACTCCTGATCCTAATGGGTAGAAAAACATGAGTGTTAGTATTCCAAGGGATAAATATATGTGGCACAAATCATGAAGGTGAGAGAGCTATCAGATGACGATACTTGAATGCAATGGAGGTGATGGTACTGTAGAGTTGGGTGTAGGGAACCTGAGGATAATTGTTAGGGGGTATGATTTGGAAATGAAACTGGGAGAAGAGGGTTGAATGGTATGCCAATTTAGAATATATACCTGGAGGGGCCAAGGGATCCCATGACCGACGACGTAAAAGGGGCCGCTAGTGAATACCTGCACATTCAAATCAAATAACCAATGTAAAACATATATTTGAAAATAAAAAATTTGTATAACAGTTGTGTGATAATAAAATGTGGATAGAGGATGCGTACTTGTGCCTGGGGTGGTCAAATTGGGTCCCTTGGGCTCCAATATGAAATGAGAATCCGAGAGTACCATTGTGAAGGTGAGGCAATATGGATCTCATGGGTGCAAACAATGTAGTCAAGGATGAAACACCATAAGAATTTTTCCTTTCCTTGAAGGGTTTGCAACTGGCATGAGTTCCTTATAGGGGGGATCTCATTGATGGCATGAAATTTAAGGGGGTCTACGGTGATGCCCTGTTGGGATACTATGAATCCTAACATGTATCCTGCAGTGATGACGAAGACACATTTAAGTGGGTTAAGACATATGTTGTACCTTCAATAGCCTTCAAAGATGATCCATAGATCCTCTATGTGTTGGAAATGTTTCTTGGATCAAGCAGTGAGGTCATCCAAGTAAGCAAGGATGATGTGAGCAAGATCCTGGAAGGCATATGTCATTTTGCATTGGAAAGTGGCCCCAAAGTTTTTGAGTCTGAAGGG
Organism: Picea engelmannii; assembly: GCA_009831015.1. Classification (NCBI taxonomy): domain Eukaryota; kingdom Viridiplantae; phylum Streptophyta; class Pinopsida; order Pinales; family Pinaceae; genus Picea; species Picea engelmannii. Next base: position 31,079 of record ML796397.1, read on the forward strand.
CATAAATCGATAGCCAAAGGTTCCCTACAAGGTTGTGAATGTGGTTTTGTATTGGTCCTCCTGTTAGATTTGGATTTGGTTATAGCTAGAAAATCCGTCCATGAGGGAGAGGACTTCATGACTAGTACATGTATCGATGACTTGATCGATGAAGGGAGTAGGGAAGTTGTGATTGGGAAATGCTTGGTTGAGTTTGTGGAATTCTGTTCAAACTTGAATGGTGCCCTATTTTTTAATGACCAAAACAGGGTTGGAAACCCAGGACGTGTATGCAATGGGTTATATGAAGCCAGTTGTATGGAGTTTGTCTATCTCAGATTTGATCACCATGGATTTTCAAGGGTAGAGGGGGTGTGTAACATACCCAGCCACCCACAGGCTGGGCTACACCACTTAAACCAACTGTAACACACCCATCCACCCATAGGCAAGGCATGTTGCAGTCCAGGGACTCACTTCACAGTGAGTTATCTCAATTTGAATCACTTCTAAGTTAATTAAAATACATGAAAACCACATGCAAAAATAAAGATTCATGCCACAACTTAAACTAAGACATGCACAATGATAACCAAAAAACATGCATGTTATGAACATTAAATTCAAAGATAATTAAATATGTAGCGGAATAAAACATACATAGGTAAATAACCATAACAAAGAGTACTTATATTTTCTATAAACAAGACACCAACTAGATGCAGACCAAGGATGTTCCACCCAAACATAGACATTTTTGTTCCAAGTCTCAGCAGCAGTGTCACCCTCGAGCCAAGGTTATGAATCCATAAGGATGGTTCTAGAGTGTCACTCAACTTCCCAAACCAGTTATCACTCAATCTCTCATAGGCTTCTCAACACCCACAACAATCCAAGTTCACCAACTCTCTTCTTCCCAGCCTGCACAACCCAAGAGAATGGACCCCCTTATCTTCCAGGAATTCCCTTAGGATCTCCATATCCTTCTAGGGATCTAGTGTAGCTAGTCCAAAATCTCCATGCCGAGACTCTCAGGACTCATATATGTGAGCAAAAATGAGCACATAAAAAATCATTTCAAACATGCAGGTATTTATTCACGATTGGAATACACCAACAATATCTAAAACCAACAATACCATGGATCCTCTTCAACAATTCGTTCTCCTTTCCCCAGCCAAGACAAGAATGAGGAAATATGAGTGGGTGGTAAAATGAATGGAGTGAAATCCCAATGAAAGGTGTGAACAACTAGCAATTGAGTGAATGAGTCCATAAGTGAAAAATGAGTGAATGAATGAAGAAACCAACAAAATAACAAGAACGAGAGCGAGAATGAGAACCCCCAAACAAACCAAGGATGGGTTTATGTAATTATTGGAATTAAAGAACCACTTGGCCTTCCCCCCCCCCAACAATATCATGTAACTATTATTCTCCATTAATACAATAATGAGTAAATAAAATATAAAATAAGTACTTTTCCCCTCAATCCCCCTCGCTTGTGGAATCATAACCCCCTATAAATCTTGTCCTTGTCTGTCTAGCAGCCAATGATGTGTTTTATATTAATAATGATCAGAACACTACATTTCCTAGGAACACTTGCCTCTTTCAATTGTTTAGGCACTCTGACCTTTCATGGATTAACAAAATACATCATTTAATATGGGGCTCAAAACTCGGGGTGTGAAATCTCCTCCCCCTTATTTTGGCACTGTCCTTAGTGCATATACATAACAAAAATCAAAATTTCAAAATTTATTCAAAAAGTTGTGGGTAATCTACCCACATGGCATCTTCATGCTCCCAAGTAGCATCTTTAGGACCAGCTCTATAACTTGATTCCAGAGTATGTTTACTTTTCTGTCCAATATTTCCATCAACTGGACCTCAAAGTCTCCTTCGATCTCTACCTGAATCAGATTCCAATCAATAACATGGTTAGGATCATGTACATATTTTATAAGAAAAGAGACATGAAATACATTATGAACATTCATGGAAGAAGGAAATGCAAGCATGTATGCAACTGGCCCTATTCTGTCCAATATCTCAAGTGGACCATAAAATCTGGCCCTATTCTGAACATGTCTTCAATTATTCAGTTGTCTCTCTCTATCTACCCATCTAACTATGGATGATATGTTGTTCTAAAGCTCATATTTGTACCAAATCCTTTAAATAATTCCCTCTAGAAATTTGAAGTAAACTTTGTGTCTCTGTCCGAGACAATCTTCCTAGGTACCCCATGCAGCCTAGCAATCTCTTCCATGTAAATTTCTACAATATTAGCGAATGTATGAGTTTTTTTTATTGGAACAAAATGAGCAGCCTTTGTTAATTTATCAACCACTACCATGATCGAATCATGTTGTCTTTTTGTCTTGGGAAATGTTTTTATAAAGTCAATGGTTAACAATTCCCATTTCTTCTCTGGAATTGGTAATGGTTGTAGCAAACCTACTTGGTACCTATGCTCAACCTTCACTCTCTGACATTCCATACATCTAGCGATGTAATCAACAACATCCTTTTTCATTCCCGGAAAAAATAATTGGCTTCTTACTATTGCAATTGTTTTTTGGTAACTGGGATGTCCAACATATGGAACATTATGCATTTATTTTAATACCAAATTCAGAGTTCTCCAGAACTAGGAACATAAACTCTATTTTTATGCATAAGTAATACATCTTCCTTCATCTCATACTCTTTTATTTTCTATTGTACATCTTGTTGTAAGTTTTCCTTCACCTGTAGGTAATGCTAATCTGTAACCACAACATCTAAAAATTTTCTCTTCAAGTCTGACTGATGCATACTAATAGCTATAGCATGAATGAGATGTATTCTTCTTTTATTCTTACCTGATGGTACCCCAATCTCAAGTCTATCTTTGAAAACATATTTTCTCCTCTTAGCTAATCAAAGAGGTCATCAATTCTAGGTAGAGGATGCTTGTTATTTATAGTGGACTTATTCAACTGTCGAAAGTCAATACACAGCCTCAAAGTTCCATCTTTCTTTTTGACAAAAAGTACTTATGATCCCCAAAGTGAAACAATTGGACGTATGTATCCTTTATTCAACAATTCTTCCAACTACATTTGTAATTCTTTAAATTCTGGTGTACTCATTCTGTAAGGTATTTTTGACACTGGGGCAGCTCTTGACACTAAATCAATACAGAAATCTATCTCTCTCTTTGGTGGAAACCTTGGTATTTCTTAGAATACATATTCAAATAATTGTAGTACTGAAAAATATTCAAGGCTTGGCCCCTTTGTCTTTTTTGGCTCCTCCACATGGGCTGCATACAATTGAAATGATTTTTTGAACATCTCTTCAGCTATAAGGCTGAAATATCCCTTGTAGAGATGGGTCTTGGAACTCCTTTCACAATGCTATGTTTTCCATCTCCATCAAGACATATAAATGTCTTGCTATGAAAATATAGGACAACATGATGCTTCTCCAACCAATCCATTCCAATTAGAATATCATAAGACCTCAATGGTATGATATTCATATCAACACTAGTATTCACACCATTAATACTTATGGAACAACCTCTGACCATATCATGGATTCTCCTTTTGGTTCCAATGGCTAACTGGACCAAACTTTATTTTCCAAGCTTACTTTTCTGCAAATGTAAACTATCCACTATTTTAGGATCAATGTAACAACGACTTTATCCTGAATCAATTAAAATATCAACAATATGATTTATGATCTTACCTTCCACCTCAATCATATTGGACTAGTACTCTTCTTGTCGATCATCTAAAGATGTATAAATTCGTCCCATGTCTTCTACTGTTGTAGCCTCTTGGATGTTGTGCATGGTCTTCACTCTATCCTTTTTGTGAGGACAATCCTTGTATATGTGATCTTATTTACATCCCCAACATTGGATTGGTGGTCTTCCCCTTTTTCCTAAGGAGTCTTCTTTCTTGGATTCATATTTAACATACTAGTCTTGATGATGTTTATTAGGTTCATTTCTGTTGAAAGGAGGTTTGAATGTCTTCTTCCTATGGTCAAAATTATACTTCTTCTTATCCTTCCAATATTTCTGCAAAAACTCTCTACTCTGGCCTTGCTCATACAAGTACTTAGCCTTCCTGATGGTCTCAGTCAAAGTCCCGGGTTCATCATATTGAATCTTATCTTTATAAAAGGATGGTAATCCACTTAAAACCTTTGTACTTTTACCTTCTCATATATTATAAACCTGATATCCTTTAGCAGCCCTAAGAACTTCCTTTCATACTCTTCCATGGTTGCGCTTCCCATCCTAACTTCAAATAAATCCTACATTTTCTTGTCATAAAAGTCCTCAGAGAGGTACTCCTTCTAAAAATACTTCTTGAACTGCTTCCAAGTGATCTTATTCTCATTAATGTGCTCAACTTTCTTCAGCTAGTCCCACCACATTGCAACTTTCCCATGCAAATGGTAGGTGGAAATACTAGCTTCTAGGTTTGATGAGTAGTTATCCAATTGAAAATACCTCTTGAGTCCAAGAAACCATGCCTTGACATCATATTCCCTTTCTCTTTCACCATCAAAGGATGGTGGCTTAAGATTCCTCAACTCTCCTTGCAAACTATCCAATTCATGTCTTCTTCTTTGGTGCATACCAGGAGACACCTCTGGACTACTTATGGAATATTTAGATGCATAAAACTTCCTTGCTAAGTAGGGAGGTGAGTGATGTCTATGAGTTATTCTATAACTTCTTGAATAACCAACTCTTCCACAATCATCGCTTCTTTCATGATACCTTCCTTATTCCTCTTGTTTTGAGTTTGATCCCCTCTTTGTTTTCCTCTGCAAATGATTTAAGCTCTGCATCACTCGAGAATTTATCTTACCTTTTTCTCTCATTAGTCTCTTATTGTATTCTTTGTATCTCCGCACTTCTATCTTCAGCCTTCTTATAGTTTCTATCAATGTTTCTTTCTCCCCTCTGCCCTTGTGTCCATTGGATTCTGTCTCTGCATTACCAAATTTGATATTCTGACCTTTGACCTCTTTATCATGGTTGGAGGCTTCCTCACCTTATTCCATTTATCAAATCTTCATTATTATATTGAACTTATATGTTTACGCCTCCTAATTATGCAAAATGTGCAAGTGACAATTTTGTTAGAATTATGCATATTATAAACAAAAAATTACAAACAATGCTACATGTCCTTTTTCTTATCAATTCATGAAGAACATATTATCATTCTCCACCATATAAAACTTCCATGTTATTATTTAGGCGATACAAAATTCAATTCTGCACAGGCTCTTCCTTCAAACCACTTCCCCAGGTGACCACGACTCGAAATCGTGGGCTTAATCCTTCCTTAGCGCTTCGCTTCATGTTCTTCCACACGAGAGATTTCACATACAACATAACCGAGGGTTGGGTTACCTCCCAGGACCTTTTACCTTATCATGAAATCCACGCTAGGACCAAGTCCTCCGAACTTTGGACTTCGACTGTTCTCTATTTTCAACTTCCAATTCCTCCCTAAGATACACTTCGTCGAAGTCTTGACTAACTCCACTAGAAAGGATCAGACATTGAAGACTTGATATCCCATTGAATGGATGACCCCAACCCCAGCTTGAGGCTTCAATAATAATCAATGGTTATGAATTAATCAAATGTTGAGATGGATGACTCTCCTCCAATTTAGAAATTTTACGCTTCGGGACATTCAGTTCCTGCGTCTCTCAATTCCCCCGGAGTGACAATCCTACAAAGTACTTACCCTACTCCTCCTTCTTGATCCAATGGTCAAGAAAGGTCCTGAAGGGATCTTATATCGACGAGCTTTGTGCCTTCGTGACTTCAGGCTTCAACACTTTTCATTTATAGGAACTTGAAAACCCTCGAAGTCACATACTCCTGGAGGTGCCACGACACATTGAAGTCACCTAGGGTGACATGTACTCGTGGGACATGTGCCACATGTTAATAAAAAATGGATAGATCAAGGTCTAAAAGGTGTTGAATATAGGTGACACGTGTCCCCACAAGCCCCCCTACCACGTGGCACAAGCCATGCCATCAATCAAATCTGGGACTCTTGAGCTCCGAAAGTTTCCCGAGAACAACACATGCTGCCTCTCAGATAGTTGAATGCCGAAAGAAATAGACAACTCACACTCCTCCCACAACCAACAATTGTGATTAACTCTGGGCTTTGCAGCTTCTCTCTCTAGATGACCCCCACACTCCCAAACTACCAAACTTCAAAGTGGCGAGGTTCCAAAGTTCTGAAACTATGCTATCCTTCCACCCTTAATATATTTGACGATCGACATACTTCCAAATTCCTTCCCTCGATATAATGGTCGATGAGAATTCGAGACTCTGATGCTCCAGGACTTCGAGTTAAGCAGTTCATCAAAGTTTAAAACTGGTGAAGTAAAAAATCCTGAAGCGATCAATGTTGGTTGACCACAATCAACATCAGAGATCCCTCTACACCTCCCATCATATCGGACGACTGACGAGGCTTAGCAACTCAGGCTTTGATAGTTATGGATTTTCCTACCTACCAGAATCACCGAAGCGATGAATTTTCGAAGTCCTTCCTTCCCTACTTGGATTCGATCAATGGCTAATGATCGATCAGCTAGATCTAATGACTAGGACTTAATTCTTACCCCAACCTCCTATTCGCCTTCATTGGTCAACCCTTGTTCACCTTCCCTCTGATCCAATGGTCTAGATATCTCTTGATCCCACAGTGGTGATCGCTCTTGAATTCGAAAGGGATGGTCATGGTCCTTCAATCCCTTACTAAGGATCTCAAACATTCTAGCTTATGCGTAGACTATGCAATGTCATTCCTCCTAAGATTCATGACTTCAAGGTCATAACTCAATCTCAACCACAAGATATTGTCTACTAGATCCAGTCGATTCCAGCCCACTGTTTCAACTAGAAGCTTTGATACCAATCTATAACGTACCCAACCACCCACAGGATGTGCTACACCACTTAAATAGACTGCAACACACCCAACCACCAGCAAGAGAGGCATGCTGTAGTCCAGGGACTCACTTCAAATTAATTTATCTCAATTCAAATCACTTCTAAGTTAATTAAGAGACATGAAAACCACATAAGAAAATAAATATTCATGCCAAAAATTAAATTAATCCATGCACAACAATAACAAACAAGCATGCATGTTCTGAACATTAAATTCAAAGATAATTAAATAGACAACGGAAAAAACATACACAGGTAAATAACCATAACATAGAGCACTTAGACACCAACTCATTGCAGACCAAGGATGTTCCACCCTACTATAGACACTGATGTTCCAAGTATCAACAGTAGTGTCACCCCCAAGACAGGGCTATGAATCCACAAGGATGGTTTCAGAGTGTCACTCGGCTTCCCAAACCACTCGACACTCAATCTCTCACATGATTCTCAACACCCACAACAATCCAAGTTCATCAAATCTCTTCTACCCAACCCGCACAACCCAAGATAATGGACCCCCTTCTCTTCCATGCAGTCCCTCAGGCTATCCATATCCTTCTAGGGATCCAATGAAGCTGGTCTGGAATCTCCATGTTGGGATTCTTAGGACTTGCAGTTGTGAGAAAACCTGAGCACATACCAAATCATTTCAGACATGCAAGTATTGATTCATGGCTGGAACACACCAGTATTCTCTACAACCAAAAATATCATGGCTTCTCTTCAACAGTTCATTCTCCTTTCACCATCCAAGAAATGAATGAGGAAATATGAGTGGGTGGTAGAATGAATGGAGTGAAATCCCAACGAAAGGTGTGAACAAAGAAAAATTGAGAGAATGAGTGCATGAGTGAAAAATGAGTGAATGAATGAAGCAACCATCATAAGAACAAGAACGATAAGGGGAGTGAGAACCCCAAAATAGACCAAGGACAGGTTTATATAATTCTTGGAATTAAGGAACCACTTGGACTTACCCCCCAAGAAGCTCATGTAACTCTTATTCTTGATTAAGACAATAATGGGTAAATAAAATATAAAATAAGTAATTAGCCCCTCAAGCCCCCTCTCTTGTGAAATAATATCCCTCTATAACTCTTGTTCTTTTCCTTCTAGAAACCAACAATGTATTTTATATTAATAATGATTAGAAAATTACATTTCCTACGCACACTAGTCTCTTTCAATTGTTTGGGCACTCTGGCCTTTCATGGATTAACAAAATATATTATTTAATACGGGGCTAAAAACCTGGGGTTTTATAGGTCATTTCTTTTGGGGAACAGGGGAAACATCAGGCCAAGTGTCAATTCAATGTTCAATAATGGTTGTGTCTAACCCTGGCATTTCAGTGTATGACTAGACAAACACATCTCGATATTCAGGTAATAAGGCTTTGTATGTTATGATTTCCTTTGGGGAACATGCTGCCCCTAGGGTGATTTCTTTCATGACATTGTGTTTGACCAAAATGCCGATTTTGATGGTGGGTGATATATTGGCCATGCTACCTTCTTCAAATGCATATAGAGTGGGTTTTGGATTTTTGAACCAGTCTACATGGCCAGAAGGGATGAAATATTTCTCTTCAATGGTATAAACAGGGGTGTCTATTGGTGGATGAAATTCATTGTGTGTGAGAAAAAAGGATCGATGATGAAAATCATCCCAGGGGTAATCGAGCATGCATAAGACTTATAAAATGTCTTCATCGGACTGAAAGGTGATAGAGTATAGGGAGTCTGTAAATGTTGGGGGTGAGTTTTTGATATTAGTGGGGGTAGTTGGGGAAGGTTGGATATCATCAGTCATCCCTGAGGTAGATGGAACTATGGGAGATGGATAGGAATTTTCAGTAGATGTCATGAACCAAATATCCATATATGAACTGGATGTATTGCGGTAAGGGGGAGGAGGAATCTCATAAACTTGTGTTACAGGGGCATTGGGGGGTTTTGGGGGAAAGTCCTTGAGTTGTGGTGGAATGGTCAAAGGGGTCAATGGACGAGAGTTGGTTTTCCCTTAAATTCTTGGATGGTGATCGTTCACTGTTGGGTTTACCGGGGGTGGTATACTTGGTGGAATGGGTGGGATGGAGGCCCTCCAGTGTGAGCATCCCTCAATGATGAGTGGACAATGGAATGTGTAATGGTACATCTGGTAACATAGTGTGAAAGGGTGTCGTATGTGCTCCTTTACTGACATAGAGACATAGAGAATGCCAATAACTAGTGGTACCAAGGAGATAGGTTGGGATGATTAGGGTAATGTGGTCTAGTGCACGATGCGAGAGTGTCTTGAAATTGATCAATAGTGCATATAATGGTCATATTGAGAAAAAAATGACACAAGAATGTTTGGTTCACGAACTAGGAGGTTTGGAGGGAGAAGGTTCATGGGAGGCTGGTAGGGCTACTGGTGTAGGTAGTAATGGTCTGTTTATGGGTTTTGGAATGAGATTCCATAACTCAGGTAAAGCAAGGCAGAGACTGGTAGGGTGTCCAATGGTCTTTCACAATGCACATGGATGTGCTATGTGGGGTGGAGAAGGGAGATAATATTCCTTATTTTCACGTGTGCCTCATTGGTTGGTGGTAGTGCCCCCTTTTCTAGAGGTAGGGTCTCTTGTAGTGGTAATGTTTCCTCCAACTGTGTGACCGATGAGTCAGTGGTTGTATGAGACACTTATCGTGGTAATGGGACCACATGTTGTTGTGTAAGGGATAATCTTGGTACCATATATGGTGGTTCTAGATACCATACAGGGATGGAGATGACCATGTTAGGTAAAGTGAGGGTAGCATAAAATTGGAATGTTGTTACTCTTCGGGGGGGTAAAAAAAGGGAATTTGGGTTATGTTCTATGGGACCGTCTTCCAAACGGGGATTTGACCCATAGGTGGTGGGTTCTTTGATTTTCTGTCTTGAGGAGTATCTATGGGGAGTGCATCAGGAAGTATCAGGTGGGATAGGAGGGAGTGGTGTAGGATTCTAGGGAGTTCTCAATAGATGGGGGGTTTGGTATTGCAACTCCATCGATTGTGAAAACACACACAACATTAGTGGTGGGGTGTGGGAAACCTTGGTATGTACCAATCAAACATGGGTCCTGAAATATCCCTGGTCCAATGTCAATAATTGGGACTAGGTCGAAGGTCAAGTGGATTAGTGACATGATGTTATTAATGTTCCCTAATTGGTTGGCTTCATGGTGGGTAAATTGATCGATAGTGACAATTTTCCCATTGTGAGGGAAGAACATGGTATGAAAGACCTAGGAAGCTACATCTTGCATGGCGTACATGTAGCTTCTTTCGAATAGGATATTATAATCCAATTGGGCATCAATGAACTCTGTGTCGATGATAATTGTTTCCCCCCCCAACTCGACCAGAATATTTTTATATAGGAATTCTGGTTGGGATGGGAGAATGTCATAAGCTCAAAGCATGATCGTGGAGGGGATCAACTCAGGTGAACCAATTTGCTTCCAAACTGATTTGGACATGATGCATGTGGATTATTTTTTGTCTATGATGCAGTGATGTACTGTGATATTCTGGATTTTGACAGGAACCTGGAATGCGAATAATGATGGAAGTCACGAGTCTGCTTTGTCTAAGTTGTAAACACATAGGATGTACAAGAGTCAAGGTTTTCTTTCATTTTTCAAATTTTTTTTTAGTCCAGTCCAAGAAGGTCTATTTTTTTCCTTGTTAGTCATGTGTTATGTCTTTCCTATAATTCATTGGTTTAAAACTTGTGAGCTGATTAGAGTGCGGTTACAAAGTCTTGATGTCATGATGGTGGTTGTCATCAATTGTAAAGAGGGAAAATATTGGTCATGTTTGCATAAATTAAAGGTCACCATCAAGTATTTTTTCCAAAAAGGGTGTATAAAAGGTTTTAAGGATCCACTTAACCATTTAAGTGTCATGTCACCTGTCAATTCTCATTCACTGCAGAATCTCCTAGAATTTTGCAGCAATTCAAAATACCTCATGCATTAAATCGTACACGATTACGATTTTGGTAACATGGAACTTGGTGGATTCTTGTTTTGAATTCCTTGTCATCATAAAAAAATTCGAGGTTAAAAGGAAGGTTCAACCATTTCATGCTATTTCAATTTGCAAATATTTTGTTGTAGAGTCTTCCCCGTTGTAAACTATTAGTTGTTGCAAATGTCTAGATGTTGCAAACTAGTTAACCACTGCAAACCCCCTGTTTTACACATGATTTGAAACCCCAAGAATGCTGGCGTGAGTAACATCTCTTGTAAGATTTCATTCACTCATGGTTTAGTTGTCATCTTTCCATTCAAAATCTCAGCTCATATTTATCTCTGAAATTGAAAATTCTTTTTCTACAAACTCATCTACTGCAAACCAAATTAGCGCTACGAACTCTCTATTTTTCCAGTTGCTTTGAAATATTGTTATCATAGTATGCATTCATACTTGAAATAATCATTTCATCCACTCTTCCAGATTCAACTTACATTTTACTCTCTACAAAATCGTTCTAGTGTAAACCCTAGTTGCAACAAAACTCTAGATTCACTAGATTTCAGCACACAGCCTGTTGGAAACAATTATCAGAGAGGTTTGTACTCTTATTTGACTTGCCATGGAAGAATATGCATCTAAAGCACTAGCTCAACAAACAGAAAAATCAAAATCTCTTAAAGAGAATGTACAAAATTATTGAACTAAAGTCTCCTTATAAAGAGACCAATCCCACTTTCAAAGGATTCAAAAAGAAAATAAAAGAGACAAAGCCTGAGAATAAAAAACTGAAAAAGGAAAATCTACAAGCTAGAATTAAACTGAAGGAAAACATAGATATGTGTGAAGAAGCCATTGCAAAGGAAAAACAGATGGTGAAGAGATCACCGCCCCTACATAGACAGGTCAAAAATGTGTACAAAAAGAAGATATATTTTCAAGTTGTGAGAAGAAATAAAATTGTCATGTACATGAAATTTCGTAGAAAATCTTGCAAAGGCACCACGAACCTGCTGAAATTGAAATAGTATGTAGCAAATTAGTACGTTGCAAACTCGTATTCTCATCATATATTTTAAAACATGAACTGGGTTTCACTAAAATATATTTTGGAGAAGAATCATAATTCCATTGACTTGATGACCAAAACTCATCTCGACCTAGTTCGTCGTTGGGGAGAAAAGTCGAAAACATCACCTACAGGAAATTTTGCAGATGCTTTGCGAACTCTAACAGTTTGATAAATTTGAGTTATGGGAGAGATTCTAGATATCAGACGAGGTTCAAATGGTTCCCTAGGAGTAACTTAGACAGTAAGGGACACTTGTACCTGACATCCATCACCACTAGATTGCCAAACATGAGCTGGTTGTACTTGCATTTATCACCACCAACAACTTCCCGGAATCTAGAAGTTTGTTAATTTTTTATTTGTTTGTCTATTGCCACATCTCTCCCAGGCACAAAATCCTATGCTAGAGCTAGGTAACGAGTCATAGAGGAATTATTGATGTAATTTTCTATTTAAAGAGTGATATGTCTCCAATAGAGGATTGGGAATGGTTGGATGTGAAGCTTTATCTTTTGGTTGGAGACTATAAAAGGTTCCCTCACTATGTATGTATAGACTTAATACTCTTGAGTAATTGGAGATTGACTCCTTTTCTACTCTTCCATGCTATTATTCTTGTCTTGCTTTGGTATTATCTACTGATGAAAGATTTATCTTTAGCACTTGTGTTCATGATATCCAATCACTGTTTTACTATAAATTTGTTAATGCAAGTATTGTCAAAGCATATTTTCTTGTTGACTAGGAGGTTCCTTGTTAGTAAGAATTCCACTATATGTGTGCCAAAGTTCCTGGCATAACTTGGTTCATATATTTCAATCTTCTCCTTCAGTCTTCCATCTTTTCACTGATATTCAAAAAATGATCTAAGATTGTTCAATCCTTGCTTGTTGGAGTATGTTGTGTGGAGATTTTGTGTTGATATCTTGAATTGAGTTTATCATCCATTCGTGACACTTGAGATTACAAAACCTTACCTTTTTATAAACCTACAAAAATTATGATGGGTATTAGGATTACACCTACAATAGTCTAGGTGTGAATTCTAATGCTAACATAAGTCAAATGTGATTAGATGAGTGTCTGTGGGATCTATTGCCCTCAATTGTGAAAGTAATGCCTTTCACTGGGAAGGGCATGTTTGAAGGACTTCCACAACCAACATAGCAGGAGGTGATTAAGCGAGATCGTCAATAAGACTATAGATATGGGAGGCCCTAGCATCGGGGTTATGCACACTCCTACGCAAGGGTGTGTAAGGCATGCGAGTGATGGATTCAGTGTTAGAATGATGGATCATAAATGGTTGTCCAGTTGGTGGTTGGGGAGCATTTGAAGTGGTGGGTAAGGGATCAAGGGATGTACCGTGTTCACGACTATGAGTTTGTAATAGGATTTGATATTCAGTAGTGAGGAGGATATTGTGATCGATGGTGTTCCCTATATGGGTTTGTTCAGGTGGATGAAACTACCCTTGTGGGTGTAGGCGTTAGGACCCATCTGGTTGAGTACTAATGACTCCTTGATGTGGGATAGGGTTTTGTAATACTTTCGATGGTGTTGGGGGTATATAAGTGGGGGTCCTTGAGGTGGACCTTAAGGTTTTGGATCCCACTAAGGATTCATGACATCCTTCATCCATTTGTAGTCGACGATTTGAGGGAAATGGTGAGTTTAATGGCCATATTCACCACATAATGTGCAAGGGTAATTGGTTCGAAGGTTGTTATTTCTCCCTTGTCATGGTTGACCATTATTATTTCCCCCTTGGGGGTTTTGGTTGGGTTGGCGTTGGTTGCCCCCAGCTTGGGGGTTTTGTTGAGTGGGATTCCCTCCTTGACCCTGGTTCCTATTGTTTCCTTTCTTACGATTATTGTCGGGTTGATGAGGTGGATTGGCCGTATTCAACTGTTCAAAATATTGAACTTGTTGAAGAGAGTAAGATTGGATGAAATTGACCCCCACTTGGTGTTTTCCATGTGGGGGTGCGACAGGTTGGGATGGTCCTAGAAAGGGATAGTATGGATTACATTGTGGGGGTACATATGGGTTGTAAGAAGTGGAGGTGGCTCCATTATTACCAGGTGGATAGGATGTTGTGGGTTGAGGAACTAGTTGCAGGATAGGTATTGGTTAGGGGAGGGATGTGGGTAGTGGGGTAGCCATGGGGGAAGATGAGGTGCCATGAATGGTGGTGGGGGTGAGGGGTGGGGGAGGGTAATATGAAGCTCCCCCATATGGTTGAAAGTATGGGTTTGTCCCATATGTAGGTACTGACTATGTGTGTGGTTGAGTATGAGCCATGGAGCCAATCAACCCATCAACACCATGTGATGTTCCAGGTTTTTCTTGACCAAAATGCAAAGGATGAGGAGCATATGGAAGGATAGTGTATAGGTACCCTGATTGGGAGTAAATGAGTTCAAATTATTGTTCCTTGGTGATGGCTTCATCTTTTGTTTTGGGGAGGGTTGTGTCCACATCTTTATCAAGGGTAGGAATGAGCAATCAGAGGAACCAATATAGCCTTTTTTGTGGGGTGGTGTCTTCTTTACAAAGGTTACAGTGTCTATGCCATTCATGAATATGGTCCGAAATGTGAGTAGAAGTGTTTTGTTTACATTCTAATAGGATTTCAGACCTAGTATCGTGATAGATGAGAAGATGAAAAAATCACATGAATGCTTTACCTAGTAATTTAAATGTTGAGTGGGCTCTAGAATTCTCATCCACATACCATGTGGCTGTTGTGCTAGTGAGGTTTCTTTGAAATAACCTTAGATGAATGGAATATTCCATTATTCTATTGGAAGAACACCATAAGTGGAAGGACATGAGATGGTTGGCGGGGTCCTCTCCGAATTTCCCTTCAAACTCAGGGATGTCTGAAGGTAGTTTTGTGGGCATATTCATCCAGGTGAGGTCATGTAATATGGGATCATTTGTCAGTTTAGTTAAATCAAGGGTATTGAGTGAATCCAAAAAGGGCATGATAGGATTGGGTCCTTCCATGTTATGGGAGGAAGTGGTTCCTTGGGAGCTTGTACTTTGTGAAAACATTTGGGATCTACCTCCTTGTGGTGGAGGGTTTGTTTGGGATTTTCTCAGGATATTGGTTCAAGCAAAGTGGCTCCTAGTAATCCTGAGCCTAATAGCATGTAACTAATTGGTGTATGTGATAATATTGTTGATGTCTCATCGAAATTAGGAACATTGCCCAAAATTTGGGGTAAACTTCTCAAGAGTATAGAATGGAAAGGATATTGTGGTTCCCCTATGATTCTCATATATAAGTGGGTGTGTGTAAATGGTGGGGAGGAATGATAGGACAAGATTCTTTAAAATTATTTGAAACAATGTATTCATAGAATTGCATGTACTTCAAGTGGTGAAAATCATACATCAAGACAATGTGAAAAGTGGTTTAGGATTTTGGTAACTCCTCGTGAGGGAAATAATAAATCAAATAAAAAGTGCTCATGTCCTATTCGACGTAACATCCTTCCTCTCAAATAAAAATGGGCCTCCAAAAAATATCTCGACGGTGGGGCCATGATCTGTGATGCAGGAGCATTGCTCCCAAGCCAGCCATGTGCCAGCCAGGCAACACAGTGCACATTCAATGAAGAAGGAGAGGTGCATCCCTCTCGTTTCAAATTTTGAATTTGAAATTTGTATTAAATGTTTGTAAGGCTGGTAGAGCCAAAGCTGTGCCTTTGAGTAGGTTGTAGTTAAAGAAGGCCTTTAATGGTTGTAAGGCTGGGATCTAGCTCTGATTCAAACTAGACAACCCATTCAATGTAATTCAATGTAATTGAATATAGTAGGTATCTTGGAGGGAAGATCTCAAAGAGCCCCCTCATGTACAATATCCTTGGTGTCTGTAGAGTTAGTCAATTAGCGCAGATGGAGAGAGAGATATAGGAGAAATTTGTGAGAGTTAGAGTGGAGGAGAGAAGGAGCTGAGACTCTGTTAAAGTCTGAGCTCAAGAACACCTTGTAAAGGAGGCATTTCGCATTAATATAAAGAGCAGATTTCTTGCATGAGTTTTTGTGTGTCTTTATGTGTTTATGAATTTCTTTGTGTGTTCTTTATATGCTGTAGATGTGCAATTGTAGGTATAGATAGGTTCTGCTATCTGTGGGTTCTTTGATTTCAGGTTTGGGGTTCTTTGAGGCTTCATGCCAAGAGGGTGTGACAGAACACTGCAGGTTCTGAAAGCCAGTGCATAGATGCACTCCTGAATTCTACAGAATCTGGGCAAGGACATGCCAGGAGGGCGCATCAGCTGAAGTTATTGGCTCAAGGAGAAACCTCAAGGTTGTTGAATACCTTGGAGGTGAGGCTGTGTAGAAGAGGACACTTCAGAAGATAGAATCACTATGGGATTCTGTGAGAACTCTGCCAGGAGGGCCTCGAGCCAGTGCAAGGAGTGCACATGAAGAACTCTTTTGAGTTCTGAAATAGGAGAAGCATACAAGGAATAGGACCTTCATAGGGTTATTGAACACCCTGCAGGCTCAACAAGGATTTTCTTGAGAAAGAGATTGCCACAAGGGCATCAAATTCTCCATCCAAGGGAGAGAAAAGGGTTAAGTCCCTTAGAGGTCTAAGCAACAGAGAAGCTCAGGATAGACATCACCTCATGTGTGCAGGGACCCTGTAGGAATCACAGAGGTCGTGAAAAAATTTCAAGGTTTCAGAGAACAAAGATCAGGAGGGAGAGTGCTTTCATGCACAGAGACCTGCAAGTATCGTAGAGGCTGAAAGGAGACCCTTTGGAGGGTTTGAGTTTGAGGAAGCTCAGGAGGAAAGCATCTTCAAGAATGTAGACAGAAGCTATGAGTAGAGGCTTCGTAGCAGGGACAAAAGCCTTTGATAAGTTGAATTCTTCCAAGGATCGAGAAGAAACAAAAGTTCATAAGGGGGAGCACAACTGACGTTGGATCAAGTTGAGGACAAGATTTGGACCGTCGAAGTTTCACTTCCAGGAAGTAGCAGGAGGAGAGCACATAGGAGAAGAAGATTTGAGTTGTCAGATCTTGCACAGATCCCTGACCGTCGTTGAATCTGGGAGAAGGTGCACACAAGTTAAGCTCGTATATGAGCTAAGCAGAGGCTCATCGAAAGTCCCGAAGCAACGAACACATCGGGATTTCAGAGTTCAGGGAGAAGAACATATAGGGGTCGTGGATTTTCGATCCGCGAAATCCTGAAATAACAGAGACCGTCCATCGTGGAGAGGATGCATGGCAAAGATCCAGAAGCCATCAGAGCTTCAGAGGTTAGGAGCTCGAGAGGTAAGAATCGGGAAACAAGAAGTCTCAACTCATGAAGTCTTGAAGACATCAGAGCCGTCCATCTGTGGAGGATGTGTGTCGCGAGATCCTCATATTTCGGGGATTCAGGGATTCATAAGTTTGGAAGGAAGGACCAAATCCTTTGGTTGTGCGAACTCCCAAGAAGCGAGAAGTAGGAGCAACCATCAGATCATAACCTCTTCTCTATATCGCGTATCAGGGATTTGGGGGTTGAGAGGAATCAGTTTCGACTATAGAAGTTGCGAAGAGCCGAGGGCCGAAGTCTCGAGATCGTGAAACACGTGGCACATCCATCAAGTGGGGACCGCATGGTTGACAGGTGGACACTCGTCGCCTGGGAAGGAGTCAACATCTTGTTGACTTATCGTACTTCGGAGATTCGTAAGAAAAGAGCATGAAAGCTCGACACTCCAATTCGCGAGGTTGCAAGTTGCGAGTAGGGAGAAAGGGGATTCAACCCATTGTTGATGTATCGTGTCTTAGAAGATTGCAAAGAAGGAGCATGAAGGCTTGACACTCCAACTCGCGAAGTTACGAGTTGTGAGAGGAGCTAGCCGTTAGCCCTAGCCTACGGTTATATGTAGAGGGAGCTAACAAGAAGGGAGCTACACCTGGATCGTAAGCTCGGGCATCGAAGGTTTGGAGAAAGAGGAGTTGAAAGCTTCGACTCACGAACTCATGAGTGGTGAGAGGCGCTTGCGCCAAGGCCCAGTTGTGGTCACGTGGGAGTGAAGCTCGCGCCTAGTGCTTGTGCGCATAGGTGGGGTTTCTGAAGGACCTATGGATCAGATGGTGAGGTTCCAATAGGGATCTGAGAGAGCCGCTTCGGCTCAAGGGAATATTTGAAATGATCATGTGAGCAGATCTTGGCTCAAGGGTTAGGGTTTGTGTCAGTTGTGGTATTAGAGCTTGAATCTGTTTGTATATTGCAGGTAGAGGAAGCGAGAGGAGAAAGAGTACTCGAATACACATCATTTTGGTATCAGAGGCATCTTGCAAAAACAGGGAGGAGAAGATAGAGTATTGGAACTCTGTGGTGATTGTTTGCAGGTAGGCAATAGTCAAGAAGACAGTCGGGAGGACTGAGGGGACTCTGGAAGCACTTAGGGTTGCAGAGTGACAACAACAAGTTTTCCAGGAGGGCAGATAGAAGGCAAGAAAATGGCTACTAAAGGCCATAGACATGATGGAAAGAAGATCCATCAGCAGCCAAGCAAGGCTGAGATGGATAAAGAGCGCACCAAGATCAGAGCAAGGATGGAAGAACTTGCACTGCAGATGCAGCAGGATGGAAGATCACATTGGGTGTATGAATGGCCCATGCAAACAAAAGAAAAATGGCCAGTCAAAGAATTGGTGGCCATAAGACAGTGGAGGCTGTTGAGAGGATGGTTGAGGCATGCTGAAAACCTCAGCGAACTAGAGAAGGAGATGGTTCAGGTGTGTGAAATAGAGGCTGGGAGAAATCTTAGTGACATTGAGGATGAACAGAGATCACTGAAAGATCTTAGAGACTGCCATGTGTGCAGAGACTTCCAAGAGGGTAGAACATAAATTTCCAATTGCCAGGTGAGCAATAAGATGAGATCGCTATGGGATCTCATAGAATGTTAGGAGGACAACAAGGAAATTTTAGATTGCCAAGTGGGCAATGAGATGAGATCCTCGGATCTCATAGACTGCCAAGGGGGAAACAGAGAAATCCCATATTTCCAGGTGGGAAAGGGAGAGCAGATGAGATCAGAGGTGAGTTCATATCAACAAGAGGAGTTGATGGAGAAGAAGGATCAAACAAACTTTCTGATCATTGGAGGAATTCAAATATTCCTGCCAGGTAGCCCAGTTGAGGCAAGAGTTTGTGTTGCCAATGTAGCGACAACAGAAAGACAACTAGCAGAGACTGTGAAAGAAGAGGAAGAGTTAGAGTAGATATCAAAAGCTACCCAAGCAAAGGAAAATGATCATTCCAAGGAATGGCTCAAATTTTTCAGCCAGGAAGCTGAAACAGAGACAATTGCAGCATTGGATCTTGTAGAAGAAGAAGAGGGGGAAGCATACAACATGGATGTTTTTGATCTGTATCAAGAACTGGAAGCCCTGAAGAAGAGGGTGATAGTGAAAATCTTGCACATCCAACAGATCAAGTTGGAGATAGATGGAGGAGCATACCATCCTGGGGAGAAGCTGGAAGTATGCCAGTAGGAGAAATGGTAGCAAAAGAACGGTCACAGGGAAAAGCTGAGCAACAGCTTAGTGATAGGACTACGAAGCTGAACTTTGTAGTAGAGTGGACGCTTAGTGCCACAGAGGATGAATAAGATGGCATGGGAGATCATGATTATCTACCCATTTGCAGAGAAGAAATGTAGCTGAGCAGACTGCAAAGATAGAGCCAGCCACTGGAGCAGCTGGACGAGGAGATTGAGAATATCCGAAAGATGATGGTTAGATCAGCAGAGGCTGCCAGCGAAGGGAAGTTGAGAAGAAGGGGGACAACAACAACAAAGCAGTGGGAGCAAAAGCAAAGCAGTGGGAGTAGCAGCAACAACAATAGAGAAGTGGAGCAGATGAACAACTCCAGAGGATTCTTTGGGATCCAGGAGGATTTCAAAAATGGCGCTGGGTAGCTCATGATTTTTTTGCAGCAAAGGAGTATGATGCAGGAGCATCGCTCCCAAGCCAGCCAGCACAACGCATTTAATGAAGAAGGAGAGCCGAAACCCTCTCGTTTCAAATTTTGAATTTTAAATTTGTATTAAATGTTTGCAAGGCTGGTAGAGCCAAAGTTGTGCCTTTCAGCAGGCTATAGTTAAAGAAGGCATTTAATGGTTGTAAGGCTGGGATATAGCTTCGATTCAGACTAGACAACCCATTCAATGTAATTGAATAGAGTAGGTAGCTTGGAGGGAAGAGCTCAAAGAGCGCCCTCATGTAAAAGATCCTTAGTGTCTGTAGAGTTAGTCAATTAGCGCATATAGAGAGAGAGATATAGGATAAATCTGCGAGAGTTAGAGTGGAGGAGAGAAGGAGACGAGACTCTGTTAAAGTCTGAGCTCAAGAACACCTTGTAAAGGAGGCATTTCATATTAATATAAAGAGCAGATTTCCTGCATGAGTTTCTGTGTGTCTTTATGTGTTTATGAATGTCTCTGTGTGTTCTTTATATGCTGTAGATGTGCAATTGCAGGGATAGATAGGTTCTGCTATTTGTGGGTTCTTTGATTTCAGGTTTGGGTTTCTTTGAGGCTTCATGCCAAGAGGGTGTGACAGAACGTTGCGGGTTTTGAAAGATAGTGCATAGACACACTCCTGAATTCTATGGAATTTGGGCAAGGATGTGCCAGGAGGGCACATCAGCTAAAGTCATTGGCTCAAGGAGAAACCTCAAGGTTGATGAATACTTTGGAGGTGAGGCTGTGCAGAAGAGAATACAATAGAAGACAAAATCACTGTGGGATTCTGTGAGAAATCTACCAGGAGGGCCTCGAGCCAGTGCAAGGAGTGCACAGGAAGAACTCTTTTGAGTTTTGAAACAGGAGAAGCATCCAAGGAATAGGACCTTCACAGGGTTACTGAACACCCTGTAGGCTCAGCAAGGAGTTTCTTGAGAAAGAGATTGCCACGAGGGTATCAAATTCTCCATCTAAGGGAGAGAAAAGGGTTAAGTCCATTTGAGGTCTGAGCAGCAGAGAAGCTCAGGACCTACAACACCTTCATGTGTGTAGGGGCCTTGTAGGAATCACAGAGGTTGTGAAAACCTTTCAAGGTTTCAGAGAAAAAATATCAGGAGGGAGAGTGCTTTCGTGCACGGAGCCCTACAAGTATCACAGAATATGAAAGGAGACCCTTTGGAGGGTTTGATTTCGAGGAATCTCAGGAGGAAAGTGTCTTCAAGAAATAAGATAGAAGCTGTGAGTAGAGGCTTCGTAGCAAGGACAAAAGCCGAGGCCTTTGATAAGTTGAATTCTTCCAAGGATCGGGAAGAAACATAATCTCACAAGGGGGAGCACAGCTGATGTTGGATCAGGCTGAGGACAAGATCTAGACCATTGAAGTTTCATGTCCAGGAAGCAACAGGAGGAGAGTGCATAGGAGAAGAAGATCTGAGCCGTCAGATCTTGCATAGATCACCGACTGTTGTTGGATCTGGGAGAAGGTGCGCATGAGTTAAGATCGTATATGAGCTGAGCAGAGGCTCATCGAAAGTCCCGAAACAATGAACACAACGAGATTTCAGAGTTTGAAGAGAAGATCATATAGGGGTCGTGGATTTCCGATCCACAAAATCCTGAAAGAACAGAGACTGTCCATCATGGAGAGGACGCATGGCAAAGATCCGGAAGCCATCGGAGCTTCGGAGGTCGGGATCTCGAGAGTTAAGAATTGGGAAACAAGAAGTCTCAACTCACGAAGTCCTGAAGACATCAAAGTCGTCCATCTATGTAACATACCCAGCATGGGGCTACAATTTTTTGGCTTTCTTTCCTTTTAAAGTCTCTCATATGACCGCAGTTATGCCCACAACCCTTACCGAGAGGTCTCTTCTGTTATCGCGATTTGGAGAGTCATGATGGAAGCCTTCCCCCGTACTCTCTTGTCTTTCAAAGGGCCGAGAATCGAAATGGGTATCACTGCTTATCGATATTAATAGCAACTCGGATTAATCCCTGGTAATCTACCCTTCGGGATTTCGCATACCATGATTTTGGGATATGTGATGACAAGAGGTTTCACACTTAGGTTTCTCGGGAGCCGAAACTCCGAAACCTACACAAAGATATATATATATACCACTCCATCTATTTTTGGAGTTCGCCAACTAGGTTTTCGGGACATGCGATGACAGGAGAAATTATCGTTAGGTACCCCGGGTGCCAAAACACCGAAACACCATATCTCGTCCGCACTATTATTATTTTGGGGTTTCGCACTTCGGGTTTTTGGGATTGGCGGGTGAAAGAGAACTTTTCCAAAAGGTATCTCGGGTATCGAAATACTAAAACACCCAATATTATCCATGCTAAGCCATTTCGACATTTCTCCTTTTGGGATTTCGCATTATGTGAGAACAAGGGGCCGTGCTCCTAGATTTCCTGGAAGCCGAAAACTCCGAGTCATCAGAATCTCTAAACATACTCTATTATTTCGAGGTTTTCTCCATTGAGATTTCATTAATCAGGGTTTCAATACTGGAAAATACGTGGGGCCCGCACTTAGGTACCCTGGGTGCCGAAATACCGAAGTATAATAACTTCTCCACACTCTATCTTTTCGGGGTTTTGCAAGTTGAGAATTCGGGACTTGCAAATACAAGGGAAAACTTACCCTTGGGTTGTTTAGGGTACCGAAACACCGAAATGCTGAACCAAGTCACACTATGCCAATTCAGGATTTTGCGAGTTGAGGTTTCATATATCAGAACCTCGCAATACAAGAGGTTTAAGATTCACACTCCTTGACTACCCAAATATCGAAAATCCAATACACCTGCTCATCATGCACTCGACCAAATTCGGGGTTTCACAGTTCGGGATTTTGCAACTAGCGGGTCAAGGGAACTTATCCTTGATTATCACAGTTCTTGAAATGCCAAACATCAATACTTACCCATGATGGTCCAATTCTAGGTTTTCGCGAATCAGAGTCTCGCGATGTGCACAGACAGGAGGCCTCACACCTAGATCTTTTGAGAGTTGAAACTCCGAAATACCAACTCTTGAACCGACTCACCTATTTCAGGATTTCACCCATCAGAATTTCACACGTCAGGGTTTCGGGACTGGCGAGTACAAGGATCTCGCCCCTCGGTAGTCTGGGTACCGAAATTCCAAAATATCATAACTCATCCGAATGCTTATCATTTTGGGATTTCACAAGTTGAGGTTTTGGGACTTGCGAGTACAAGGAAACTCATACTTAGGTACCTCGGGTGCTGAAACACTGAATTTTTCTAAGCCATCCACACGTTGTCATTTCGAGATTTCGCGAATCAGGGTTTCAGGACTTGTGAGTACAAGGGAACTCGCACATAGGTACCTCGGGTGCCGAAACACCGAAATGTCTTAAGTCTAAGAGGACCATTCTCTCTCATGCATGGTTTTTCAGACTTACGCCATAAAATCCTCCAGCAGATTCTTGGGTAAACTTTGACAAGGGTGTCCCTGTGGGAAGATCTATTCAGGGCATTACTTGAGACAAATAAGGTAGTAAATTTCCTGAGAGCAGACTTGAATACTGAATCCATTCAGCATATACATACATATAAATATAAATATATACGTAAGTCATATGTGGTCTTTCCAATATAAGCATGCAGCCACCATTTCTGATCAAAACACCATACAGACAGTTTCATACTGAAATAATTCATAATTTCACAAACCATGAGCATAAATGTCAGAATATTTAAATTTAAGATACAAGATATAACACTTATCAGAAAAACACCAAGTGTGATGCAATTGCTGAGAGGGGTGCTCGTTTCCACCCAACCATAGGCTCAGTGATTCCGAATGGATTTACCACTAGCCACCCCTAATCTAGACCACAATGCTGTGAGATGGAGTCTCTTTTCGTCATAGGACGAAGGTTACTCTCCTTCTTCTCTTCTCATCCATTACTCTATATATTATTCTAGAGTTCCTCTGATTTCTCCCCTCTTGCGATCTCTGTCGCGACTGACCCCCCTCCTACACCTCTTTCCTGCCTTTTCTTTTTCCAGCGAGGTTGCATGTGGCACAAACTTCCCCATGGTAGTTAGGTCTGAGGCTTCCACAGATGGGCGGTTCATCCCCATCCCTCATTAACTCATGAGGAGCCTCTTCACCTACCAACCTGGAGAGTAATTCATTTCAGGGCCAGCGAGCCGCTCTTGGTTCTCCGGGCCAGTGAAGACCAAATACAGTTTGGTTCAATGGAAGTTAACGCCACCATTCTAGGTGCCTTCCACCACCTTTCTTTAGCCATCGTGGTATTTTTTTCAGAACATCCCCCTCTCAGCAGTCCTATAACATATATCCATAACATTATTTACATTCATCGACCTTTTACTAAGGTCCATTCAAATAACACCTTCACATCTTTGAGTTTGCCATAGTTCTTGGCCAGTATAGTTATTTTTACAGACTGGGGGAAACAGGGTGTTACAATTCCCTCCCCCTTAAAGGAACATCGTCCTCGATGTTCTATCTATCAATATGACATGTATGTACAGAGGTAAAAAAAGTGGGATATGCCTGTTTCATGGCATCCTCCATTTCCCATGTAGCCTCATCTGGGCCAAAATGTCTCCACTGCACCTTGACCTGTGCAATGGTTCGGTTCCAGAGAAGGGTTTCCTTTCTGTCCAGTATGCATCGAGGTTCTTGTAGGAATTCTCCCTCTGGTTCCACCTGGATCACAGACCAACCAATTATATGATTAGAATCATGTACATATTTCTTCAATAATGAAACATGGAAAACATTATGTGCTTTTACTGTGGGAGAAAGTGCTAGCCTATAGGCTACATGTCCCACTCTATCTAGAACCTCAAAGTGTCCATAATACCGAGGTGCCAGCTTGGCACACGCTCCCATTTTCAGAGAATTCTTTCTAGGTCTAACTCTAAGATATACATGCTCTCCTGTCTTGAACTCTCTTGGGGTTCTCTTTTGGTCGGCGTAGCTTTTCTGTCAGTCTTGAGCGACCTTCAAGTTTTGTTTTATCTGAGTCACTTGTTCCATTTATTTCAACATGTCGAGTCCAAAAGAAATTTTGTTTATGGGATTTCTCCAGCTGACAGGAGTGTTTCACGGCCTACCATAGAGGACTTCAAAGGGACTCATCTTTAAGGATTCTTGGTAGCCGTTGTTGTAGGCGAATTCCACCACTGGCAGGTAATTTTCCCACTTCTTGGGTTGATGCATTACATGCATTCTTAGCATGTCTTCTAGTATTTGGTTCACTCTTTCCGTCTGTCCATCGGTTTGAGGGTGATAGGCGGTGCTAAACAACAAATTGGTCTCTAAACCTGCCATTAGTGATTTCCAAAAGTTGGAAGTGAATTTCGTGTCTCTGTCAGACACGATCTCTTTCGGCATACCATGCAGTTTAAATATCTCCTTCAAGAATATGTTGGCGACGTCTATTGCCTTACAAGTTGACTTGATGGGGATAAAGTGAGCGGACTTGCTCAATTTATCCACCACTACCATGATGGCATCATTATGTTTGGTCGAGGTTGGTAATCTAGTGATGAAATCCATGGAGATGGTTTCCCATTTCCATTTTGGGATTGGTAGAGGTTGTAATAATCCTGCTAGGTGTCGGTGTTCTGCTTTTACCTATTGACATTCTATGCATTTGGCTAGGTACTCAACTATGTATTTCTTTAATCCAGGCCAATATAATTGTTTCCTGGTGGCTGTGATCATCTTCTGGTATCCTAGATGACCAATATAGGGTCTTTTATGTAGTTCATCCAGTATGAACCTCTTCAAGTCGTCACAATCTGGGATATACAATCTAAATCAACAAGTGAGTAGACCTCCTTCCATCATCTAGTAGCCTCCATACTTTATCCCTGTGGGTTCTTACTGCAGGTACGAGGTCACGGTCTGGAAGAATGTGTCTGTCTCTTGTGCATTTCTGACTCTTTCTTTGACATTCGTCTCGTAGGTGCTCACCGCGGCCAGGTGAATTGTTTTCATACTTCTACTAAGGGCATATGCCACCCTATTTTCTTTTACTTTAATGTGTTTGATTTCAAAATAAAACTTGCTAAGGAGGGCCATCCACCTAGCTTGTCTGGCATTGAGATTTGGCTGGTCAAACAGATATCACGATCCACAGTGGTCTGTCATAAGTACAAATTTTCTTCCCAGGAGGTAATGCCTCCACATTTTCAAGGCGTGCACTATGGCAGCCAACTCTAGATCATGGGTCACATAGTTGACTTCGTGCTCATTCAATTTTCGGGATTCGTAGCAGACCACACTTCCTCCTTGCATAAGGACTCCTCCGAGCCCTTCCTTACATGCATCTGTGCACATGAGGAAGTCAGCTTCGGGATCAACGATATTCAACATGGGTGCATGGGTCAGTAGATGTTTTAGGGTTTGAAATCTTTCTTCACATTTCTGTGTCCACATGAATTTTGTCCCCTTCTTCCGGAGGGCAGTGATTGGACAACCAATCTTGTAGAATCCTTTTATAAATATCCTATAGAATCCTGCTAATCCCATAAAGGATCTGATATCTGAAACATCCTTTGGGGTACGCCATTCCATGATAGACCTGATTTTGTTAGGGTCTACTACTACTCCTTCTTCAGATAGGACATGGCATAAGTAATGTATTTTCTTCTAGAAGAATTCACATTTGCTGAATTTGGCATAGAGCTGATGTTCTCTTAGCACTTGCAGCACAAGCCTAAGATGCTCTTCATGCTCTTCTTCATTCTTGGAGTAAATTAATATATCGTCAATAAAAACCAACACAAATTTGTCTAGGAATTTGCTGAGTACATTGTTCATCAAGCACATGAAAGTGGTAGGGGCATTGGTTAACCAAAATGGCACTACCACAAACTCATAGTGACCATACCTCATCTAGAAGGCAGTTTTATGGATGTCTTCACCCTTGATTCAGACTTGATGGTATCCCGACCTCAATTCAATCTTTGAGAAAATAGACGCACCCCCCAATTGATCGAACAGGTCATTGATCCTGGGCAAGGGGTATTTGTTCTTTATAGTTACCTTATTGAGTTGTCTATAATCTATACACAGTCTAAGGGTACCATCCTTCTTTTTCAAAAATAGGATTGGTGCTCCCCATGGAGACACGCTGGGCCGGATATAGCCCTTATCCATCATTTCTCTCAATTGCAATTTGAGTTCAACTAGTTCAGGTGTGATCATCTG
This sequence comes from Picea engelmannii, assembly GCA_009831015.1. Lineage (NCBI taxonomy): Eukaryota > Viridiplantae > Streptophyta > Pinopsida > Pinales > Pinaceae > Picea > Picea engelmannii. Next base: position 58,376 of record ML796397.1, read on the forward strand.
GTAGGGTGTCCTAGACATCGACACTACTCCCAGTGCAAGTTCTATCAAGAAGTCAATGTCCCTTCTCGGAGGTAGACCCAGTACCTCTTCTGAGAATACATCTCTGTATTCTCTCATGGTAGGGTGGTATTCGAGGCTTGGTTTTCCACCTTCAATTGTTTTCAACACCTGTATTGCATATAGGGGAAATCCTTTTCGGCAATACCTTCTCATTTGTAAAGCTGATATTTGTCTCATCGAGACAGTTTTTCGGATCCCTTGAAGGGTTATACTTTTTCCTTCTTTACTTACACATTCTAAGGTTTTATGGTAACAGTCCAATCTGGCTTTATGGGTGGCTAGCCAGTCCATACCAATCAATAGATCATATGATCCCAGGGGTAATATGTTAAGGGTTGCTTGGGTGGGGAGTTCACCCAACATTAATTGGCAGGCTGGTATGGCCTCTGCTACCCTTCTTTTGGTGCCAGTGGCTAACTGTACCAACCATGGCTTGGTAGGTTTAGGTGGCTGTAGTTTACAGTTATCAACAGTCTTAGGGGCTATATAACTCAAGTTTGAACCAGGGTCAATCAGAATAGAGACTAGATGGTTGGAAATCATACCTTTTATTTCCACCACTAAAGCTTGGTGGTTGGCTTGGTTATTATCCAAGGATGCATAAATTTGCGGCACACTCCTGGCCACATCATTGATGGTGGTAGCTTCCTGGATGCTGTAAATTCTTCAACTATTCTGTTGTCGGTGTGGACAGTCTCTCAGTAGATGTTCTTCTCTGCAACCCCAACATTTCAAAGGTTCTCTCTTTGGGTTATCATCCTTCACTGGTACAGACCCAAAAGTTTTATTTCCGCTCAATGAGGGAAAGTTATGTTGGTGTACACTCTAGGTTGGGAATCTCATCCTCGAGTTCTTCTTATAGTTCTTAAATCTTGGGGATTTAATCCCTTTTTTTTGAACTCCCAAACTATTCTTAGGTTTCCAGCCTTCGCAAGGTTTTGTCCGATGTCCAAACTGTTCATGAAAATATCTTGCCTTTCGGATGGTGCCTTCTAGGGTCTTTGGCTCATCAAATTCAATTCTGTTCCGATAGTCCTTAGGTAGTCCACTGATGAAACGTTGCACCTTTGCCTTTTTTGCCTTTATATAAGGTACATACCTCAACAACTCGAGGAATCTGCTGACATATTCCTCTATAGTGAGTTGTCCCAGTTTGAGTTCATAGAATTCTTTAGTCTTTTCGTTGAAATATTTTTCCGACAGATACTTCTTCTGGAAGTATTTCTCAAACCGTTCCCAAGACAGGTCCTCTTCGCGAACCCCTTTCACATTCTTAAGGTCTTCCCATAAAATGGAATCCTTTCCGTTCAAGTTGAAGGTGGCCACTTGAGCCCTCAAATTTTCTGAGAAGTCATGGACTCTAAAATACTTCTTTAGTCCAAGCAGCCAGGCCTCTACTTCCTCTCCCTTCTTTATTTCACCGTTGAAGGAGGGTGGTTTGGCCTTCCCAAATTCTTCGAATTTATGACCCTTGGAAATATTTTTGTTCTTCTGTCTTCTTCAGGAATAACAACTAGTTCTGCTGCTAGAAGAGCCCTCCGAACCGCCAGCTTCCTTTCTAGAGGAATTGTCCACTGCTTGTCCTTTACCTCTGAGATAGAACCTTTTCGAGGTGCTCCTCTCAGTGTGGCCACTGATATGACCATGTTTTTGTACCTTAGGTTCATGCTAAATTTGTCTTTGTAGGTCGGATAGACTCTGCAGTAAAACTGTGTTAATATTTGTTTGCTTCTCTTGTTCTTTCATCATCCTCTCATTGTCATCCTTGCAACTTTGTAATTCGACCATGAGGTTCCTCACACTCTTGGCTAGATCTGGAGGGGTCCCTACTGCCCTCCTTTCATCAGATTCTTCATCTCTATTATGGGAGCCTTCCCCCACCTCTTGGTGAGTCACCCTTCTATGCATCTGTAATTTCCCGCGGTTGATCGTCTGCTTGGGTGCAAAATACAAACGTTGATTGTTAGTCAATATTTATATACCTTCATAACCAGTACATAATTCATATTTTTCTCATGCACACACACAATAGGAGTTTTCATTCTTAACTTCGACTTTTTAATTGAGGGGGTCAAGATAAGGAGTTACTCCTTTTAACCGTACTCCAAATGGAGTCTCTGCCAAGTGTTGTAACCATGCTTTGATACCAATTTGTAACATACACAGTATGGGGCTAGAAAATTTTGGCTTTCTTTCCTTTTAAAGTCCCTCATATGACTGTGGTTATGCCCACAGCCCTTACCGAGAGGGCTCTTCTGCTATCACGATCCAGAGAGTTGTGATGCAAGCCTTCCCCCGTACTCTCCTATCTTTCGAAGGGTCGATACCCGAAACGGGTATCATCACTTATCAATATTAACAACAACTCGGATTAAGCCCTGGTACTCTACCCTTCGAGATTTCACATACCAGGATTTTGGGATATGCGACATGAGGTTTCACACTCAGGTTTCTTGGCAGCCGAAATTACGAAACCTACACACACACACACACACACACACACACACACGCACACACACACACAC
>ML796397.1:60986-103475 GCA_009831015.1 Picea engelmannii
TCGCCAACCGGGTTTTCAGGACATGCGACGACATGAGAACTTATCATTAGGTACCCTGGGTGCTGAAACACTGAAACACCATATCTTGTCCACACTATTATTATCTCGGGGTTTCGCACTTTGGGTTTTCGGGACTGGCGGGTACAAGAGAACTTTGCCAAAAGGTCTCTCGGGTATCAAAATACTGGAATACCCAATATTATTCGTGCTAAGCCATTTCGACATTTCTCCTTTTAGGATTTCGTGTTATGTGAGAACAAGGGGTCACGCTCCTTGGTTTCTCGAAAGCCGAAAACTCTGAGTCATCAGAATCTCTAAACATACTCTACTATTTCAGGGTTTTCTCCATCGAGATTTTGCTAATCAGAGTTTCAAGACTGGAAAATACGTGGGGCCCGCACTTAGGTACCCTGGGTGCTGAAATAACGAAGTATAATAACTTCTCCACACTCTATCTTTTCGGGGTTTCGCAAGTCGGGAATTTAGGACTTGCGAATACAAGGGAAAACTTACCCTTGGGTTTTTCCGGGTACCGAAATGCCGAACCAAGTCACACTATGCCAATTTGGGATTTCGTTAGTCGGGGTTTTGTATATCAAAACCTCACGATACAAGAGGTCGAAGATTCACACTCCTCGACTACCTGAATACCGAAAAACTAATACACCCGCTCATCATGCACTTGACCAAATTCGGGGTTTCGCAGTTCAGGATTTTGCAACTAGTGGGTACGAGGGAACTTATCCTTGATTATCCCAGTTTCCGAAATTCCAAACATCAATACCTACCCATGCTGGTCCAATTCGAGGTTTTCCCGAATCGGAGTCTCGCGATGTGCGCAGACAGGAGGCCTCGCACCTAGATCTTCTGGGAGCCAAAACTCCAAAATACCAACTCTTGAACCTACTCACCTATTTCAGGATTTCACCCATCGAAATTTCGCAGGTCGGGGTTTTGGGATTGGCGAGTACAAGGATCTAACCCCTGGGTAGTCCGAGTACCGAAATGCCAAAATATCGTAGCTCATCCGAATGATTATCATTTCAGGATTTCGCAAGTCAGGGTTTTGGGACTTGCAAGTACAAGGAAAGTCATACTTAGGTACCCTAGGTATCGAAACACTGAAATGTTCTAACCCACCAAAATTTTCTAACCCATCCACATGCTGTCATTTCAGGTTTTCACGAATCGAGGTTTCGGGACTTACGAGTACAAGGGAACTCGCACTTAGGTACCTTGGGTGCCGAAACACCAAAATGTCCTAAGTCTAAGAGGACCATTCTCTCTCATGTAGGGTTTTTCATACTTATGCCATAAAATCCTCCAACAGATTCTTGGGTAAACTTTGACAAGGGTGTCCCTATGGGAAGATCTATTTAGGGCATTACTTGAGACAAATAAGGTAGTAAATTTCCTGAGAGCAGACTTGAATACTGAATTCGTTCATCATATACATACATATAAATATAAATATATACGTAAGTCATATGTGGTCTTTCCAATAAAAGCATGCAACCACCATTTCTGATCAAAACACCATACAGACAGTTTCATACTTAAATCATTCATAATTTCACAAACCATGAGCATACATGTCAGAATATTTAAATTTAAGATACAATATATAACACTTATCAGAAAAACACCAGGTGTGATGCAACTGCTAAGAGGGGTGCTTGTTTCCACCCAACCATAGGCTTAGTGATTTCGAATGGATTTACCACTAGCCACCCCCGAGCTAGACCACGATGCTGTGAGACTGAGTCTCTTTTCATCAGAAGATGAAGGTTACTCTCCTTCTTCTCTGCTCATCCATTACTCTGTATATTATTCCAGAGTTCCTCCGATTTCTCCCCTCTTGTGATCTCTGTCGTGACTGACCCCCCTCCTACACCTTTTTCCTACCTTTTTTTTTCCGGCGAGGTTGTGTGTGGCACAAACTTCCCTGTGGTGGTCAGGTTTGAGGCTTCCACAAATGGGCAGTTCATCCCCATCCCTCATTAACTCATGAGGAGCCTCTTCACCTACCAACTTGGCGAGTAATTCATTTCAGGGCCAAGGAGCTGCTCTTGGTTCTCCAGGCCAGTGAAGACCAAATACGGTTTGGTTCGATGGAAGTTAACGCCACCATTCCAGGTGCCTTCCACCACCTTTCTTCAACCATAATGATCTATTTTTCAGCACATCCCCCTCTCAGTAGTCCTGTAACATATATTCATAACATTATTTACATTCATCGACCTTTTACTAAGGTCCATTCAAATCACACCTTCACATCTTTGAGTTTGCCATAGTTCTTGGCCAGTATAGTTATTTTTATAGACTAGGGGAAACATGGCGTTATAGTCTGCGGAGGACGCATGTCGCGAGATCCTCGTATTTCGGGGATTCGGGAATTCATATGTTTGGAAGGCAAGACCAAATCCTTTGGTTGCGCAAACTCTGGAGAAGCGAGAAGTAGGAGCAATCGTCAGATCAGAACCTCTTTGCTATATCACATATCGGGGATTCAGGGATTGAGAGGAATTAGTTTCGACTGCAGAAGTCATGAATATTCAAGGGCCAAAGTATCGGGCTCATGCAACACTTGGCGTGTCCATCAAGTGGGGACCACGTGGTTGATAGGTGGACACTCGTCGCCTGGGAAGGAGTCAACATCCTGTTGACTTATCACACTTCAAAGATTCACAAGAAAAGAGCACGAGAGCTTGACACTCTAATTAGTGAGGTTGCGAGTTGCGAGTAGGGTGAAAGGGGAGTCAACCCATCGTTGACATATCATGTCTCAGAAGATCGCAAAGAAGGAGCACGAAGGCTCGACACTCCAACTCGCGAAGTTGCGATTTGCGAGAGGAGCTAGCAGTTAGCCCTAGCCTATGGTTATATGTAAAGGGATATAACAAGAAGGGAGCTATACCTGGATCGTAAGCTTGGGTATCGGAGGTTTGGAGAAAGAGGAGTTGAAAGCTTCAACTCATGAACTCACGAGTAGCGAGAGCCGCTTGTGCAAAGGCCTAGTTGTGATCGCGTGGGAGTGAAGCTCACATCTAGTGCTTGTGCGCACAGGTTGGGTTTCCGAAGGACCTGTGGATGAAATGGTGAGGTTCCAATAGGGATCTGAAAGAGCCACTTTGGCTCAAGGGAAGATTTGAAATGATCCTGTGAGTGGATCTTGGCCCGAGGGTTGGGGTCTGCGTCAATATGGGATATTTTCATCGAAGTGACTTATAAAGAATTGTATTAAATGAGCATAAATTAAAGTGCACCATAAATAAGGAAAAGCTTAATAATGAAGAGACATAAGCATCAAATATCAATACAAAAACTTTAATAACAGATTTTGTCCCTGGTGGACTACATGTCTGGGTCATCCTCTCAAATGGGTAGGCCTTTTTATTAACTCAACACAATAATTTGGAAAAATACATAAGTATGCCTCATTTTGGAATTAAGTTGCAGAAGCTTTGCTCAGATCAGAAAACAAACAACAACATTGAATTTGTGGCGTCAAATTACCCAAAAATGACTATCTCCATGCCTCAATCTGACTCTGGAACTCCCAGGCCCTTGAGAAATCTCGTCTTGATTTATGTGCCTTCTCCTTGCACTTAATTCTCTATACATAGGTCTCGAAATATGTGCTCGGCTATACCGTCGACCACCCTCTTCCATCCATGGGCAGACTCAACATTTAAGGAAAACGTGGGGTAGACTAAACAATGGAGTCCATTGGCCCAACAGTGATAGATGATATTGTTAAGGCGTTTTATAAGGGGAGGTCTCGGGGTCGAGCCTGTGGGCCTCCCCTTTTGGGTTATAGTTATAACAATATACATATATGTGGATTAGAACTTAAAAAATTTTGGAGCGTTGTTTATATTTTTCGGAGTTTTTTGTTTGGTCACCAGATTTGGTGGGCCCTTTTTTTTATTTTTGAAATTCAGTTTCGGGCCCTCATTGGGCATTTTCCCACTGCCATGTGGCATCCCATGATTGGGCCATGTGGCAGCCAACCATTTGCCCATGCAAACCTCTTACATAGTCACCTGCCATGTCACATGCCACATCAGCCTGCCAAATCATCATACGGTCTGCCACATGGTTGTATGGACTGCCATGTGTCTATCTGGACTGCCACATGGCACTTTTTCATTGGTCCACTGATTGACCCAAAAATGACAAAAATGAGTGACACGTGGCAACCTCTGGTGCTACCACATCACCATGTGGACGTCATGCTAACATCAACATGACATGTGTCACCCTCTACATGTGCCACATACACTGTACGGATGATGATGTCATTCGTACTGATGTTGACGTCAACAGTATGGATGTTGACTCATCCATGTTGAGTCACTGACTGGGCTGGGTTGACCAAAAATTTGACCACGAATATCTTTCGATTCGTAACTCCATTTGATGAGTCGTTTATGCTGTTGGAAAGCTTGCGACGTGCTCTTCGCGAGGATTCCAATTTCACTAAGTTTTGGGGACTTTGAATTTTTTCCCTTTCTTTGTCTGCTGAGGCCATTCTAAGCTTCTTGAGTTGCTTCTACGAATTATGAGTTTTCCTTAGTATTCTATGGATCCTTTTTGAATCATTCCTTCCCACTGAGAGATTTTTGGACCACCAAAAGGTTTCATCAATCAACAGATAAGTGAGGGAAGAGTTCCCTCACCTTGTCCTTCTCAATCCACTTTTCTTTTCTTCGATGTGTTCCCTTTAAGACTACTCGAAGATAATCAACATCACCCATGTGTGAAGTCCTCATCCTTCTATCCAGGATCATATCTTCCTTTAATGCATCCAAGTACTCAGGAGAAAACTCATTGACTGAAGGTATTGAAACTTCCTCACCCTGATCCATGATCATTGGAGGCTAAAAAGTTTCAAGTTCTCCAAATTTACAACTGAGTAGATATGCATATAAGGTGAAAGATATAGACAAAAATCAATGGTACCACTTTTCTCCAAAATAGTGAAGGATCCATAATGGATGGGCTTGAGTTTCTTGCCTTCACCCTTCAATCTTTCCTTGTTGATGTGAAGCCATTCTTGGTCTCCAACCTGGAACTGATGATCGACCTCGTGTTTGTCATGTCGAGCTTTATATTGTGCTTGAATTTTCTCCAACTGTTCCCTGACTGCTTGGTCTACCTATTGGATGCTTTGGATGAACTTGCGGGTTCTGTCTTCATTTCTTTCTTCATTTGAATCAACATCTCTCCCACACATCAAGTCCAAAGGAACTTTAGGTAAATACCCAAAACATGTTTCAAAAGGAGAACACTGAGTGGAGGAATGTAAGGATTGGTTCTAAGCATGTTGTACATAAGGTATCTCTTCATCCTATAACTTGGGATGCTTAATGCAGTAGCCTCAACTTAAAAGTACCATTGTTCAGTTAAAAACCTCTGTTTGTTTGTTGGTCTATGGATGTAAAGCAGTGCTCCTATTCAACTGGGTGTCCATCATTCTCCAGAAGCTTGTCCAAAAATCCCCAAGGAATCGAGTATCTCGATCCAAAATGATGGATGTGGGTAACCCAAAGTGAACCCAAACATACTGAAAGAAGAGATTAGCAGTCTTCTCAACAATGATCTTTTTTTTACATGGCATTAAGATACACATCTCGTTGAACCTATCCACTACAACATACAAATAGTCATGAACCTTTTTCGACATTGGTAAACCCCTTGCAAAATACATGGAGATAATTTCCCATGAATGGGATGGAACAGACAGTGGTGAGTATAGCCCCAGTTTTCTATTAGTGGGCTTAAAAGTAGAACACATCACACACCCCTTTACATATTTAATTAAAATTTCTTTCATCCAAGGCCAGTAACAAAATCTCTGCAGACGAGCCATAGTTTTTCCTACCTCAAAATGCCCAGACACAAGAAAAGCGCGAGCTTCTCGTATTACATGGACGCATTCACTTGTAAGAATACATAGCTTTCCAAGATGGTAGAGTAGTTTTCCCTGCAGACAATAGTTCTCTACCTGTGCACCATGGGTTAGCTTCTCATATACTTCTTTAAAATCTTCATCAATGGAATATGTTTCCACATAGCTATCATGAGATAAATAAACATTCTTCAAAATAATAGAAGCATCAATAGGAGGTCTAGAAATCATATCAGCTACCTTGTTAATTGTACCCTTTTTGTACTTGATTACCAAATGAAATTGTTGTAGGAAACCCATCCATTTATAATGTCGAGATTGTTGCAGTTTGGTTTGTGCTTGGAGATACTGTAAGGGTTGATGATCTGTATGTATGATTGTTTCCTTCCCTAACAAATAATGCTTCCATTTCTTTACGCTTTGAACTAATGCATACAACTCTTTATCATATATAGGATAGTTAACAACAACTTGGTTAAAAGTTTCAGAGTGGTAACAGATAGGCTTACAATATTGCATCAATACTGTATCCACTGGCATCTATCTTGATCTCGAAGGGTTGATGAAGATTTGACAAAGATAATACTAGTGCAGTACTGATATTTTCCTTCAAAGTGTCGAAATTTTTTTGTTGCTTTCTCCCCACTAAAAAGTGTTCTTCACACTGGTTAAGGAATGCAAAGGAGATCCTATAAAGGAGAAGTTTGAAATGAATCTCCTCCAATACTGGATTTCACCTAAGAATATTTGTATTTTAGCTACATTTTTGGGCTCATGCCAATTTACATTTACATTAATCTTGGAAAGATCAATTTTTAATTGTCCTCCTCCTATAATATGACCTAAGTACACAAGTGTGGTCTTACCAAATTCACATTTGGATAATTTTACATACATATTTTCCCTTTGCAAAGTATCCAATACTTTCTTTACATGCCTTACATGTTCATCCGAAGTCCCGCTAAATATAACAATGTCATCTAAATATACAATCACAAAATCATCTAGAAAAGTCTTGAATACATCATTCGTCACACGCATGAAGGTTGTCAGAGCATTACAAAGCCCAAATGTCATAACTAACCACTCAAACAATCCCTGTTTGGTTTTAAAGGAAGTCTTCCTTGCATCCTTTTCTGCAACCTTGATCTGATGGTATCCACTGCGCAAACCCAACTTAGTGAAATAAACAACATTCTTTAATTGATCAAGTAAATCATCTATATGAGGAAAAGGGTATTGATTTTTCATCGTGATTTTATTTTAGGCCCAGTAATCGACACACATTCGCCATGTTCCATCTTTCTTTGGCACCAACACGATTAGAGAACCACAGGGAGATGAGCTCGTCCTGATGACCCCTTATCCGATAAGCCTTGTACCTGCTTCTTGATCTATGTCATCTCTACAAATGACATCCTATACATGCCTACATTAGGAAGAGGAGAATCTTTCTGAATATGTATTTCATGTTGGATTTCCCTCTTAGGAGGTAATCCATTTGGTTCCTAGAAAATATCGTCATACTTAGAAGCAATATCAATTAGTTCTTTCTTATGAGAAAGATCACATCCTTGGAAAGCATCATATGTTCCAACATCTTTCTCCCTTATGACCATGAGTACATATCTCTTATTAGTGTTTTTGAGTCTCTTTATTTGTCCTGCACTAACAAGTGTTGTGTTTACCCTCATGTTGTGGGCTCTAACAATATATTCCACTCCCCCCTTAGTAAGGTGATATTTTTTCTCATGACGAAAGAAGACTATTTTTCTATCATAAAGATAAGGACTCCACAACACTTTGCCACATATATCGAGTGATACAACATCCAAATCCACTTCATCAATCAACTTTGAAGAAATAGAAAATTTGACCCTATATTGCTTGGTGACATTAAGTTTTTCTTTATCACATACCCAACCAAGAGGATAAGGCTTTGGATGTGGTTTAGTTTCAAGACCCATCTTTTTGACAAGTTATTGAGATATCAAATTTACTTAGGAACCCGAATCAAATAATGTATCTATCTTAGTGTGTTTAGATACAACTCTTATATGAAATAATTCATTTCGCTTTCGTTCATCATCGTGAGATTCAATATTGGAATTTGAACTAGCACGAAGGGAATATTTACCTTGTACTCCAACCGCTGTGATATTTCCTTCGTCTCTTGAATTGGAACCAACATCTTATTGCACTGTAGCAACGGTCTGTCTTCTCCTTTCCACTGAATTGTTTTGGTCTCTTCTCTGGATGTAGTTTCCAACAGTGTTCATCATCATGACCACTTTTCTTGCAATGAGTGCAATATGGTTTTTCTTCTTCTCTCTTTACAATGACGATCTTCTTGTCCTTCCTTTTAAACTTCTTAAATGGCTTATGTGGGAAATTGGAAGGTTTCTTTATAGGATCTTCTTGAACATGCTTTCCCTTGTTCTCAAGGTGAGTGGCTTGCACAAAAAATTCATCAAGACTGGTGGGGTTAAACAATATAAAAGTATGACAAATATAACTGTGAAGTGCGCCAATATACTTCATTTAAGTTTCATAAGAATCCAAAGGAATGTTTAATGCAAGAGATTTCTTCTTAAATTCTTCCATGAAACTTTGTACAATTTTACCTTTACTTTGTCTTAAAGTTTGTCATTCCATCATTGCTTTATGTAAATAACCCAATGGCTAAATTGCTTCCTTATTGCTGATTTAAATTCTGACCATGAAGAAAGAAGATTACCACACTTACTTTTGTCCTGAAGTTTTCTCTACCACCATACGAGAGCGGTGCCTTCCAACTGAAGAGAATCCAATTGCACTTTAACTTCCTCTTCATCAATCTGTTGAACATGGAAATATAATTCAACCTGTCGAATCCAATTATATAGCTTTTCAGGATTAGGATCTCCATTAAAAATACGTAAAACAAATTTTACATCACGCTTTAATAATGGTTGCTTAAAAGAATTTTTATGGCTAGAATGATGAGAATGATGAGAGTGATCAAAGGAGGAAGAGATAGAACTTGATGGTGAATATGGAGGCTTAGGAGGGTCTCCTCCAACCCCTTGATTTACCGAAGCATTATCATCAGCTTGTGCTTCGTTTTTCTTCCCTTTCTTCTTCATCCTCTTCTCGTAGTCTCCATACATTCCCTCGACCATTTCTGACATGCTATAAAATACCATATGGAATTTTTTCTCCTGTTCATCATGCTTGTACTCTTCTGCCATTTTCTTCCTTTGGGGTGCATGGCCAACTTCAGGATTGAAAGTATTAAGAGTTCCTTCACCCTATTTATGCTTGGCCCTAGTAAGCATTCACACTCAAAAATTCAAGTCAAAGATGACTGCTCTAATACCAACATGATCCGAGATCTTTTCATCGAAGTGAATTATAAAGAATTGTATTAAATGAGCATAAATTAAAGTGCACCATAAAGAAGGAAAATCTCAATAATGAAGAGACATAAGCATCAAATCTGAACAAAAAAACTTTGATAACGGAGTTTTTCCCTGGTGGACTACATCTTCGGGTCCTACTCTCAAATGGGTAGGCCTTTTTATTAACTCAACAAAAGAATTTGGAAAAATACAAAAGTATACCTCATTCTGGAATTAAGCTATAGAAGCTTTGATTAGATCAGAAAAAAAACATCACCATTGAATTCATGGTGTCGAATTACCCAAAAATGACTATCTCCATGCCTCAATCTGACTCTGGCACTCCTAGGCCCTTGAGAAATATCATCTCGATTTTTTTTCCTGCTCCTTGCACTTAATTATCTGTACTACATCTTGAAATCTGTAACGTCGAGCGCCCCCTTCCCGTCCGTGGGAAGACTCAAAATTTAAGGAAAAAGTGGGGCGGACTAAATAACAGAGTCTATTGGCCCAACGATGGTAGATTCTATTGTTAAGGCATTGTATAGGGGGAGGTCCCGTGGTTGAGCCCACGGGCCTCCCCTTTTGGGTTATAGTTATAACAATATACACATATGTGGATTGGAAATTCTCAAATTTTGGAGCATTGTTTAGATTTGCTGGAGTTTACCATTTGGCCGATAGATTTGGCAGGACCCCACTAGATTTAGCGGGCCCTTTTTCATTTTTGAAATTTGGTTTCGGGCCCTCAGTGGGCATTTTCCCACTACCACGTGGCAGTGCATGATTGGTCCATGTGGAAACCAACCATTGGCCCACACCAACCACTTGCACAATCACCTACCATGTCACCTGCCACATCATCCTACCATGTCAGCCTACCATGTCACCACACGGTCTACCACGTGGTTGTATGGACTGCCACATGGCACTTTTTCATTGGTCCACAGATTGACCCAAAAATAGAAAAAAAGAGTGACACATGGTAGCCTTTGGTGCTGCCACATCACCATGCCGATTTCATGCTAACGTCAACATGACACATGTCTCCCTCTACATTTTCCACGTACATTGTACGGATGTTGTCATCATTTGTAATGATGCCAATGTCAGTAGTCTGGATGTTGACTCATCCCTACTGACTGGGATAGGTTGACCAAAATGTTGACCATGAATATATTTCAATCCGTAACTCCATTTGACTAGACGTTTACGCCATTGGAAATCGTGTGATGCTCTCTTTGCGATGATGCCAATTTCACCGAGTTTTGAGGACTTGATTTTTTCCCCTTTCTCTATCTGTTGAGGCCAATTTGAGCTTCCTGAGTTGCTTCTGCAAATTATGAGTTGTCCTTAGTCTTCACAAAGACCCTTTTCTAAACAAATGAATCCCACAAGAACTTCAAATATCTAGCAAAAGGGTTTTTGAATGAGTGAAAGTGTGTGCAAGGAGTGGTGATGGTAAGACAAGTTTTTAATAAATTAAATTCAAGATTTTATCATGATGGACATTGTGTGGTCCTTTACTTATCTTGTTTAGATAACTTACTAAATTTGTTTGAAAATGACTCTTGCAAACTAATGTAAATCCTAAGCTATCATGGCAGATGTGACAATCCTTACTTGGACTTGTTATCTTCCTAAGGTGTTTTGTAATCTATAAAACTTGAAACTAGTCCTATATTGTGAGTATTTGGGCATGTGTGGGCCCTTACAACTTCTTTAAACTCCTTAGGTGACTTACTCTAAAAATTTGAAAAATATCATAGAATTGCATGCATGTGGGCATATGGGCCCTTACAACTCTTTAAAGATTTAATTTTCAACAAGTAAGTTGAGAGGATTGGCCTATTTTTGAAAGTCATTTGATTTACCAAGGGAGATGGAGACTTATCTAAGAAACCTCTTTTTTTGGTTTCCAAGATCACACTAAGGTGCAAGGAAAGAGAAGACTCCAAGATTTGTTTATATGGTCTTCTAGTCCCAGTTTAATTTCATGACTTTGTAAAATGAAAGCTTTGTTATGAAATTCCAATGCAAAACCTTTTAAACCATCCACATGGTAATCAAGGAAATCAAAGATATTGTGGTTCCTTTTAATCTCCCTAATTATCTATGTGTGATGTGGGGTTTATGGATGCAATAATGATATATTTTTTTGCATGGAACTGATCAGACTAGGTTCCTTCTCAGGTTACCAACAAAAGGTACCATGTAGTCTAGAGCACTGACATTTTCATATCCTCTGAAGAGAAGGCTCACCCAAAGCACAACCAAGACAAAAGGATAGGGAAGGGAAAGGAGAATACTTAGGTGGGTTCACAGAACCTTTAATATTCACCATGTTCTTTCACAAGACAAGATAAATACATAACATATATGAGCTCATGCACTCAGGAATTGAAGCTACTTAGGTTGCAGAAAGAATTCATACACAGAAACATCATGTGGAACTTATGAAGCATAAAGAAGTACTGTAAAGATACAATGAAGAATCATAAAAACATAATAACACAACATATTTCAAAATTTTGGATCCTTGTTTATATATTATCATTAGATCTTGTCAGATAAAACCTTAGAGATACAATGTAATGCTCTGTTATAGACTTCTGGCTCTGGACCCATGTCGCAGAGCTCTATCTTCCCAAAACTGTATACAAGTTACATTTACAGAAACTCAAACCCGACCTATTAACAATAAAAACAACAAGAAGAAAAACAACCCGACAAAACAACAAGGGGAAAACCCTTTTACAATCACGACACAACTCTTTTACAGTCGTATTCATCCATATATATAAGCAGAGTAGGGTCTTCTAGCTTTTGGGCTCACATGCTTTCTTGTTCTATTGCAACTGCTTTTGTCCTACTCGCATTGCACTATCCTTTTCACAAATGTTTTTTGTTACCATTCCTTGCTTTGCTATCCAGCTTCTTTTGTAGCTTGCGTAACTCATGCTAATATGAAAACTAGGACTGTAGTCCTTCTTGTGTAGCTTCCAATTAAAAAAAAAAAGCGCCCAACAGGCTCCAACCACAAGCCTTGACTCACCCTCAAGTCAAGTACTCAGCTCTTTTGCAGCTTCTAGGAGCAACTGTTTCTTTCCCTCGTCTAATTTCCTTTGGTATTCTTCTTTCTCTTTGTATTCTTCTACCTCTTCAAATGAAGGGCTCAACTCTGGGACCAACTCCAAGGCCCACTTCTTGAATTTCTGAAAGATCCAAAATTTATCCTGCCATTTCCTGGTAAGGAGTGAGGCCTCAACGATGAACTGTTGGGTCACATCTATAATACATCCTTTGGTCTTGGATGCGACCAAAGATTTCCATTCAGAGTCTTTTGTTGCATCAACTTGATGCATTTTCATGTAAACTGTCTGAATGACATGTCGAAGTCGCACAACTCCTTCTTAGTTACAAATTGTGACTCAAATAGGGTGTTCAACTCATTGTTCGCTTGATGAATCTAATCAAACTTTTGTTTTTTCTCCAATGGATCCATAGTAGCCGCAACTTCCTCATTCAACACCTAGATTCTAGTGTGTACATCCTCCAAAGTCTGGTTGCACCTAGCGATGATGCCCATCCAATCATTGACTTCTCTGAAAATCTGTGTGCACTTCATTGTGCGTTTGTGTAGTGCTGCTGAAAAATTGTTGCCTTCTAGAACTATCTTCTCCATCTACTCTAGCAGCTTCCGAGGCTGCTACTCTTCTTCTTGCTAAGTTTGTCACAACTTCACTTCCAGGTGCTCTGCCCAAATGGCCAATTGTGACCATCCTCCTTACATTAATTCAATCAGATGCTCAGGCTCTCTTGCATCATTGGATTCTGGAAGTTGGGGTGCGAACTTCCGAATTTTCGGCCAGGCTTCAACAAGCCTTTCCTAAACTCTTTCCAATATCTGCTCGACCTGGATCTTTGTGTGTTCTTATTTTTTTCATGCTTGCGCAAGGAGAGATTCCTCCCTTTTGAACTTTGCATACCTTTCGACCTGCTGGAGCCTCTTCTCTAGTTGATTAGTTGAGGTTCTGATCATTCCGACTAAGTGTGTTGTTGGCCACAGTACAAGGTCAATAGATGAAGGGGTTTCATCCCTGGGTGCTTAGACCTGCAGTGGAATTCCACTAGCCATTGAATATTATGAGGGAGTCTCTACCTGATCCTCTCCTGTGGATGGTCTTGGCACAAGCCTCAACCTCAAACTTGATGGAAGGAGTGTCATAACCTCTATTCTGGCCAGGCAGATTTGCAACAAATTTGCACATTATTGAGGGTTTTAGAGAACTAGCTCCATCCGTTCCTGCGTTGATGTTGTGATCTACCCTAAAGTTGTCTCTGGTTCCTTCTAACCTTTTGGTAGCTTTGTCTCTTTGCATGCCTCCTCTTCTCGAGTTGCGCATTTCATGGCACCCTTAACCTTGGTCATTGAGGCAGTGTGTTGGGGGCTTTGAACTTGTGGATTTTCTACCATTTGAGTGTCCTTCTACTGCACAAGAGGTACAATATGTTGGTCCTGGGCTTCAGGGCTTGGGCCAGTCAGTTGTAGTCTCTTCTCAGGTACTTATGGATTTGGACCAGGATTCAAAAATATCTAAGTGATTTATGGAAACAATGCGTGCTATGGCGATTTCTTAGAGCCTTATACTCAGGATTGGTTGGTAAGTTCAATATTAACTATTGTTCATCATTACCCTTTAGACACAAGCTGGATCTGAGTTGTCCGACGGGATGGGTTAAAGAGGTAAATCCTATTGGGCGATTCTGGCATTTACTGTGCAACTTGGGGCAGGGACGTGGTCAATTTCAGACCTTACCATTCGATGAATGATAATCCCAACACGAATAATGATGGAATCTTCACATATCACGGATTTATGGCTTAACCGACTTCCGACGGGGTACGGATAAAGGTTGTGACTAGATTAGGTTCGTGTGGCACATGGACTCAGATTGCATTCAGATTTGCTCTCCCTCCGACCACAAAGGGGTCCCCATCATATTAATGAATGTCATTAATTCTTGGCGCTTCTGATCCTACGCTGTTGAGTAAGAATTTCTGGATGAAATGACACTTAGACATACAAATAAATGAACTACATGTCGTGGCACAACACTGCACATGTCGACTTTATTAACTGAATTTACATAAATTACATAAAAACTCAAATATAACTACTATACATGCTCCTTCGAACTAGAGAAATTGTCCTTTAGCTTAGTTCTAAGAAATATAGGGTTTCAGGCGAGTGCCATTCACCCATCCTGGCCGCAACATACCATCCAATTGCACAAGTCTGACTTCTCCAAAAGGTCGTATCTCCACAACTAAAATGGTCCCAACCAATGCATACACAACTTGCCTGGATGCTTCTGGTACTGAATGTCATAGAGTAGGACCTTGTCTCCTTCCGCAAATAATTTAGTATTAATGTGTCTATCATGCCAAGATTTATGCCTTTCTTTCTCAACTGAATGATGGAAGTCTACTAAAAACCCGGTCTCTTCAAGTTCTTGTAACTCCATGAGTCTCTGAACAACTGATTCATCCTCCGACATGTGTGTGATTTGTAACATGTACAAACTTGGAGTAATGAATTTTGTAGGCACCACAACTTCTTTCCCATAAAATAGCTGAAATGGAGTGTACTTGTGGAGTTTCTTTGTGGTTGTCCTGTAAGACCATAGTACTGTTGGAACTCTGTCATCCCAATCTTCCCTATTTTTTCAACAAACCTTCGTTAACCGTCTCTCCAGAATCTTGTTAAATGCTGCTATTGTTCCATTGGCTTGCGGGTGGTAGGGACTACTTTTTTGATGTTGGATCAAGAACTCCACCATAAGATTTGCTATGGTACTACTAATAAAATGATCTCCTTGATCACTGGTCAGGTACATAGGACATCCAAATCGAGTGATAATATTGTCAAAAATGAACCTAGCAATAGTATTGGTCGAACAATACTGAACAACTCCTGCCTCAACTCAACGTGTAAGGTAGTCATTTGTGGTAATAATGTACCTAGCCTTTGAATGCTTAGCTATGGGGTTGGTCGACCTAATGAAGTCAACCACCCACTTCTCAAATTCTTGTAAAGATCGAACTGGTTGAAGTGGTAATTCATATCGTCGTGATTTTTTACCCACTCTTTGACAAACATCGCATTATCTAGCATATTCCTTTGCATCCTTGAAGAGCGTGTCCCACCATAGTCCATATTGGAGGAATTTTTATGCAGTTGCCTTTCCTCCCACATGACCTCCCACAAATCCACTGTGGCATTCCCATAATATATCCTGTCTTTCATGATCCAAGATACATCTCCTGAGCATACTATCTAGTCCCAATTTATACAATTACGCTGCAATCAACTGATAGTCCGCTACTCTAACCACCATATGGCATTTCTGGGTTGCAAAATATGTTTATGGGTAGGCTCCTATACTTAATAATATTTCTATGTCTTCCAGGTACTCTGGTATGGCCTCAACCCAAAATAAATCTACATCTGGGAGATGATCATCAACCTCTCCACCAGTTTCCCATGAATCTACTCTAGATAGGTTATCAGGCCCTACGTTACATCTTCTAGGCTTAATGATCACTTCAAAAGAAAATTCCTAAAACAGTAGCAACCATCTACATATTCTCCCTTCTAACAAAGGTTTTTTAACTAGATATTTCAATGCAAAATGATCAGTAAAGAAATTAAAATGAGATCCTAACAAATAATGTCTAAATTTATGCAAAGAATAAATCATAGTTAAACCCTCTCTTTCTGTCATTTTATAGTTGTGCTCATCTTACGATAACTTCCTGCTCATGAAGTAGATAGGATGGTCCATGGCTGCATCCCCTAGTTGTGCTAATATAGATCCTAAGGAAATACCTGAAGCATCTACGTGGATGTGAAACTCATTCTCCCAATTTGGAAATATCAGAATAGATGTTGTGTTGATCTTCTCCTTTAGGTTCTCGAATGCTTTATCACATTCTAGGGTCCATTGGAACACTTTGGCCTTCTTTAGTATATTTTCCAACAATGTAGTGATATTTGCATATCTTCTGATGAACCTACGACAATACCCTGTGTGCCCCAGCATGGAGCGCAAATGCTTAGCACTCATAGGTGGTGGCATGCTCACAATAACTAGAACTTTGGCTGGGTCTACCAATATTCCCTCTCGGCATACTATGTGGCCCAAACAATTTCCACGTGGCACGCAGAAGATACAACTTATGAGATTTAATGATATCTACAATTCTCTACATCTGTCAAACATCAGACGTAGTAGCATTACATGTTCCTTGAGAAGAATGTATACTGTCCAATCATCCATATAAACTTCTATAAACTTGTGAATAAATGATCGAAAAGATGATATTATAATCCTGGAGAACATTGCAGGGGCATTGTTTATGCCAAATGGCATCACATTGTATGCAAATGATCCCCAGTCTATTATGAATGTGGTCTTCTTTTTGTCCTCTTCAACAATCCTTACTTTGTGATACCCCGAAAATACATTTGTAAATGAGTAAGACTCTTTCCTCGCAACCTATTCTAGCACCTCATCCGTAAAAGGTGTTGGAAAAGGGTCATACACATAGGAAGAGTTAAGGATTTTGTAGTCTACACAGACCCTAATATCCATTGTACCTTTCTTCTTATGGATAACTATTGGGTTGACCCATTCTTCTTCTTCCACTACAAAAATAAGTCTAGCTTCCAAAATATTGTCTATTTCCCTCTTAACCTTCTCTTTCACTTTGGCGTTAAGGTGGTATGGTCTATGCCTCATAGGCTTTGATCCTAGTTTTAATTCAATTTTCATTTCTCCCATGACTCCTTTGACCCCTTTTAACTCTGAAAATGTCTTTGGGAACAAATACTCATATTCACGCAAAAAAAATTGTATTTCTTGACTAGTTTTATCATCCCAGTAATCACCCACCATAGCTATATTAGGTTGCTCTACGGTCCCTATATTGACTTTGCACAAATTCAATGGGTGATTATAAGAACCATCAGTCTGAATGGGTATGATTTTCTGGATTTGTTTGTTCTCTTTTGTCTCTTTAATGGCTAAGTTACTCAATTCTTCTAAATCATCCAGGCTTTCCAAATCCTTCTCAATCTTATATCATTCTATAGGTCTCTTGTCCAAGTTTGAGTGAATATTAGTCTAAAGTTCTCGGCTATGCTTTGCACATACCAGTAGGTCTGATTTCTGATTACTATTGTCTGTAAAAAGGAATTCTTTAATTCTTTGCAGGACTACTTCAAGCTTAGGGTACTTACTTGTAAACGAGAATTCCTTGCAAAATTGATCTGCCAATGTTTGCGAGTTGTTGGTCTGTCTTATGGTTTCTTCATGCATGAACCAAGCTTTTGAAATTGGACCTAGTGACTGGGGAAATACTTGAACCCAGAAGAAAGAGGGTATTTCCGCAGCTTGCCACTATGTCATGCATTTTTCAATATGTGATTTAGGATTAGACTCTCCATTGAACATCTGCACAACTTGGAAATCCATCTGCATCTTTGATTCCAACTACTCCTTATCCTAAAATCTATATTTGATATCTTTCTTCACATCGTCCCAATTTTTGAGTAAGTCTTTGTGATTTTCCCACCATATGATAGCGGTGTCCTAGAGGGATAAATCCAGTACTAAGATCCTTTGATCCTCCACCACATTTTATTCCATGCTTAGAAGAAATCTGTCAAGTCCTGAGGTACCATCATATACTGGGTGTTCTCTGACCTCAGTTCCAACCCATCTAGTTTCCTTGACAGTTGCACATCTCCTTGAGAATATTTCATATGAGCCTTGCTTCCAACTGTCAAATGTTAGTTCTGAATCTCTATCTGCTAATTGTATACTCCTCCAACTTACTGATCCATCAGTAGTAGGATTTATGTAATATTCTCTTGTTCCTGTTGTTACAGTGTACAACTGATCCAAGTATTCTCTCTCCATATTGTTATCTGTTGGCTCTGTATATCTGGGGCCTACATACGGATCCAAGGGTTGAACTACCTTGATTCCATCTGCCTCAAATGTCATAGTGTATTTATTTAGGTTGATCACTGCATAGTTTTCATAGGTCCAATCAATACCAAGTAGGGCAGGGTAAGGGTCCTTATCCCCCATAACCTCAATCACCTCAATATCAGCTACAGTCTTCACTCCTACAACATCTATTTCCACATTCTCTCGTCTTCTTATTGGGAAAATACAATAATGGTTGGCCATTCTGAGATGGATTGGGGAATATGTCAACTAGGGTTTTCCTAAGGCTTCCCATGTATTTTTAGTTAGTATGTTAACGTCAGATCCTAGATCTAACATAACATCCTTAATTTCAAATTCGTCTAGCTGGGCTACTAGTCTGAATTCTTTTCCAGTTCTTACTGTCCTTCTTTGCACTCTCTGAGTACTCTTATTAGGAAGATTAGTCCTTATTCTTTCTTATGTGGGTTCTTCATCCCCTAAAAATAGGTATAGTTCATTGCAAAAGTTTTTTTTTAACTAGTCATTCCCAAGAATATTGAAAAATAATTGAAACCAATGGTCGACTACATTTTGTGGTTGCGCAGGTTGTCTTAGTGTGACTATGGGGTTTTTGGGTGCAGGGGGTGAAGCAGGTACTTGAAAAATATTAGGGTAAACAATAGGCTATGGGAGTTTCTCTTGCATCATAGGGATAGGGATATTCTAAAATACTTCTATGGCATCTTTAAAGAACAAATTTTGTTTCAGAGGATCATACATGTCTTCCTTAGGTGCTTCCTTCTGGATCTGAGGTAAATTGTTAGCATCAACTCCAATCTTTTCCCCTCCTTGAGTGATGATATTAAGGTTCGTAAAGTGTCCCTTTATAACTCTCTTGATTTTTGAACTGACGAGGTTAGTTTCTCATTGACGTACCTGATCTTCCCATTTTGCAATTATTTCTGGGCAATCTTCAATTGCGTACCCATTGGTTCTGTAGTGAGAGTGTCATGTCTACCTCGGATGAGGACAGTCTCTATCCATATGGAATTTCTAATCACTGTTGTAACATCTTCTTGGTCCCCGTCCCCTGGGTTTTAATCCTCTGAATTCTCCTCCGACTTCACCTCCTCGACCTCTTCCCAGTCCCTAAGGGGTTTCATTCACCCGGAATGTTGTTCTATCCAACCTGTCTGCAAGTGCATCCAACGCTCTACACTGATTATTAGTGTGTGTGGTAGATGTGCAAAACTCACATTGTACATTATTTGGCACTGTTGAATACTTATAAATAATGGGGCACTGTCTTGGCCCATTCCCATGGATTCAAAAAATCTCGTAATACTCAACTGTTGGTGTTGCTTGGCTACCTAGGAAAGAATGGTATGGGGTGGGGTTATGGAATGATAAATTCATAGATACTTGTGCAACTCCTCCTATGGGTCCTGGTGAGGGTCCCATCATATTCTGAGGAGTTCCCATTTCTCTCATTCATGGACATCCATTTACCATATGCCCTTCTATGTAACATCATGTACACCAGACCTGTGGTCGTCCTGGTCTAGGTATCGTTAATTCTTGAATCGTTTCTGTGAGCGCTAATATTTTCCCTTGTAGTTGCATTACATTTGCATCTACTGGGGGTCTAGTCACTCTCGGACTCCCTAGATATCTTTCCATGGCTTCAATATTCATTGATTGTTCCAAGGAATTTGTCAAAGTGGCTATCTATTGTTGCATTAATAGAATTCATGTCAGAGGTAGCAATCCCTGAATATACCATTCTCTTTGACGTTCCTCATGAATTGTATGGGATAACCTCCCTATAACATCTTTTGAATTTTGGCTATATTCCCAGGCTGATTCACCTTCCCTTTGTTGAATCTCACGCAACTAAGACAGAGCTTGTTGTTATGAATGAGGTAGCTTAAAATCCGCTATGAACCTTGTCCTTACTTGGTCAAGTGTGAACGATTGACCTTGCATTCCCATCATTCCTAGATCAATAACCTTCATGTACCATTTGAGAGCATGAAATATCAAGTTAGTATGGAACTAAACCAGGTTATTCGCATTGGGAGTCCCTCTAGACCTCCAGATTACTTCACACAAGAACCGATGCTGCTCAACATCTTTGTCTCCCTTAACCAAAAATTATGGGTATCGAGAAATTGAACCTCCTACATGACCAACCATTGTTGATCTTGCTGCTCCTATAGAAATAAAACCTAATGGTCTTGGTTGCAACCTACCCGGGGATCCCAATATCCTCCTTGTACTCGCACTTCCTGGTTGTGACTAACTAAATACTTGTACTGAAACATAATTAGCATAAGAGGGTAATATTGTATTTACCACTTTTATAGAAGACACTTGGGGTATGGGTGATTCAGGGTTGGTTCCACTAGCTTCGGGACAAGTTTCTTTGATCTGGGGGGTCTCATTCTCTTCCTTTGGAGTGGTCTCTTCAGCTGGATTCCTGATATTTACTTGCATCAGGGCTCAATATTCTCTTTCCTCTTTAAGATCCATGTCGACTTCCTTCTCCCTTGCTTCTACAACTTCTCCTTCTCCTTCTTATCCACCATCCCAGGGACTTATTTCTCTCTGCACTTCTCTCTCACTTAGTCTTTAACTGGCCAGTCTTTCTTATCTTCTCATCTTCCGCAACTCTTCCATCTATCTTTCCTCTACTTCTCCTAGTCTATCTTCTTTCTACAACTTCTTGGACTATTTTGATGCTTTCTTTATCTTACCGTGCCACTTCTCAAATATGGCAGCTCTTTTCAAGGATCACTCGTCTCTTGAGTCCATTTCTTGTTGTTTCCCCTGCTTGTCAAAGAACCCTCTCCCCTCTCTCATGGCATGAATCCACCCCAAACTCAGCCTACCCCAAGAGAGGGTTTTTACGCTTCCATATCAGTCGAGGATAGAGTCAACAACCCCTCTTCCATCAAGAAAACCTTAATCCATAGGGGGATTTATCTCAACAGTCTTCCCCTTGCGTATTTCTTTAAATTCACTTTTGCTCGTGAAACATATTGATGGTTCTCAACTACAAACTCAATAATCTATCCTTCTAATGTGGTATTGACCCAGAAATCAATTGCTCGCATGACTGGACGATCCAACTGATGAAGTGTTGCAATCTTTTCTGTATCCCAAGAACAAGTCCTCTTGACTCATTCTTGTAATTCTGGAGCTTCTTGGAGCCTATCTATCCAGTGGAATAGTTATTTTGGGAACTGAATATGTCATACTGATTGCTTGATCTTTCTAAGTAAAAGACTACCTCCCAAGTATATTTCACAGATTTTCTTCTCATCTTTGCTTCTTTCCATATGAATGTGTCACAATTTCTCTCCCACAATTGGTGAATATTAGATCTATGAATCCGCAGAAGCATCCTCCCTACAGGTTCCCTTTTACCGCATGTCCCAAAAATGAAACCATTTTGTTGGCGTGGAATTGATCAAACCAGGGTCCTTCTTAGGTTACCAAAAAAAAGGTACTGTGTAGTCTAGATCCCTTGCATTTTAATCTCATTTTAATCTCCTCTAAAGAGAATAAGTCTCACTCGAAGTGCAACCAAGACAGAAGGATAGGGAAGGGAAAGGAGAATACTTAGGTGGGTTTACAAAACCTTCAAGATTCACCATGTTATTGCGCAAGACAAGCTAACCACATAACATATCTGAGCTCATACACACTGGAAATGAAGCTACTTAGGTTGCGGAAAGAATTCATACACAGAAACATCAAGTGGAACTTATGAAGCATAAAGAAGTACTGTAAAGATACAGTGCAGAAGCATAAAGACAGAATAACACAACATATTTCAAAATTTTGGATCCTTGTTTATATATTACCATCATATCTTATCAAATACAACCTCAAAGATACAAAGTAATGCTCTGTTACAAAATTTTGGCTTTGGACCCATGTCACAGAGCTCTATCTTCCCAAAACTGTATATACATTTATAGAACTCAAACCCGGCCTATTAACAATAACAACAACAACAAGAACAAAAACCCAATAGAAAAACATGGGGAGAACCCTTTTACAATCATGAGACAACCCTTTTATAGTTGTATTCATCCCTATATATAAGTTGAGTAGGTTATTCTGGATTTTGGGCTTGCATGCTTTCAAGTTATGTTGCAACTGTTTTTGTCCTATTGGCGTTGCACTGTCCTTTTCACAATTGATTTCTGTTACCTTTCCTTTCTCTGTTGTCCAACTTCTTATGTAGCTTTTGCAACTCATTCTAATACCAAAACTGGGACTGTAGTCCTTATTGCACATCTTCCAATTCAAAAACGAAGGGCCCAACAATATCAAACTACTTGTACTAGATTTTACAAAGTGCTAATGTCAAATCTAAATTATTGAGTGGAAGTGGGAAACTCAAGCCTTACAACTTTGCAAAAAAAAGATAGGTGTGTGACATAATCCGAAACACTTGCACGCAGTGCGTAGACCATGTGTTTGGAGAGTTATGATAGAGGGTATATGTTCTTGGGTCACACGCCTATTCTTCTCGAACTTGTGTGCACACAATAAAGTTGGCGGGACAAAATATTTGAAAAATTCTATTATTGTGGGGTGAAATCCTGCTCTCAAGTGGTGAGTTTAGGCCGGTTTTTCCCCTGCACATGCAAACAAGTAAGAAAGAAAACTCTAACATCCTAATTGCATAGAATTTTGATTCAAATCCCTAGTATGGTCACCAATATGTTGGGTTCCTTTGGTCACAAGGGTGAGCAAAACGAGGTCCCTTAACTATCTAGTTAGGCTATCCAGAAAGCACATCAAAGAGTTAGTTGGTTAGTGGCACAATTAACATAATTAAATAATTAATAAAAAATAATGAAATAAATCTAAACTAAGAAAAACATAACTTACAATGAATGTACAAAAAAAAAACAAGAGAGATATACCAAGTAAATTGATCTTCAAATTGATATTCCTTGGAGAAATATGGGAACTTATGAGTCCCCTGTTTCTCCTAGGGAAGGCTCTTGAGTCCCCAAGTACAAAGTCTTATTTCTACTATCAATGGATAACAAAGGAAAATGGTGAAGAAAAGAGTGATGTACTACTCAAGAGGAGAGATCCCTAACAATTTCTATGGATTCCCAAATCTTTCTAAGAGGAAGATGGATTCCCAAAGCTAAAAATGAGTTGCATAAAAACACTCAAATAATTCTTCTTTTTTGCATACAATGGCCCTTCATTTATAGGAGGATGGAAATACTTTTCTTAACTGGTTCCAAATGTGAATGGGAGGCCCTTGGAAGTACCTCCCATCCCTTTCAGTGATCCCAAGGAGAAATTTGGAGATGATTTTGGGTACGGGGGAGATCCCCTTCATCCCAAAAGTGGTTGAGGCCCGACCAAACTCATCAATGCGTCGTTTCTACGTCCATGCAGGTATTTTGACTATCAGTCACGCACTTCGTGTACTATGTGTATCATACACCATGTTATCCCATGCGAATTTGTGCTCGTTGCTTTGGATGAATGTGCACGGATTTCTAGAACCACTTTTACATATTTTTGTGATTTTATTTCCAAACTGACTATAATCCTTCCATGAATATTTGTAGTACGTTTTGTTTGTGTTAATTGTTTCTTCATCCATTGTATGTCTTTGTAGTGAGCCATTTTATGGTGATAACAGGGGGGAAAGGTGTTGGAGTTACTTCACACACACCTAGGATTTCTTTTTCCTAAGGTTATTCCTTGTCTATTAGTCATAATTAGTCATTATCCAGTCTCCAATATTTTAGGGGAGAATATTCCACCTGGAGAATACTCTCTTTCAGTTGACACTTCAGTTTGACTAGTTGAGTTGAGTTTAGATGTTGCATTGGGATCATCACCATGCAACATTGGGATCATCACCATGCTAATGTGCACTTGACTTGGGATCATCACTAGACTGGCACATTACCCTTGATTTCATGAGTTAACTTCTCACTACTCTTTGTTTAGTCAGTTAACTGGAGACTTGTTGACTAGTTAACTCAGCTAGGTCGCAATTCACTCTCATAACTGCATGGGAGACTAGACTAGGTAGAAGTTTACTCCTGTAACTAATGGTGTGTTTCCAGATCACTCTATACCACCACTATGGTTCATTAGTTACTCATGTGTCCTATATCTATTGTAAATTATTCACTCTTTGTGTGTGGAATACGGTTAATGAGAATTCTTCCATTCTTTCTCTCCTTCTTCTTCCTTCTCCAATTATCTCTAAAAATGTGTGTATTATTGTTTAGCTAGATATATTGTGTGCAGGTTCAACACATTTACATGGTATCAAAGACGATAGATTGCTAAGAAAAAGATACACAAAATTATTTTTGCAGGTACTGAATATTGAAGACAACAAAAAGATGAATTATTCGCCAGAAATACTTCTCACGCCTCATAACTATTTGGAATGGAAGCCAAAAATTCTGGTTATGCTCATATGCAAAGGCTTGTACCAAATAACTGTGGCAATGGAAGTAGAGCCTGGTTTTGTTGATGAGAAAAATGACTTTCTCAATAGACAAGATATGGCCATAGGATGTATCCTCTATTTTATTTCTCCCGAAATTCTCCATCAAGTATATGATCACTCACAAGAATTCACTCCAAATGATTTATGGAGCAGATTGGAGGTTTTATTTGGGAATATGGAAGAATGCATGCAAAATGTTGACAAGATAGAAAATGTAGAAAAGCCACTGGAAGATAAATCATCTTAGTTTGAAGAGCCTTCTACACAAGTATCTACAGAAATTTGTATTCCATTAATTGAAGATGATGTCTACTCCATTTCAGATTTGTTTCCTAAAATTCATGTGGAAGATATATGGCATGCATCTCAGGAGTCACATGTAGACACTTTTGCATGCACCATGCATGCATCTAAGGAGTCAAAAAGGGATCCATGCACATCAGATGCCATTCTGATATTTTATGAGAAAAATTTGCAGAAACAAATTGGATATTTGAATTCCTCTCGGGAAAATATCCAATTTCAAAAAACAAATCGTCTGAAACAGAGTCTGGAAAGTGAAGTTATGATCGTTTTAAAATCAACAAAATTTCAACATTTTTCTGGAAACGGCCGCACGATTTTCAAAATTTCATCCAAAATTTATTTGGATATTATTCATTACAAGAAGATAAAGTGGATATGTGTGGAAATATCAATGATTCATATACTTCATCAGATCTGTGCAGAAATCTACATCTTCAACAAAATGTTCAAAGAGCACAAACTTGCATAGTTGTGAGGTCTTCTTGGAGTGAAGGACACAGTTGCTTAGCAACTGCTTTTTGTTCCTTCTCATTTTTATTTTTTTATGCATTGTAATTTGAGGGGGGGTTTTCCTGTGAGGTTTTCCCTCTTTCCTCGTTTATTTTAGTGTATCTTTTGTATTTGGGTACCTAACATGACCTCATAGTCGAGACCCATTCTTTATTTTCACCATAGTGATGTTCAAAGGGGGTGTTGGATTTACTTCACACACACCTAGGATTTATTTTTCCTAAGGTTATTCCTTGTCTATTAGTCATAATTAGTCATTATCCAGTCTCCAATATTTTAGGGGAGAATATTCCACCTGGAGAATATTCTCTTTTAGTTGACACTTTAGTTTGACTAGTTGAGTTGAGTTTAGATGTTGCATTGGGATCGTCACCATGCAACATTGGTATCATCACCATGCTAATGTGCACTTGCCTTGGGATCATCACCAGAATGGCACATTGCCCTTGATTTCATGAGTTAACTTCTCACTACTCTTTGTTTAGTCAGTTAACTGGAGACTTGTTGACTAGTTAACTCAACTAGGTGGCAGTTCACTCTCGTAACTGCCTGAGAGACTAGACTAGGTGGACGTTTACTCCTGTAACTGATGGACGTTTACTCCTGGACGTTTACTCCAGATCACTCTAGACCACCACTATGGATCATTATTTACTCATGTATCCTATATCTATTGTAAATTATTCACTTTTTGTGTGTGGAAAATGGTTAATGAGAATTCTTCCATTCTTTCTCTCCTTCTTCTTCCTTCTCCAATTCTCTTTCCAAATGTGTGTATTATTGTTTAGCTAGATCTATTCTGTATAGGTTCAACACATTTACAAAAGGGTTAGCTAAAATTCCTAGTTGGGAAGGAGTTCCCCCTCATTTGATATGTTTTTGAACCTCGATAAGGTGAGAGAAGTATTTAGTGTAGTGATCTTCCTTACATACCATGCAAGGATATTTTTCCTTTCGTTTGTTTTTTCCCCCAACATTGGGGTCTTGGGTTTTTTGGATTGTTTGCTCATAAGTGTTCTTACTTTTCTTATTATTATTTCCTTTCTTTTTCATCTCTGGATTGTTGTGGGTATTTGGGTGCAGTTGATTGCACTGATTTCACTTCATAGGTTTGAGTAGGGGCCAAAGTGGAGGTGGTATCGGGAAAAGAAGAGTTGGGATTCTGAGCTATAGTTGATTGACTAAGCTTCCCAGTCAACTTGCCGATGATAGTGGAATATAGGGGACCAACTATGCCATCGGCGTGGGGTCCCGAGGTTGTTTTGTATTGTTCATTCAATGGAAGAGGAACATGGGGAATCAGATCGTATAATGTGCCAGACTTGGAATATACAAGTCTAAATACTAGGCATGATTGATGGCTTGCTCCTTGGTTACAACACCTCCCATTGTGATGTCTCTGGCTATGGGTGGTTGAAGTGACTTTGTAAACCAATCTGCGAGTACTTGGTCCATGATGGTGGCTTTAATCAATTGTCTTTGTTGTCTCCATTCATGAATGTGATCTAAAATGTAGATGGAGGTAGATTTTTGAAGGGAGGTTAAAATATTAGTGTCGGTCTTATATCGAATGGGAAAATGGAAGTGAGTCATAAAATACATGGAAAGAGTGTTGAAGTCACCAAAAGGGTTTCATGGAAGTTCAATGTACCATTTAGCTATTGTTCCCGTAAGTGTTCACTAGAAAATTCATAAACAGATGGATTCATCTATTAAGGAGTTTGAAGAGCACCAAAGATGGAAGGTCATGAAGTGGTTGTTCATATCTTCTCCAGGTCTTCCATCGAATTTAGGGATGTCAGAAGGGATTTTTGCAAAGATAGGGGGCCAAAATGGGATATGGAGTATGGGATCATTTGTCAAATGGGACAAATTTGACAAATCTAAAGTGGCCAGAAAAGGAAATTGTCGATTTGGCTGCGAGTACTAGTAATATTGATGTGGAATTAGAGTACTTGTAGAACCATATACGAGTTGGTTTGGCATTGTAAGACCTATCGGTCCTCCCATATATGAAGGTTGAGAGGGTTGAGGAGTGGGAATTACAAGGTTGGATGTTTGGGCAGGGAAGGATCCTTGTGCATGGATTCTCATTGAAGGAGGTTGACCCCATAAAGTGTTGGCCACTCTTGGATATGGTAATTCTAAATAAATCCATGTATGTCCTATGGTTGTTCAGATCTTCTCCAATTTTTCCATCCAATTTAGGGATTTCATATGAGAGTTTTGTAGGCATAGGGGTCCAAAATGGGGAATGGACTATGGGATCATTTGTCAAATGGGAGAAATTCGACAAATCTAAAGTGGCCAAAAAAGGAAGTTGTCGATTTGGCTACGAGTACTGATAATATTGATGTGGCATCAGAGTACTAGTAAGACCATATACATGTTGGTTTGGAATTGTAATACCTATTGGTCCTCCCATATATTAAGGTTGAGAGGGTTGAGGAGTGGGAATCAAGGGGTTGGATGTTTGGGAAGGGAAGGCTCCTTGTGGAGGGATTCTCGTTGAAGGAGGTTGACCCCATAAAGTGATGTCCACTCTCGTATATGATAATTTAGAATAAATCCTTGTATGGACCAGAGTAAAAGAATTGAAAAGGACTATGGAAAAGGCTTCCCCTGAGGTTGATTTTGGTTTCAACTAGATATTTCCCTGGTTGGTTTCTAGTAAGGGAAGGGCCCCAAAATGGTTGTTGTCCCAAAGAGGGGGGTTTCCCCCCAACAAGATGGTGCCCCTAGGTGGTTAATGGTCCCGTATCTAAGGATTTCCCCCCAACTAAATGTTTTCCCCATGATAGTAGGTGTCCCCATGTTGAAGAGGGTCTTGCAGTGAAGGGTTTCCCCCCCAATGGGTGGTAAGTGAATAGTTGGTGTAGGATGTATAGTTTGGGTGAGTGTTGTTAAGTTTCCTACTTGAATGGAGGGGTGAAAGAAAAAGGTATTTGTTGTAAGGCTTGTTGCAATGACACTAATGGATACTTGGATAGAGGGAATTTGAAGAGGATGACCAAGTATTTCACTTGGTTCAATTCTAGCGGTGGGAATATGATTTGTTTCTGCAAATATTTAGGGTGGATTTAGTGGGGTCAATGATGTTGGCCACCAAGAAAAAGTGCCAGAATTGGGAATGTGTGCTAGGGAAGCAATTTCAGTATCCCCTGGGGGTATTACTATTTCATCCTTGGAGCTGGATGTTGATGCATGCATGCTAGAATATCATTTGTTGTACATGTCGAGTGGTAGGGGATACTTTTCAATAATAAAGTAGGTAGGTACCATGGTGACTAGTGAGGGAGGGGGGTTGGTGAGGAAGTTACCTTCGTCAATGGTCTCATTCACCTTCTCTATTGGGTCACCCGTGGGGCCTATGCTCCCCGTTTCAGAGAAAATTATTTGTTAACAATTCCTTCGTTGGAAGGGTTGTTTGGATGAGCTTGATATTTGGGATCCAACCCTTTCATTCTCTAGGATCTACGAAGCTCATGATCGACCATGGGGAAATTATGTGATTTCTAAGGCCAATGAAAAACTTTAAAAGGAACACACTCCTAAAAAACAAAACTACAGGTAATCAACCAAGCAACAGTATATAGAAGGATCTTTTGAAGATGAAATGTCAAGACGTCAGTGAAGATATGAGAAGCAATTAGACATACCTCCACATAACAACCCTTCTTGGTGCAAGTAAGCCTCACTTTCGCGGGATCAACCTCCAAGGGTATTGAAAGAGTGATGCGATGTCGACCTCAGGTACCATGAGAATCTCCCCATGGTAACCTATGCAGACACCTAAGAAAGGTTACTGAGGTTACCAACTCATAGTCGGCCCCCATGGGGGTATAGTCGACAATCGGGACTAAATGTATGGGAAATATAACAAAGTTTGAAATTATCCCAAAGAACTGAACACAATTGGACCGGTAAGACTCTTGAGGACCCCGAATGGATTGGATATTCATGAATCACTGATACCAAATGAACCAATATCACTCAAGAAAAATCCCCAATATACGCTCTTTCCACTATGATTGATCAAGCTTTAGAGGAGTAATCTTCACTGCTCTTCTACACACGACCTCCTATTTAGCCTTTGTGTTAGAGGGGGTTCCCAACTATGCCTATATGACAAATGTATTTTTATCCCTCTCTTATGTTATACAGTTTTTTTTAGTAGTCTAGGACAATTTACTCACTTTTCCTAGTTCCAAGACTCTAATCCTGAGCTATTGTTGGTGTATTAAAAAAAATGTCTAGTGAATTTTATTAAAGTGTTGGTTTATTTTATTGGTTTTTTTACTGAGGAGGGTATATGGAGTTGAAACTAGTGGTGTGAATACTTGACTCCAAAGTAATGCAAAAATAATGAAATGCAAATATTTTATTTTCGATGAATTCTAACTACAAGAAAGAGGATATATATATATATATATATGAACTCACAAAAGCATGCAACTTTGTTTACTTTATCCAATTGAAAAGGTTTGGAATGGAAAATTACTGGTTTATTATTTATGAAATTCCAAATAAAAATATTTTTTTCCGACTAGGTACCAAAAACACTTCGTTTTTGTTTTCCTTTACAAATTAGATGAAAACTAAAAGAAACCTTATTTTTCTCTTATTTTCTAAAAAAATGAAAGTATGCGATGATACTCGTAAAGAATTCAAAAGATAAGAAAGATAAGCAAGGATAAGTACCCAAGGAGTAGAATATCCATGCACAAAAAATGTCATCAACACAACATTCAAGATTTCAATGGTGAAAAAGAGGTTTTTCTAGGAGGTTGACCCCATAAAGTGATGTCCACTCTCAGATATGATAATTCTGAATAAATCCTTGTATGACCTAGAGTAAAAGAATTGAAAAGGACTATGGAAAAGGCTTCCATCGGGGTTGATTTTGGTTTCCAACTAGATATTTCCCTGGTTGGTTTCCAGTAAGGGAAGGGCCCCAAACTGGTTGTTGTCCCA
This sequence comes from Picea engelmannii, assembly GCA_009831015.1. Lineage (NCBI taxonomy): Eukaryota > Viridiplantae > Streptophyta > Pinopsida > Pinales > Pinaceae > Picea > Picea engelmannii. Next base: position 91,588 of record ML796397.1, read on the forward strand.
AAGCAGGGGGTTCCCCCCTAATAAGATGGTGCCCCCAGGTCAGTAATGGTATCGTAGCTAAGGATTCCCCCCCAACTGGATGTTTTCCCCATGGTAGCTGGTGTCCCCTTGTTGAAGAGGGTCTTGCAGCGAAGGGTTTCCCCCCTAGTGGGTGGTAAGTGAATATTTGGTGTAGGATGTATAGTTTTGGTGAGTGTTGTTAAGTTTCCTACTTGATTGGAGGGGTGAAAGAAAAAGTTATTTGTTGCAAGTCTTGTTGCAACAACACTAATGACTACTTGGATAGAGAGAATTTGAAGAGGATGACCAAGCATTTCAGTTGGCATTAATCTAGGTTCAATTCTAGTGGTGGGAATATGATTTGTTTCTACAGATATTTAGGGTGGAGTTAGCGGGGTCAACGATGTTTTCCACCAAGAAAAAGTGCCAGAAGTGGAATGTGTGCCAGGGAAGCAATTTCACTATCCCTTGGGGGTATTACTATTTCATCCTTGGAGGCATATGTTGATCCATGCATGCTAGAAGATCATATGCTGTACATGTTGAGTGGTAGGGGATAATTTTCAATATTAAATTAGGTAGGTACCATGGTGACTAGTGAGGGAGGGGGTTTGGTGAGGAAGTTACCTTCGTCAATGGTCTCAATTGCCTTCTCTATTGGGTCACCCGTGGGGCCTATGCTCCCCGTTTCATAGAAAATTTCTTTGTTAACTATTCCTTCATTGGAAGGGTTGTTTGGATGATCTTGATATTTGGGATCCAACCCTTTCATTCTCTAGGATCTACAAATATCGTGATCGACTATGGGGAAATTATGTGATTTCTAAGGCCAACGACAAAATTTAAAAGGAACACACTCCTAAAAGAAAAAAATACATGTAATCAACCAAGAAACATTATATAAAAGGATCTTTTGAATATGAAATGTCAAAAAGTCAGTGAAGATATGAGAAGCAGTTACACATACCTCCACATAACAACCCTTCTTGGTGCAAGTAACCCTCACTTTCGTGGGATCACCCTCCAAGGGTATTGAAAATGTGATGCGATGTCGACCTCAGGTACTGTGAGAAGCCCCCCATAGTAACCTATTTAGACACCTAAGAAAGGTTACTAAGGTTACCAACTCACAGTCGTCCCCTGTGTGGGTACAGTCGACAATTGGGACCGAATGTATGGGCAATATAACAAAGTATGAAATTATCCCAAAGGACTGAATACAAGTGGATCGGTAAGACTCCTGAGGACCCCGAATGGATTGGAGATTCATGAATCACTGATACCAAATGAACCAATATCACTCAAGAAAAATCCCTAATATACGCTCTTTACACTATGATTGGTCAAGCTTTGAAGGTGTAATCTTCGCTTCTCTTCCACACATGACCTCCTGTTTAGCCTTTGTGTTAGAGGGGGTTCCCAACTATGCCTATATGACAATTGTATTTTTATCCCTCTCTTGTGTTCTACAGTTTTTTTTAGTATACTGGGACAATTTACTTACTTTGCCTAGTTCCAAGACTCTAATCCTGAGCTATTGTTGGTGTATTAAAACAAAATGTCTAGTGAATTTTATTAAAGTGTTGGTTTATTTTATTGGTTTTTTTTTTTACTAAGGAGGGTATATGGAGTTGAAACTAGTGGTGTGAATACTTGACTCCAAAGTAATGCAAAAATAATGAACTCCAAAAAGCATGCAACTTTGTTTACTTTATCCAATTGAAAAGGTTTGAAATGGAAAATTATTAGCTTATTATTTATGAAATTCCAAATAATAATATTTTTTTCCGACTAGGTACCAAAAACCCTTCTTTTTTGTTTTCTTTACAAATTAGATGAAAACTAAAAAAAAACTTATTTTTCTCTTATTTTCTAAAAAAAATGAAAGTATGCGATGATACTCATAAAGAATTCAAAATATAAGGAAGATAAGAAAGGATAAGTATCCAAGGAGTAGAATATCCATGCACAAAAAATGACATCAACGCAACATTCAATCTTTCAATGGTGAAAAAGAGGGTTTTCCAGGAGGTTGACCCCATAAAGTGATGTCCACTCCAAGATATGATAATTCATAATAAATCCTTGTATGGCCTAGAGTAAAAGAATTGAAAAGGAATATGGAAAAGGCTTCCCCCAGGGTTGATTTTGGTTTCCAACTAGATATTTCCCTGGTTGGTTTCCAGTAAGGGAAGGGCCCCAAACTAGTTGTTGTCCCAAAGTGGGGGTCCCCCCCAAACAAGCTGGTGCCCTCAGGTGGGTAATGGCCCCGTAGCTAAGGATTCCCCCCCAACTTGATGTTTTCCCCATGGTAGCTAGTGTCCCCATATTGAAGAGGGTGTTGCAGTGAAGGGTTTCCCCCCTAATGGGTGGTAAGTGAATAGTTGGTGTAGGATGTATAGTTTAGGTGAGTGTTGTTAAGTTTCCTACTTGAATGGAGGGGTGAAAGAAAAAGGTATTTGTTGCAAGGCTTGTTGCAACGACACTAATGGCTACTTGGATAGAGGGAATTTGAAGAGGATGACCAAGCATTTCACTTGGTGTTAATCTAGGTTCAATTCTAGTGGTGGGAATATGATTTGTTTCTACAAATATTTATTGTGGAGTTAGTGGGGTCAATGATGTTGGCCACCAAGAAAAAGTGCCAGAAGTGGGAATGTGTGCCAGGAAAGCAATTTTAGTATCCCTTGGGGGTATTACTATTTCATCCTTGGATGTGGATGTTGATGCATGCATGCTAGAAGGTCAAGAAAAGAAGGCCATAATTCAAGGGAGGATAAATTCGTTTGATGATGCTTTCTAAGGTATGTTATTTATAGGTCATCTCACCATTTTCACAATATTTTTTTTCTAGAATGATTAAGACTGTGAAATTGATAGGCCATTTAGGAATCATATACAAGTGTTCGTGGTAAACATTTCATATTGTGGGTCGTTTTATTTTTGGTGTTACACTCCGTGGAAAATAGGGTTTGTGGCTAGTCCTGAAACTAGTCTAAAACAAGTGTTTCGGGTAAAAATGTCATAACTTCTTCATAATAGATCCAAATTTAGTAAGAAAACATTTTTTGGTTAGAGTAGAGTCTTTAGTATTATGTGTAACATTTTCATATCCATTCAACAAAAATTCTGTGTGGGGCATGCTCTACAAGATCGATCTCTAGAATAAGCCAGAATTCAACAAGGTATGCCATTTTTTCTAAAACTCCTTTTCTTAGAGGTTCCAAGTAGTGACACCCGAAGGAATTGCATAAAAAACATTGAGGAACATTGCGTAATATTTTCATATCTTTATTCATTGTAGGTACATAGTTATGATTATTTCAAGTTAGGGTTGTTGACTAATCCAAAACTAGTCATGTGAGACTAAAGTAAATTTTGATGAAAATGATAGTCTCTTGTTGTTAAAGTTAAGGAAGTTTTGGAGGTATGTGATCATATACACTAGGTCTATTACAGAGTTACAAATCATATTTGGATGATGAAATTTATGAGGGATTTTGGTTGAGGTACATGTTGGGTACATGGTTGAGACAAGTAGTTGATGAGTTGGCACATACATGAGGTGTATATTTGATGATGTTGGTACATCTTGATGAGTTATAGTTGATGAGTAGTTTATACATGATTGGTACATACTTGGTACATGCTTGGAGGCACTTGTTAGTAGTATTATTGAAACATGGTTTATGGATGATGTAGCATACTTGTATTGGTATATTATTAGAATCACATATTGATCTTGGTGATGATTATGAGTTGTTGTATTATGGTTGGTTGATGCACATCTTTGAGAGTTTTCTTGGTGATTTATCTTGGCAAGTAGATTTGATTTGGTTAATAATATTGATGAGAAAGGTTGGTTGTTGTGATAGGTTGTTTGGACAGGTTGTTGTGATGGGTTATTTGTACAAGTTTGGTGTAGGGTTGATGCACTTGTTCATGGTACATGTTTTGTACAAGTTTGGTGCATGGTTGATGGACTTGTTCATGGTACAGGTTTTGTATAGGTTTGGTGCATGGTTGATGCACGTGTTCATGGTACAGGTTTTGTATAGGTTGGTGCATGGTTGATGCACTTGTTTATGGTACAGGTTGATTACAAGTTGACTGGTACAAGTTTACAACAATATATCTCACAGGGATAGTGTGACAGTGGTTCCATCATTTTATTTATACGTTAGGATGGTTGGATGGAAAAAGGATAGGTTGTTGTAGAAACCTTCCAGTTGTAGCCAAAGAACATAGGAGGTTGTAGCCTCCTTCTAGTGGTAGCCAGAGAATTGGGGAGTTGGAGCTTCCCTCAGGTTGTAGCCTGAGAAACTAGGGGGTTGGAGACTCCTTCTAGTTGCAGCTGGAAAGCAAAGGATGTTGGTGCTTCCAATGAATGTAATTCTTCAAGACATATAAGAAAAAGCATTCTGTGGTTTTCTCCCTCTTTGGCTTTCCATGTAAAACATTGGTGTATTGTGTATGTGTATGATTGTTCATTTGTTCATTGCTTATTTACTCTGCAGTTATTGGATGATAATGCTACATCAATATAAAACTTGCATTATATGGTTAAAAATGATTAAATTGATCTATTATTGATTCGGCCCCCCTCTCAGTAATCCAACAATTGGTATCAGAGTCGGTTCCTTTAGGAAATAGTTTAACCACTGGAAGGAGATCATGGATTATTCTGAGAATGGAGTACCAATGTTTAATGGTCAAAATGGTTTTAAGTATGATATGTGGAGCATAAATATGGAAGTGTTTTTATAGGCACATGGACATTATATTTGGCTATCAATTGTTATAGGATATGATAGTTCAAAAAGGGAAAAGACTGCAGCCAAGAAGGAATTGAGGAAGAATAACAAAATAGCAATGGATTTCATTTGGGAAGGATTACCTAATCCGGTAAGAGAAAAGGTTGGTAAATGTTAATCAGTAAAGGAACTTTGGGATAAGTTACATGAAATATATTCTTCACCCATCACAGATTCAGAAAATGTCAAAGAATATGGAGAGACAAATAAAGAAGAATTGTGTTCACCATGTCAAACAGATTCAGAAGATGAAGAGTACATAATCACCAGAGGTATGTTGTTTTGTTTTAATTGTGAAAAATGTGGACATATTGACATAGAATCCCATGAAGGAAATAAGATATAAAAACTAATTGAAAAGGAAGACAATTATGAAGAAGAATTGATTAGTGATTTAGATGAAATAAGAGAAGAAAAAAATTCACTCAAGAAAGAAATGATGAAACAAAAGGAAAGTGTTCACATTTTTTAAGAAGCCCAATAGGTCATCGAGAACTTAATAACTCAGATAGAAGAAGCCAAAAAGATCGAAGAAAATATTGAATATCAAAAGGATTGTTTGGAAACCAACATAGCAGCATAGAAGGAAGAAGCAGAAATGAGAGAGAAGATATTGAAAAATCATCTTAAGGAAAGAACTAATGATCTAAACCAGCTTGAGGTAGAGTTTTGTCAAGAATATAAAGGACTTGAAGATGAACTAATCACATTAAAAATTCAACTTGAAGAAGCAAAAAGAACAAAACAAGTCATGAAGTCTCAGATAATGAAGAAAGATGAAGAGGTTGAGAAGCTTGAAGAAGAAGTTGTCACATTGAGAAGTAAAATCGTCAAGCTCAACAAGAACATTGAAGAGATAGAAACATCCACATCAGTTATAGAGAATGAAGAGAAGCACTCTAGTTGCTATAAAATAAGAATGAAGATAATAGAAAGAGTTATGCAGAAGTACTCAAAGGAAGGAATCATGGTCAACCATAATCTAAGAAAACTATTGAAGATACATCTTCAAAAATACCATCCATGTTCAAGCCACAAAGAATCTTCAAACATGATCATGATCAGTTAAGGCAAAAATTCAGAAGGACTATGCCACAAAGAAGATCATTCACTCCCAGGTATGAAAATTTATTTTATGGTCATTGTTTTTATTGTACTAACTTTGGACATAAGGTTGTAGATTGCAGGGATTATAAAAGAAACGTTCAAGCAAGAAGTGCCTATGTGGTTGCACGTAACATTGAGTGTTACAAATGTCATAACTATGGATACATAGCTAGTAATTGTAGAAGCATGATCAATACTTCCACGAAAGAGAATACTGATATCAGATATAAAAAGCATGGATAAGAAAAAAGGAAGAACAACTGAACAAAGATCAGGTACCAAAGATCACAAGATTGGCAATAAAATGAGATGAATAAAATTCTACAGAGAAAAATAAATATGTCAGACATAGAAAGGTTTGGAAAATAACTAAAAGAAAGGAAGGACAGGTAAACAACGAACATGTTCAAGAGATTGTACTTTCAGGCATTGTAGTGAAATATAAATCCACAGATAGAAAGAAAGAAGTCAGAGCTCAGAGAGATAATGAATCTACCAATGAAGATGATGATGAATCTACCAATGAATATGATGATGAATACACATCAGAGTAGTTCTGAGCCATCTGGATTAGATACTCCCAAGTAATATGAGTATTAGACAGGGGGAGTCTATGCGATAGCCGTGATAGACCAAAGAACCATCCTTCAAGAAGCTTGTAGATCTTGAGAAGACATATTCAGATCAATCAGTTAGCATAAGTACAGTTTGATAGATTAATCAAGACTTCATGATAGTATAGTGATAAATGGGTTAGCATTATGGACAGTTGCACAAGTAGAGTCTTGGACAGTATGGACAGAGATGGATTCGTAAGAACACTTAGCATATTTGGACAAATATATGATAGTGGGAAAGAGCATGGATTCATAGATTGGTTCAAAGAGTGGTTCATAGATAAAGGAACATTATCATAATGGATGATAATTACATAGGAAATGGCTTGAACAATGCTAATGGATTCCAAATTGACAGATATTTTTTGGACACATGCAGTGCATACATCAATTCACATTCCAAACAGAGTAATGCTCATAAACAACAATGAAAAAACTCCCTACGAACTATGGAAAGGAAACACAGACAACAACCTCTACATCAAGGTAACTCAAGGTAATATTTTATTAATTGAAATTTATGTTGATGGTATTGTTTTGGAAGTACTAATGACAGGTTAAGCCAGAATTTTGCAAAGGATATGCAGAATAAATTTGAAATGTCATTACTTGGAGAATTATCCTTCTTTTTGGGTCTTCAAACATTCCAAAGAAACCAATTAATTTTTATTTCTCAAACTAAGTATATCAGAGAAATGCTAAAGAGGTTCAGAATGGAATATTACAAACCAATTGCCACTCCTATGAAAACCAGTTGCAAGTTGAGCAAAGATGATGATTCAAAGTCTATAGAGCAGAGGAAATATAGGTCAGTGATTGGTAGCTTACTATATGTGACAACATCCAGACCAGATGTAATGCAGGCAGTTGGATAGGTGGCACGATTTCAAGAAACACCAAAGGAATCACATGTATTAGAAGTGAAGAGGATTTCCATATATCTCAAAGGAACATAAGATTTTGGATTATGGTATCCAAAAGGAAAGGATCTATCACTTATTGCCTACACAGATGTAGATTGGGCAGGTTGCATCGATGACTGATGAAGCACCAATGGAGCAACATTCTACTTGGGTGAGTGTTTAGTATCTTGGCTAAGCAAGAAACAATCATCAATATCCTTATCCACAACCGAGGCATAGTATATTGCAACAACAACATGTTGTACACAGGTTCTATGGATGAATTTTTTTTTGATAGATATACAGGTTGAGTATGATGAGCCCATTCCAATCTATTGTGATAATACAAGAACCATCAATATCTCAAAAAACCCAGTGATGCACTCCAAGACGAAGCACATTCCAATCAAGTATCACTTTCTACGGGAACATGTTGCAAAGAAGAACATAAGAGTTAAATATGTGGGAACAAAAGAACAAGTGGCATACATTTTTATAAAACCACTTCTATGGGAAGCCCTCGATTATCTTCGCCAGAGACTAGGAGTAATTTCTACTCCAAAATGAATGCTTCTGAATGCTTATATTATATGTCTTAGATGTACACGAGGAAGCACCATAAATAGGAAAAAGGGGGAGAGATTTATCAGATGCAAAGGTAAATTCTTGGAGAGAGAGCATAGAGGCATGTTTCCAAGGGGAGCGATTGTCACAAGGGAAGAATGAGAGGTATGACTTCAGAGTGATACCCCTTTTCAAATGGGGGTATATTATTCATATGAAGGGAAAGAGAGTAATAAGAGGATTATAAACACAAAGAAAAATCAAAGGCACATAGACAGGGGGAGAAACCCCAAGGAGAGTTCAGTTAGGGGGAGCATCCCCAAAGGGAGATACCTTTTTCTATTGATGTCAAAGGGGGAGAGATAGAAACATTGATAAAGAGTATAAGCATGAATTTTATCATGACTAAGTGTCGCCATCAATGTTGGTGTTTCCATCAATGCCAAAGGGGAAGATTGTCAGACAATTGGCTTAGGTTGATGGATAATTGTTATGGATTGTTGGTTGTCATTGATTTCAACTATTGGAGAGTGATATTGTATATTGATGTCAACCCTTATTGATTGATGTCAACCCTTGGAGAAAGTCCGATAGCGAATTCTAGTAGAAAAAAGGTTTGGGTAATGGACCCAAGGTTGTTTCATGTATAATGGTATGAGTTTTAATATATTTGAAGATAAGAATATTCTATATGGATAGTACATGTAATTCCATTTCTGTAGGTATGTGGAACGTCACATAAATCCTCATGGTTAGAGAGTTATGGCCATGAGAAGTTGGAGAACCTAGATTTGGGTAATGGACCCAAGTTTGTTTGATGGATAATGGTATGATTTTTGATATATTTGAAGGAAATACTATTCTATATGGATAGTACATGTCATTCCATTTATTTTGGTATGTGGAACGTCACATAACTCGTCACGGTTTGAGAGTTATGGCCTTACGAAGTTGGAGGACCCTCATATGTTGGCTTGAAGCCCCAAAAGGTCAAAGAATTCAAAGAGATTGCAAAGAAGAAATTATTATTTAAATGATAAAGTAAAGTGACAAATTCAATAAGTATTATTTAAATAATAAAGTGAAGTGATAAAATCAAAGAAGATTATTTAAATAATAAAGTGAGGCGACAAAGTCAAGGAGGAATATTTAAATGATAAAGTAATGGAGAACTTTCTAATTATGGAAAGTGGTTAACCCTAAAAATGAGGAAAATAGGTTAAGTGACATAGAAATGGGTTAAGTGACCTAGAAATAGGTTAAGTGACCTAGAAATGGGTTATGTGACTTAGAAGATGATTCTAAGGAAGATATTTGGAGAGTATAAGTAAGAGGCAAGGCTCTCTCATTTTATATAACACTTGAGAATATTGAATATATATATGTGACTAAGGTAACCAAAGGATATCTAAGCCAAATTTCAGAGGGAAGGTGAAGAAAAGAAGGTCATAATTCAAGGGAGGATAAATTCTTTTGATGATGCTTTCTAAGGTATGTTATTTACAGGTCATCTCACCATTTTCGAAATAATTTTTTTTTCTAGAATGATTCAGACTATGAAATTGATACACCATTGAGGAAACATATCCAAGTATATGTGGTAGAAATTTCAGCTTGTGGGTCGTTTTATTTTTGGAGTTACACTTCGTGGAAAATAGGGTTTGTGGCTAGTCCTGAAACTGGTCTAAAACAAGTGTTTCGGGTAAAAACGTCATAACTTATTCATAACCGATAGAAATTATGTAAGACCAAATTTGTTGGTTAGATTAAAGTTTTTAGTATTCTGTATAACATTTTCAGATCCATTCAACAAATATTCCGTGTGGGGCATGCTCTACAAGGTCGCTCTCTAGAATAAGCCAAAATTCTGCAAGGTATGCCATTTTTTCTATAACTCCTTTTCTGAGAGGTTCCAAGTAGTGACACATGAGGAATTTCATAAAACACACTGAAGAACATTGTGTACTAGTTTTAGATCTTTATTTATTATAGGTACATAATTATGATTATTTCAAGTTAGGGTTGTTGACTAATCCAAAACTATTCATGTGAGACTAAAGTAAAGTTTGATGAAAATGCTATTCTCTTGTTGTTAAAGTTAAGGAAGGTTTGCAGGTATGTGATATTATACACCAGGTCTATTATAGAGTTACAAATCATATTTGGATTATGAAATTGATGAGGTCTTTTGGTTGAGGTACATGTTGGGTACATGGTTGAGACAAGTAGTTGATGAGTTGGCACATACATGAGGTGTATAGTTGATGATGTTGGTACATATTTATGAGTCATAGTCAATGAGTAGTTGATACATGATTGGTACATACTTGGTACATGGTTGGAGGCACTTGCTAGTAGTATTGTTGACACGTGGTTTATGGATGATGTAGCATACTTGTATTGGCATATTATTAGAAGCACATATTGATCTTGGTGATGATTATGAGTTTTTGTGTTATTATTGGTTGATGCACATCTTTGAGAGTTGTATTGGTGATTGATCTTGGTGAGTAGATTTGATTTGGTTGATAATATTGATGAGATAGGTTGTTTGGACAAGTTGTTGTGATAGGTTATTTGTACAGGTTTGGTGCATGGTTGATGCACTTGTGCATGGTACATGTTTTGTACAGGTTTGGTGCATGGTTGATGCACTTGTTCATGGTACAGGTTTTGTATAGGTTGGTGCATGGTTGATGAAATTGTTTATGGTAGATGTTGATTACAAGTTGATTGGTACATGTTTACAATAGTATATCTCATAGTGATAGTGTGACAGTGGTTCTATCATTCTACTTATACGTCAGGGAGGTTGGATGGGGAAAGGAAAGGTGGTTGTATCCACCTTCTGGTTGTAGTCAGAGAACATAGGGGGTTGTATCCTCCTTCTGGTTGTAGCCAGAGAATTGGGGAGTTGGAGCTTCCCTCAGGTTGTAGCCCTAGAAACTAGGAGGTTGGAGCCTCCTTCCAGTTGCAGCTGGAAAACAAAGGAATTTGGTGCTTCCAATGAATGTAATTCTTCAAGACATATAAGAAAAATCATTCTGTAGTTTTCTCCCACTTTGGGTTTCCATGTAAAACAATGGTGTACTGTGTATGTGTATGATTTTTCATTTGTTCATTGCTTATTTGCTATGCATTTATTGGATGATAATGCCACATTGATATAACACTTGGATTATATGGTTAAAAAGGATTAAATTTCTCTATTAATGATTCACCCCCCTCTCAGTAATCCAACAAGATTCATAATTAAACCAATAAATGATAGCATGGCACACATTAATTCTGAATATCGTCCTTGCATATCTTGGCTACTGAAGTCCTGAAGTTCCCACTCCATCTACTACAACCTACTTCCTACACACAAGTGACAAACAATGTCTTCCTATTTATTTTCTCAATGTTAGAATCCTAGATATAGCTTGGATCTAACATGATCTATAAATACATAAATTATAAATGAACATTCATGAATGAAATACAAATATCCATGGGGGAAAACCAATGATATATTAATTCAAATGACAGAAATACATCAATGTGATAACCTTAGGTATATATGCACTCCTCCTCACCCCTTACTCCTTGTTCCTCCTCATCTTCTCAACCAATTTACACAACTTGAGTGAAACTGACATAAAATGGAGAAGCACCTATGAATTTTGGCAACATATATTTGTAAATGATTCTTCCTACCCCATACCCAAGATTGGCATTTATTATATAGATTCTTGGAAGAGACTTGGGAGAAATTATATATCTTCTAGAAACCAATGGAGGCTTGAATGATGTGAGTTCCAATTATCATGCCACAAAAACCAACTCATCCTTCATTTTCCTCTTCAAAAATGTGTGAATCTAAAAGTTTATTGAGGGTGTCA
>ML796397.1:125461-139987 GCA_009831015.1 Picea engelmannii
ATATATATATATATATAGCTTGATTGGGCCTAATGGTTAAGAACATGTGTTTTCTCTTAAGAGATTACAAGTTCAAATCTAGAGGGGTTAGGGTATGTATACCTTTGTAGACTTTACCAGTCAAATCGTTGGGCAGAGGGGGTCCCTTGTCCCACAAACAAGGGGGTCTCATACACCAATTTGGTGTGGTGGCTTTGTCATGACCTTAAAAATAGATTATTATTATTATTATTATTATTATTATTATTATATCTATATATATATATATATTAAATGATCAAATTTAATCAATAAAACTATAAAATATAAATAACTTAAAATTATATATAAATATTATCTTAAAATTTAAATAATAATACTAATAATAATAACAATATTCCCGAATGGGGTTTCATCATTGGAGAACAAGACACCTCTCACATGGTAGGGAATAGACATCAATAAACACCATTTGATATGAATGAAGGTTCAAGGGGTGGTGTTGGCCCTTGGTCATGTATTAAGGAAGAAAGAAAAGATTAAAGAAGAAGAACGACAAGGTATGAAGAGCATGGAAGGCACACAAACCGAAGAGGGGGCAAAGTGGTGAAAGAAGGAGAAAAGAGGGAGAGAAGTAAAGGAAAGAAAGTCGTTTGAAGATAAGATATAGGAAGACAAAATAGCAAGGAAGATGAATCGTGTACAGGTCAACAAGTGAAAGAAGAGACTAATAGGTGCTTTGGAGCACCTCACGGAGAAGAAGGGAGAATAGGTTGGTGAAGTCCTCAAAATGCAGGCTATGTGGACCTAGGGTTTTGGTACCTAGGGTTTTTTCATCTAGACTTTAGTCTAGGGTTTATAAGAGTCATAGAAGGATAAATAGAGGTCTAGAAGAGTAGAGAGGGTGGCTGTCAATATAGAGGATTTGAGTTGAAGAAGTGTATGTCTTGGAGCATTATTGTAATTTTGGATCTTCAGCTGGGTGCGAAGATCTATTCTACAGTTGGGTGCGTAGAGGGAGGGAATAAAGAGAAAGAGAGAAGGATATGCAGCTGATTACACAGATATAAATGTGTATTTTCATCTACTTAATAAATAAACATAGTTCTATGGATGTAGCCCTAGGGAGAGGGTGAACCATGTAAATCTTTTTTTCCTTTGTGGTTGATGTTGTGTTATTTGCTATATTTTATATTTCTATTGCATTATTGTTTTCCCTTATTGAAGATAAGATATATAATGCACTTCAGGAAGTTAAACATAATACTGTTAAGAATCTCTAGGTTACCTTGCATTGTTATTTTGGAATCATCTTGCACCTCCCCTGGTTGTAGACACCTGTGTCATGCAACCCCCCTATTGTTACTTTGGGTGAGACTTCATCTTCTTCTCAGGTGTTGCTAAAAGGGCCAGTAGTTAGGGTTTGTTGGTGAGTAGTTAGAGTTGAACCTTGGGTATGCCCCTGTGCTAACAAATGGTTCTGTTGTCGGGATCATGATCTTCTTGAGGGAATGTCAAGGTGATTTCCATTGAAGAAAAATATTCAGAAGTGGACAGAAGAACAAGAAAGGGACTTCATCGAAGCTTAGAACAAGAACCCTAGCATTAGTACAGAAGACTAGTTGGGAAGGTACATCTTTACTGACGTGCATGAGATTTTCTTTGCAGGAGTTCACAAGGATTTGTACAAGTGGTTATCCAGATTAGCAGACACTCAGTTTGAGATCAGATCTAGACCACCTATGATTTGAGCAATGACATTGATTAAGAAAATCAAGAGAGTCGATAACGTTGTGTCTAAAGAAGTGGATCTATGGTTTGATATCACTATTGGAGGTTTCATTATTGAGTTTGCTATCGACAGAGTAGTGTCATATAGTCAAGCAGAGAGGTATTTATTTAAGGGACCTAGAGGAAATTTTCTACACTTTTTGAAGATGAAGATTAAGATGCTATTGCATGAGAAGAATATATTAAAGATACAATAATCAGTTGGATTTTAAAGCTAATGTTCAAGAATTCAGAAAGCAATAATGATGCAGAGGCTAGACACACGTGCATTGGGACATTATTCAAAAAGGTTTCTCTTGTGAACTTGTTTAAGTAGGGTTATAGAACCTTGGCACAAGACAAATGTTTATATAGTGGAGAAGAAGTAGGGAGATCAGACGAGGAGTATTTAGATTTTGCAAGGGAAGAGAAAGTAGAGACTGAAGAACTTCGTCAAGAAGAACCAAAAACTTCAGGGATTGTGCCTACTATAAAAGTAAGTATTATTACTCTTCCTGTTGTTTTAGCAACATTAAGTAATCAACGTAACCAGAGTAATCAGAGCACTCAGAGCACTGTCACAAGCAGTTTAGTACATACTCAGTCGAGAAACCAAGGAAGATCCATGGCAGATGAAATGAGGTTACCCATTTTTAGAGGAGATGAATATGAGGATCCTGAACAACATTGGTTTTTATGCGAAGCTATGTGGAGCATTAAGAAAGTCACTGATGAAGTTGTTAAGAGAGCTCATTTTAGTACTACCTTGAGGGATCACACATTAAGCTAGTATATGAAGTTTGTTTTAGGATCTGTACAACCTAAGACATTGAATGACATTAAGACTGTGTTGAGTGCGGAGTTCAAGAAGCCTAAGTCAGAGTCACATTTCATTATAGAGTTGAAGGAAATCAAGAAGAAGGTGACTGAACCTATTTGGTAATTTGATCAGAGGTTTAAGACCTTGAAAGGCCATTTGAGTTTTCAAAATCCAGACGAACAACACAAGGAATGGTTCATCTTTGCTCTCCTGCCACATATTAGAGTTCCTCTGATGCAACAAAAAGTCACTTCAGAGGCTAAGGCATTATAGATTTCTATGAAACTAGAAGTAGCCCCTGTACGAGAATCTAGCCCAGGTATGAGTCAAATTTTGAATCAATTAACTAGTTTATCTTTACATGTTGAAGACATGAAGAAAGATAAAGGAAAGAAGAAAAGAGAAGACATATGGTGTATCAAATGTAAATCAGAGGGCCATGACAAAGAGCATTGTGCCTTATTTAATGAATACTTGGCCTTTGGAACCCCTAACCCTTTGAAGCAGGCTACTTTAACCTGTTGCGAGGTATGTAGAACCAAACATTGCCCTGGTGAATGCTACTATATGCAAAAATATGTCTAGACAACCACCAACCTTTATTGTACATTATTCAAATCTATGGGGCATGATGAGAAGGATTGTAGGGCTTATTACCTCATGCATGAAAGATCAAGGGATACATATAGAATTCAAGGAGAATTACAGCAAGAAGGTAATGTTGTGCAGTTCAACTCCCCAGGAAGAGGAAACTTCAACCCTCATGGTGGGTTCATAGGAAGAGGATGAGGAGGAGGCATGGGTCGAGGTCGAGGTTGGATTATTTTCTATAACTGCGCCCAACCAGGTCATTTGGAAAGGGATTGTTAGAACCATTGTACTACTTGCAACTATTGTAATTTTTTTGATCATGTCATCAAATATTGTCTAGTATTGTTAACTGGACTTTAGGAAAGACGAGGATGAAACCAACAAGTCAAACTAATTTCGGCCGAACCTCGTAGTGAAGAACCTAGAGTCACTATTATTACTAGAGGAGGCACTATTACAGGAGAATATAGGGTGATTCCAGGAAAGACTACATATGGATCAGAGATCAAAAGAGCTACAGAGAAGGCACAATTTTTTGATCCAAGGAGAGAAAAACATACTTTTGAATAAGAAAGGAGAGAATTTGTAGGAGAACATGATTCTTCATCTAGGGCATAACAAGAAGTAAAGGAATGTGAAATTCCTCCAGCATTTGATCAGTCTGTCTCACTTAGGCAAGGAAAAGAGGTAAGCAAATTGGTGGACTTCTTGTATAATTGTATCAATTTGATTAACGATGAAAGAGTTGTGTAGGAACTACAACACTTGATAAGATAGTATGAAATTGGAAGAATAGATCCTCTGCTAAGTAGAGTTGTGAATCAAGTATCTAGGAAAAAGAGGACAAGCAAGGAACTGCACCTTAGTGCTTAGATTGGAGACTATGACGTGGACTATGTGGTCCTTGACCTGGGATCAGAAGTAAATGTTATGACAAATAAGACTTGGGCATTGGTGGGAAAACCTAAATTGATTTACTCTCCTATTAGGCTCAGGATGGCTAATCAGTAGGAGGTGAGACCCTTTGAAAGACTAGAGCATGTCCCTCTGGACATTGACGAGGTAAGAACATCTGTAGACTTTGAAGTGATTGAGATTGTTGATGATAATTGTCCCTATCCTACGTTTTTGGGTATTTATTGGGCTTTCAACAATTTCACTGTTTTTGACCTAAAAAAGAGAAGAATGAAATTTGAAGGTGATGGCCTTAGGGTCATTGCACCCCTTGATCCTGATGAAGGTCACAGATACACAAAACCTATAAGGGAAGAAGACCGCACCTACGAGCTAGAGAACATCTATAAACTGATAGTAGGACAAAAATATTATATTAATCCTACAACAGATGGAAATATAATTTGGCGAAGTGAGAGTGCATGCTCGTCATATTCAGAAGAAGAATTGGAGAATTGGAAGAACATAATATATGAAGTCTCTATGCGGAGGTGTGCCAGATTGACCAAGGAAGTTCGTTGGATTGGCACATAAGTAAGTAATATTCCTACATTTGATGGCTTTGATAATTTAGAGATGTTTCTACTAGAATTTGAGATAATTGTACCAATACAACAGAGGTTGTTGGCACTAAATGAAGCCTTGAAAGAAATTCCAACCAGATGGTGGGAATCTCACAAGAAGAACATCGCAGAATGGGTACAATGTCGCACCTTGTTGACATTGCACTTTTCAGACCTAGATTAAGGATGTGAAGCTTGATACACAAGTCAATGTTTACTTAAGGACCATGTGTGAAGTTGCGAGGAATCCTGGAGCAATGTTCCTAAAGAAAAGTGGGTACATAAGTTCATAAACACCATAGATACTAGGCCTATCAAATGGTATCTTCAAGAAGAATTGCTCTTAGTCACTACATATTGGTATGGTATGACTCAGAACTTTATAACTACATTCCTATTTGAAAGTCAATACCCCACAGTAGACCAGTCTTTACAAATTACAAGACATAAGGTCTTTGAGGAAGTATCTAACCCCCCTTTTGAACAAGAGGATGAATGGACTGAGCCTTTTCAACGGTTACAGGATTGTTATAATATTAATTCTGATGAAGATGATTATCCTAGGAATGTGAACATTTCATAAACTGAAGGACACAGAGATATAGAAGGGCCATGGATTGAATTACCTTTTGTATGGAAGCCTATTAAAATTAATAAAGTTAACATTGGAAGAGAACAAGGACCTAAGTTAGAAAATGTTGGAGACTATTGGGATGATGCTACTATTAGTAATACTACCGAACTATTGCATGAGTATCAAGACTTGTTTCCAACCAAGTTCACAGACATGAAGGGAATTAAAGGTCCCATGGGAGAAATGAAGATCCCTTTGAGAGAAGATGCAAGACCTATCAAGAAGAGGCCTTACAAAATGAATCCCAAGTATAAGCATAAAGTTAATATTGAATTAGATAGAATGTTGGAAGAAGGAATCATAGAACCAGTTGAAGAATCCGAATGGATCAACCCTATGGTAGTCCAAGAAAAAAAGTTAGGAGAAATCATAATCTATGTAGATCTAAGGAAATTGAATCATGCATGTTTACATGATCCATTCCCTACACCTTTTACTGATGAAGTTATAGATAATGTAGGTGGACAAGAAGTTTATTCATTCATAGATGGATTTTCAGGCTATCACCATATCCAAATTGCTAAGGAGGACAGACATAAGACTACATTTGCAATAGAATGGGGTTATTTTTAGTACACTATGATGCCTTTTGGGTTGAAGAATGCACCAACCATCTTTTCTAGGGTGGTGGTCGAAGAATTTAAGGAATTTTTACATAATTTTTTGGAGGCATCATTTGATGACTGGACCATTTTTAGTCTACTGAAAGATCATATTGAATGTCTAATATTAATGCTAGATAAGTGCAGGCAATGTCAGATTGCCTTGAACCTGAAGAAGTGTATTTTATTTTCACCTTCTGGGGTGTTTCTAGGATACATTATGTGTAAGCAGGGGTTGTTGGTAGATCCTTCTAAGATTGTTATCATTGTTGATCTACCTCCTCCTACTTTGATTAGAAAGATGTGAATTGCATTGGGACACATTGGGTATTATAGGAAGTTTATTAAGGGTTATGCACATATAACAACACCCATGGAGAAGTTATTAAAGAAGGATAGTAATTTTCAATGGACAAAAGAATGCCAACAGAGCTTCGAGACACTAAAGCAGAAAATGGTCACTGCGCCTATCTTAGTTTTTCCAGATTGGAGTAAGGAGTTCAATGTTCATGTCGATGCTTCTCTCATTGCATTAGGAACCATCTTAGCATAGCCAGGAGTAGGATATATTGACCACACTATAACCTTTTCTATAACGAAGCTATCTACATCTGAAAGGAATTATACTACCACTGAAAGAGAAGGCTTAAATATGGTATATGTGCTGCAAAATTTTAGCCACTACTTGTTGGGAGGACATTTTAAGATGTTTACTGATCATTCTGCATTGAAGTACTTAGTCAACAAGCCAGTGTTGGGGGGAAGAATATGCAAATGGATATTATTATTCCAAGAGTATGACTTTGAGATCATAGTCAAGCTAGGGAGAATGAATAAGGGAACTGACTACTTATCGAGGTTAGAACATGGAGAATAAAATACCAACTTGGATGATACCGTACCAGATGCACAGTTGTTGGAAATCAAAAAATTCAATGATCACTTCACCGAGATAGTTTGGTTCTTGTCCATAGGAATGGAACCTAGTGAGTATACAATTATTTAGAAGAAACAATTGGTAGTCTACGCTGCAAATTTTCAACTTATAGTTGGACAACTCTATAAGATTGGACCAGATGAGATCTTAAGAGGATGCGTTATGGAGTTAGAAAGACAATTTATTCTTGTAGAAGCACATGAAGGCGTTGTAGGAGGAAATTATGCAGGAAAAGAAACAGCGCAGAAGGTTCTAAGAGCTGGCCTTTGGTGGCCCACTTTACACAAGGATGCTAAGGAATACTACATAGCTTGTGATATATGTCAGGCAATAGGGAAGCCATCAATAAGGGATGAGATTAATTTAGCACCTCAACTAAATTTACAAGCATTTGAGAAATGGGTTATTGATTTGTGGGACCTATCAACCCACCAGGTAAGTGCACAGGAGCTCGATACATTATCACTACTATAAAATATTTGACCAGATGGGCAGAAGAAAGAGAAGTTAAGGATTGTAGTGCAACTACAACTACATGATTTATATTTGATGATATCATAACCATATTTGGATGCTCAAAGATCCTTATGAGTGATCAAAGCACACACTTGATCAACAAAACTATTGAAGCACTGACTCAGGATTTCGAAGTTCACCATCATAGGAGCACTCCATACCACCCATAGGAGAATGGTAAAGTCAAAGCCTTCGATAAGATATTGGAGACAATGCTGACTAAGATTTGCAGTGTTAGCAGAGATGATTGGGATTTGAGGATTCCAACAATGTTATGCACTTATAGAACTACTTGCAAAAAGTTAACCATGTAGACTCCCTTTAAGTTAGAATATGGCTTGGAAGCAGTAGTACCTATGGAATACTTGGTTCCTAGTTTAAGAATTGGATCATTTACATGTATGGATGGCACCGACGAAGTTCAAGACAGGCTTGCGCAGTTGATGGAACTAGAGGAAGACAGGTTCATTTTAGGATTTCATCAACAGGTACAAAAAGAACGAGAAAAGGCTTACCACGACAGACATATCAAGAGGAAAGCATTCAAACAAGGATATTTGGTACTTTTATATGACAACAAGTTCATGAAGCATCCATGAAAGTTTAGGACATACTGGCTTGGGCCATTCGAGGTTGCCTATGTTAAAGAGGGTGGAGCTGCACAGTTGAACAACCTTAATGGAGAATGAAAGGATGGTTTAGTGAATCAGAGTCGGTTAAAGTTGTATTGTGATAACCAACTGCCCCACTGTTGGCACAGGGGAAGATCCAAGGTTCAACTCTAACAATGCACCAACAAGCCCTAACTACTGGACCTTTTGAAAACACCTACAAAGTAGATGGAGTCTCACCGAAAGTAGCAATAGGGGGTTGCAGGACACAGGTGTCTACAACTAGAGGAAATACAAGTGGATCCAAGGAAACAACATACAACAATTTAGTTATTCTTACGAAGTATAAAATATTCCAGATCTAACATAATGATGCAATAACAAAAAGACAGAAGGCAAAAGAACACAACATCAATCACACACAAAAAAAAGATATATGTGGTTCACCCTCTCCCTAGGGCTACGTCCACAAAACTGTGTTTCTTGATATATTATGTGAAAACATACAGTTCTATCTATGCTCTTAGCTTGCAGATCTCTCTCTCTTTCTCTCTCTCCCCTCCCTGTGCACCCAGTTGTAGGGTTGATATTCCCACCCAGCTGAAGATCTTACAGTACAAAATTCTCTCACACACATCACTTCTCTCTTGCACAGTACACAATAGTATCAACAACAATGATTATCCATAATAACGATGAACACCCAACTTTGAAATAACCCATCCCAGGTCCTCTAGACCTTTATTTATATATTACATGACAAATTCTAGGTGTCAAAACCCTAGATCCAAAACCCTAGGTCTAAAACCCTAGGTAAACTTGACCCGCATTTTTCGGGCTTTGCCAGCCTGTCTTTACTTATTTCCTGTGAGGTGATCCAAAGAATCTATTGGCGGATTTTTCTTCTTGCTAAGTTGTCCATGATCTGTCTTCCTTGCTTATTTATTCTCCTTGATCTTCTCATCCAATGACTTGTTTTCCCTTGCTTCGCTCCTTCTTTTCTGCTTCTAAAACCACTTCAACCCAATCTCAGTCAATGTGTTTTCCACGCAGCTCATACTTCACCTTCTTTCCTTAATATTCACTTTCTTCCATAACCAAGGAACAAAAGGCCTCCAACACTCACATGTGACTTGTCCTAAGGCACTGGAGGTCTGAACCTTTTGTTTCATTTCGACTTTAGACTACATGGGGAAGCCTGTGCTTTCTTCTCTTTCCCTCCCTTACTTCCTTGTGCATACTATCTTTTCTGTGTCCGGTACCCAATTTCAACTGCACCTTATACCTAGACCCTTCTCCTTATTCTTTTAATGATATTTGCAGGGAAGCTGGTTGTCACAGTGCAATTTCAACCAGCTCTCATTCACCAAACCTTCCTTTCATTCTCCCTTCAAAGTCTTCAACTGGGCATCTCCTCCTTCTGTAACATAGGCAACCTCATATGGCTCGAGCCAATGTGTCTTGAACTTCCCTTGATGATTCATGAACTTGCTGTCGTATACCAATACTAGATCTCCTTGATTAAAGGCTTTCTTCTTGATATTTCTGTCATGATAGGCATTTTCACGTTCCTTTTGTACCTCCTAGTGAAATCCTGCAATGAATCTATCTTCTTCCAATTTTACCAACTGTGCAAGCCTGTTTTTCATAGTGCCAATGTCATCCATATCTGTAAATGCTGCAATTATCAGGCTAGGAACTAAGTATTCCATAGGTACAACTGCTTCTAGAACATAAACTAACTTAAATGGAGTCTGCATTATCATCTTCTTGCAAGTGGTTCTATAGGCCCATGACACTCCTGGTACTCTCAAATCCCAATCATATATGTTTACACGACAAATCTTCTTCAACAATGTCTCCAAGATCTTACTGAAGGCTTCGACTGTACTATTCACTTGTAGATGTTATGGAGTTCTCTTCTAATGATGAACTGCAAATTCCTAAGTCAAGGATTCAATAGTATTATTAATCAAATGTGTTCCTTCATCACTCATCAGGATCTTTGGACATCCAAACCTGGTTATGATATCATCAAATATGAATCACGCAGCTGTAGTTTCACTACAGTCCTTGACTTCTCTTGCTTCTACCCATCTTCTCAAATACTTTGTTGCAATGATGATGTATCTGGCTCCTGTGTGCTTCCCTGGTGGGTTGATAGGTCCCACGAAATCAATGGCCCATTTCTCAAATGCATGTTAGGTTAGTTGAGGGGCTAAAGGCATCTCATCTCTTCTAGAAGGTTTCCCAACTCTTTGGCATACATCACAGGCTCTGTAGTATTCCTTAACATCTTTGTGTAAAGTGGACCATCAAAGGCCAGCTCTAAGAACCTTCTGTGTTGTTTCTTTCCCTAGGTAGTCTCCCCCTACGATGCTTTCATGAGGTTCTACCAAAATCAACAGTCTTTCTGCCTCCATAACACATCTCCCCGGGATCTCATCAAGTCCCATATTATATATATGTCCAACTATAAGTGAAAAATCTATAGCACGAAGTACCAGTTGTTTCTTCTGAATAAGTGTATATTCGCGAGGTTCCATCCATGTAGATAGGAACTGGACTATCTCGACAAAGTGATCATCAACCTTTTTGATGGAAAACAATTGTGCATCTGGTAAGGTATCCTCCAAACTGGTAGGTTCCTCTCCATGTTCTAACCTAGGCAAGTGGTCAGGTCCCTTGTTCATTCTTCCTTACTTGACCAGGATCTCGAAATCATATTCTTGGAATAACATAATCCATCTGCATATTCTTCCCCCCAACATTGGCTTGTTGACTAGGTATTTCAACGCAGAGTGATTAGTGAATATATTAAAGTGACCTCCCAACAAGTAGTGATGAAACTTATGCAATGCATACACCATCGCTAAACCTTCTCTCTAAGTGGTAGTGTAATTTATCTTAACTGTTGAAATCTTCCTGCTAGCAAAGGTTAATGAGTGGTCAATATCTCCTTCTCTTGTTTGTGCTAGCACTGCTCCCAATGCAATATAGGATGCATCGACATGCACATGAAATTCCTTAATCCAATCTGGGAAAACCAGAATGGGCACAGTAACCATTTTCTGTTTCAGTGTGTTGAAGCTCCGCTGACATTCTTCTGTACATTGAAACTGACAATATTTCTTCAAAATATTTTCCATGGGTGCTGTAATTTGTGCATATCCCTTAATGAACTTTCCGTAGTATCCATTATGTCCCAGTGCAGTGTGCGTCTATCTAACTAAAGTGGGAGGAGGTAGATCAACAATGAAGTCGATCTTGGAAGGATCTACTAGCAACCCCTTCTTACACACAATATGGCCTAGCAACACTCCAAAGGGTGAAAAGAAGATGCACTTCTTCAGGTTTAGGGAAATCTGACATTGCTTGCACTTATCCAACATTAGTCTTAAACATTCAATATGATTTTGCAATAATCTAAAAACAGTCCAATAATCAAAATATGCTTCCAAAAATTTATGTAAAAACTCCTTGAATGCTTCGACCACCACCCTACAAAAGATGGTTGGTGCATTCTTCAGTCTGAAAGGCATCACTATGTATTGGTAAGAACCCCATTCTGTTGCAAATGTGTTCTTATGGCGATCTTCCTTGGCAATCCCGATCTGGTGATAACCTCAAAATCCATCTATGAAGGAGTAAACTTCATGTCCTCCCACATTATCTAACACTTCGTCAGTGAATGGTGTAGGGAATGGATCATGTAAGCATGCATCATCCAACTTCCTAAGATATACATAGATCCCGATCTCTCATGTCTTATTATCTTGAACCACCATAGGGCTAATCCATTCTAACTCTTCAATAGGTTCTATGGTTCCTGCTTCCAATATTTTGTCTAGTTCAATCTTGACTTTCTACTTATGTTTTGGATTCAATCTGTAGGGTCTCCGCTTGACTGTCCTTGCATCTAGTTTCAAGGGAATCTCATCTCTCCCATGGGCCCTTTAATTCCCTTCATGTCAGTGAACTTGGTTGGAAACAAGTCCTGATATTCATGCAGTAGTTCGGTGATCTTATCAATAGTGGCATCATCCCAATAATCTCCAACATTTGTGAGCTTCGGTGCTTGATCTATTCCAAGAATAACTTTATTGATTTTAATTATTTTCCCAATAAAAGGTAGTTCGACTCTCAGTCCTTCTATGTCTCTCTGTCCTTTTGTTTCTATGATGTTCACATTCCTAGGATCATCATCTTCATCAGCATTGATATTGTAACAACCCTGTAATTTCTGAAGCGGTGCAGTCCATTCATCCTCTTCTTGATCCAAAGGGAGGATAGGTGCCTCCTCAAAGATTTTATTTATTACAACCTATAAACCTTGATCTACTATAGGGTACTTACTTTCAAACAAAGATGTAGCTACAAAATTTTGAGTCATACCTTGCCAATCTGCAGTAGTGAGGTGCAGTTCTGCTTGTAGATACCAATTGATAGGTGTTGTATCCAAAGTGTTAATGAACTTGTGAACCCACTGATCTTGAGGAATATTTCTCCAGTCCTCCTCACAACTTTGCACATGGATCTTCAGGCATCTTTGACCTATCTATCTAACTTATCACCCTTCGGTTTGTTCTGAAAAGCGCACTGTCATCAATGTGCGACATTGCACCTAGTTCGCGATGTTCTTCTTATGTGTTCCCCAACATCTTGTTGGCATTGCTTTGAAAGATTCATCCAGTGCCAACAGTCTGTGTTGTACTGGTACAATTTCTTCAAATTCTAGTAAGAAAGTTTCTAAATGATTTAAACCATCAAATGTGGGTAGATTTCTTACTTCTATGCCAATCCAGTGAAATTCTCTAGTCAATCTATCACACCTCCGCACAGAAACTCCATACATATTGTTCTTCCAATTCTCTAGTGCTTCTTATGAATCTAATGAGCATGTGTTGTCACATATCTAGTTTAAGTTCCCATCTTCTATAGGATTAATGTAATTATGTTGTCTTGCGGTCAATTTGTAAATATTTTCTAGCTCATATGCACAGTCTTATTCTCTTATGGGTTCTTTGTATCTGCGACGTTCATCAGGATCCAGAGGTGCAATAAACCTAAGGCCATCACCTTCAAATGTCATTCTTATTTTCTTTAAGTCAAACATGGTAGAATTATTGAAAGCCCAATCAATTCCTAATAGCGCAAGATAAGGACAATTATCATCAACTATCTTGATTACTTCTAAGTCTACAAATGTTCTTACCCTGTTGATGTCCACAAGGACATGCTCCAGCCTTCCAAAGGGGCTTACTTCCTGCTAATTATCCATCCTAAGCCTGATAGGGGAATAAATCAACTTAGGTTTTCCCATCAGTGCCCAGGTATGCTTCGTCATGAAATTAACTTCCGACCCTGAGTCGAGGACCACATAATCTATATCATAGTCTCAAATCTAATCATTAAGGTGTAGTTCCTTATTTTTCCTTCTCTTTCTAGATACTTGATGTACTTCTCTATTCAGTAAGGGATCTACCTTCCCTAGATCATACTGTCTAATCAAATTTTGTAGCTCTTGTACAACTCTTTCATCCTTTATCAAATTAATGCAAGTGCATAAGAATTCCATAAGCTTTCTTACATGTTTTCCCTCTCTGGGAGAAGCATACTGATCAAATTCTGGAGGCATCCCACATTCTATCACTTTTGGTTATGTTTTTGATGAAGAAGCCTGATCTCTTCTGAATTATTTTCTTACCTCTTCAAATGTTTGTTTCTCTTTTCTTGGATCAAACTCTTGTGTCTTCTCTACAACTATTTTTACCCTTGATTCTTTTGTGGTATTCCTCGGGGTCACTCTATCTTCACCTGTAGAAGCACCTCCTCTAGTGATAATAATGACTCTAGGATCCTCTCTGTGAGGTTCTGCTGAGATTAATTGTACTTGCTGATTTCCTCCTTGTCTCTCCTAAATTTTGGCTAACAATGCAGGACAATCTTCAAATGAGTTTCAATAACTAGAAGTGGTACAAAGGTTATGACAGTCCCTTTCCAAATGTCTTGGCTATGCATAGTTATAAAAAATGATCTGACCTCGACCTCGACCCATGCCTCCTCCTTGTCCTCTTTCTCTGAATCCACCATGAAGGTTGAAGTTACCTCTTCCTGGAGAGTTAAACTGTGTATTATTTCCTTCCTTCTATACTTTACCTTGAATTCGATATGTGTCTCTTGATCTTTCATGCAATAGGTCATAAGCCCTACAGTCTTTCTCATCTTGCCCCACAAATTTACAGAATGTGCAGTAAATATTTGTAGGTGTCTGAACAATTTTTTTCATGTAATAGCATTGACCAGGGCTATGTCTATTTCTACATACCTCGCACTAGGGTAGAGTAACCTGCTTCAAAGGGCTCAGATCCCCAGAGGCCAAGTACACATGAAATAGGGGACAATGTGTTAAGAACCAAACATCAATATAGCATAGAAAAACTTCAATAAAAGTACTCAACGCCTTGAAAAAGAGATAATATCAGATAATAAGCCTCTTCGAGGGGGCAACCTCCTTTTACCCCACTTAAATGTTCAAGTACAAGATGA
>ML796397.1:149448-187294 GCA_009831015.1 Picea engelmannii
ATGAGTAGTTGACACATGATTGGTACATACTTGGTACATGGTTGGATGCACTTGTTTATGGTACAGGTTGATTACAAGTTATTTGGTACAGGTTGGTGCATGGTTGATGCTCTTGTTTATGGTACAGGTTGATTACAGGTTGATGTGCAGGTTGATGCATGGTTGATGCATGGTTCATATTTATTGATACAATTTTATAGTGGTATATATCATAGTGACAGTTTGAAAGTGGTTGCATCATTCTACTTCTACTTCAGAGTGGTAGGATGGAGCAAGGACAGGCGGTTGTAGCCATCTTCTGGTTGTATCTGGAGAACATAGGGGGTTGTAGTCTCCTTCTAGTTGTAGCCAGAGAATTGGGGAGTTGGAGATTCCCTCAGGTTATAGCCTGAGAAACTATGGGGTTGGAGCCTCCTTCCAATTCTAGCTGGAAAACAAAGGAAGTTGGTGCTTCCAATGAATGTAATTCTTCAAGACATATAAGAAAAAACATTCTGTGGTTTTCTCCCGATTTGGGTTTCCACGTAAAACATTGGTGTACTATGTATGTGTATGTATGTTCATTTGTTCATTGCTTATTTACTCTGCATTTATTGGATGATAATTCTTCATTGATATAACACTTGGATTATATGGTTAAAAAGGATTAAATTGCTCTATTATGGATTCACCCCCCCTCTCAGTAATCCAACAATTAGTATCAAAGTAGGTTCCTTCAGAAATCAGTTTAACCAGTGAAAGGTAGATCATGGAGAGTACCAACTCATATAAAAATGGAATACAACAGTTTGATGGACATAAGTATGCTTTTTGGAGCATAAGGATGAGGACATATATACAGGCACAAGTATTTCAAGTT
Organism: Picea engelmannii; assembly: GCA_009831015.1. Taxonomy (NCBI): domain Eukaryota; kingdom Viridiplantae; phylum Streptophyta; class Pinopsida; order Pinales; family Pinaceae; genus Picea; species Picea engelmannii. The sequence goes on from ML796397.1 coordinate 150,308, forward strand.
TGGAAATCAATTGCAGATGGGTACATAGCACCAACAATTCTACCAACAAATGAAAAAGTAGTAAAACTCGGTGAGAATAATTCCAAAGCCACAAATGCACTTTTGAATGGTCTCAGTGATACAGTATTCACCAAAGTTGCACATTGTAAATCCACTAAAGAGATTTGGGACAAGCTTCAAAATATTTATGAAGGATATACAAAATTCAAAGAAGCAAAGCTTCAGACTTGCAGAGGTCAGTTCAAACAACTAAAAATGAAGAAAGATGAAGATATCACAACCTACTTCTTACGAGTTGATGAAACAATGAATGCAATCATAGGATTGGGAGAAGAAATTGACGAATCTGTAATTGTTCAAAAGATACTAATATCTCTTCCTATGAGATTCAACCCTAAGATATCAACACTAGAAGAAAGATCAGATCTGGACTCAATAAGCATGGATGAACTGCATGGAATCTTCACAGCATATGAAATGAGAATTGAGCAGGAAAATCTAGATGTAAAAGAATCACCCTTCAAGGCATCCAAAAGATCAAAGAAAAATAAAAAGGAACAAGAAGAATATAGCATCAACAATGACACCTCAGAAGATGATGAAGAAGTGGCCAACTTCATCAAAAGACTGAACAAGGGAACCAACCGTAGGTATAGAGGTAAGCTCCCTTTAATTTGTTTTAATTGTGATGGTATTGGTCATTTTTCTAACAAATGTCCTCATAAGAAAAAGAGAAATGATGAAGGTTACTCAAAAGGAAAACACACGTATAAAGGCAAAAGAACTACAAAGAAAGTTTTCAAGAAAAACTTATATACCAAAGAAGAAATCTCATCATAAGATGAAGATGAAGTCAGTGACAATGAGACAGGAAGAGTTCTATGCATGGCAGTAAAAGACTCTGATAAAGAAGACTCTGAAGAAGAATATGAAGAAGCCGAAGAAGAATGTGAATAAGTCGAAGAAGAAATTGAAGAGGCAGAATTTAACTATCGAGAAGAATTAATGTGTGCCATAGAAGTTATTAGAAGAGAAAACAAGAAAAACAAGAAACTACAAGCAAAACTAGACAAGAAAAAGGACACTCGAGAACTAGAACAAATGATCACAAAATTGAAGGTTCAAATAGAAGAAGATAAAAGAATTGAAGAAACACTCAAAGAACAACTAGAAGAAAAGGACAATATCATTGGAAACTTGGAAGCAAAGGTTGTCACAATAAGAAAGGATATTCAAAAAAAAAATATGCAAAATAGCTCAAAAGTTCTGGATGATATTATCAACAGTAAAAAATCTCATCTTGACAAGTCCAGACTTGGATACAATCAGACAAAAAAGGGATCAAGCTCCAAAACAACAGAGCAAGAAACAAATCCAAAGAGCTATCCAGAAACAATCAAAGAGGATAGGAAGATATACAAGGAAGATTACAGGGACACTCCTCCACCAAGAAGATTCAGATTTCAGAATCAACAATAGACAGATAGGCCTCAAGAATAAGAAGGATTCATAAGAGCACCTCCTTTAAGAAGATCTTCAATTCCTAAGTATCAAACTATATTTTTTGGTTTATGTTATGCATGTAATAATTTTGGACATAAAGTTGTGAATTGCAAAGCTAACAACGGGAACAGTAACAACTTTGAGAGTCATACACAAAGGGATTATTCAAAGAGACCTAGTGACACACAAAGAAGAAGTTACAATAGGTTTGAATCTTTGAGCACTGAAGTGGAATGTTACAAATGTAACAATTTTAGACACATGGCCAAGGATTGCAGAATGACAGTCCCTCCTAAAGAGCCTCAACAGAATAACAACAGTCACAAACAAGAACCTTAGAAAATGACATGGATAAGAAAGCAAGATCAATATAACAATGAAGAATGAACAGTCGCTCTACAAGATAAGAAGAAGAAACATGGTTGGTATGTTGACAGTGGATGTTCAAAACACATGGCAGGTGATAGAGACAAATTTCTTACATTACGAAAAGAAAAAATGGATCAGTCTCCTTCGGAAATGATAATTCATCCAAAATCATTGGAGAAGGCACAGTCTAAATTGGGAACAAGAATGAAAAGGAAAAAAATGTTCTATTGGTAGAAGATATGAAACATAATCTTCTAAGTGTCAGTCAAATGTGTGACGAAGGTCATAAACTTACTTTTGATTCAGAAAAGTGTGAGATAAGAAAGAAGGTTCAGGGAAATTGGTGGGTACAACTACAAGAACTTCAAACAACATATATCTGTTAAGTGAAATTGGAAATGAAAAGTGTTGTCCAGGAAAGGAAGATGAAAGTTGGCTATGGCATAGAAGAATGTGTCACATGCATTTTGATAACCTTGTCAAAGTCAACAAAAAAGAAGCAGCCAGAGAAATTCCCTAGATCACGAAACCAACCAACACTTTATGCAAGCATTGTCAACAAGGAAAGCAAACAAAGAATAGGTTCAAATCAAAGGAATATTAAACAATAAGACCACTAGAAATTGTTCACACTGATCTAGTTGGACCAACTACAACAAAGGGCTTAAAAGGTGAAAAATACTTTATGTTATTAGTTGATGATTATACAAGAATGATTGTAGTTTGTTTTCTCAAGAACAAGTTAGAAGCTTTTGAAAACTTCAAGATCTACAAGGAAATGGTTGAAAATGAGATGGATTCAAGAATCAAATGTTTGAGATCTGATAATGGAGGAGAGTTCACTTCAAAGGAATTTATGGACTACTATAGAAGTCATGGAATAAAAAGGAAATTCTTCATTTCAAGGACACCTCAACAGAATGGAGTTGTTGAAATAAACAACATGACAATACAAGAAATGGCTCGAACAATGCTAATGGATTCCAAATTGACAGATATATTATGGACACATGAAGTGCATACAACAGTTCACATTCAAAATAGAGTAATTCTTAGAAAAAACACTGATAAAACTCCCTACGAGCTATGGAAAGGAAGACCAACAAATGTGAAGCACTTCAAAGTCTTTGGAAACAAATGCTACATCAAAAGAGAAGATGAAAGAATGGGAAATTTTGACTCTCATGTGGAAAAAGGAAAACTTGTTGGTTACTCAAGTACAAGGAAATCATACAAGTGTTACAATCTAAGATTGAGCGAAGTTGTGGAAAGCATCAACATAACAATTGATGAAACATGCAAACCAGAATCAAAGGAAGAAGAAATAAAATAAATGGAACAACTTTTCAAAGAAGAAGATGAAAAAGAAGTAGAAGAGGAAGAGGAAGATGAAGAGAATCTGACAGAATCAGAAGAGCAAGTTCATAAAGTTTCTCCAAAGACACCTAGAAAACGAGTACAGAAGAATCATCCTTCAGATTAGATTATTGGAAACAAAGATGCGGGAGTTGAGACTAGAAGAAAAATCCATTCACCAGAACAAACACACCTAGCATTCTTATCTACAATCGAACCAGATTGTTTTGATGAAGCCAACAAGGATGAATTTTGGAATAATTCCATGGATGGAGAATTGGATCAAATAGAGAAAAATGACACTTGGGAATTGGTTCCAAGACCAAAGAATAAGAATGTGATTGGCACAAAATGGGTTTTCAGGAATAAATTGAATGAAGATGGACAGGTTACAAGGAACAAAGCTAGATCGGTATGTAAAGGATATGCACTGATTGAAGGAATCGACTTTGAAGAGACAGTTGCCCCAGTTGCCAAAATGGAAGCAATCCGTTTACTTTTAGCTTATGCATTCTCAAAAAATGTTAAAGTATATCAGATGGATGTAAAATCATGTTTTATGAATGGGGAACTTGAAGAAGAAGTCTACATTGAACAACCAGAAGGATTTCAGTTGTCAGAGAACACATACTATGTATGTAAATTAAAGAAGGCCTTGTATGGTCTAAAACAGGTTCCTAGAGCATGGTAAACAGACTGGATAAGTATTTGCAGTAGGCAGGGTTCAGAAAAGGAAGTGTAGACAACAACCTCTACATCAAGGTAAGTCAAGGTAATATTTTATTAATTGAAGTTTATGTTCATGATATTATTTTTGGTATTGATGATGGCATGTTAAGAAATTTTTTTGCAAAAGACATGCAAAATGAATTTGAAATGTCATTACTTGAAGAAATATCCTTCTTTCTGGGACTTCAGATACATCAAAGCAACCAAGGAATTTTTATTTCTCAAACCAAGTATATCAGATAAATGATAAAGAGGTTCGCAATGGAAGATTGCAAACCAGTTGTAAGTTGAGAAAAGATGATGATTCGAAGTCTACATATCAGAGGCAATACAGGTCAATGATTGAAAACCTACTATATGTGACAACATCCAGACCAAATGTAATGCAAGCAGTTGGACAGGTGGCATGATTTCAATCAGCACCAAAGGAATCACATGTATTAGCAGTAAAGAGGATTTTCAGATATCTCAAAGGAACATAAGAGTTTCGATTATGGTATCCAAAAGGAAACGATCTATCACTTATTGCCTACACAGATGCAGATTGGGCAGGTTATATTGATGATCGATGAAGCACCAGTGGAGTAGTGTTCTACCTAGGTGAGTGTTTGGTATCATGACTAGGCAAGAAACAATCATCAGTATCTCTATCTATAGTCGAGGCAGAGTATATTGTAGCAACAACATGTTGTACACAGGTTATTTGGATGAAACACACTTTGAAAGATATAGAAGTTGAGTATGATGAGCCCATTCCAATATATTGTGGTAATACAAGTGCCTTCAGTATCTCAAAAAACCCGGTTATTCACTCCAAGACGAAGAACATTCCAATCAAGTATCGCTTTCTACAGGAACAGGTTGCAGAAAAAAACATTAGAGTTGAGTATGTGGGCACAAAATAACAAGTGGAAAACATCTTTACAAAACCACTTCCACGGGAAGACTTTGAATATATTTTCCAAAGAATTGGAGTTATTTATACTCCAAAATGAATTCTTTTTGAATGCTCATCTTATATGTCTTATATGTACACGAGGAAGAACCATAAGAGGACAGTTCAGTCAGGGGGAGTAACCCCAGATGGAAAAATACCTTTTCCATTGATGACAAAGGGGGAGAGATGTATCAGATGTAGAGGATAGAGGCATGGTTCCAGGGGGAGCAGATTTATCAGATGCAGAGGACAAAGGAAAATTTATCAGATATAGAGGACAGAGGCATGGTTCTAGGGGGAGCAGGAGTAATATTATTTCAGTGTTGCATCAGAGTGTTTCCATCACTACCAAAGGGGGAGATTGTTGATTAAGGTTGGTTGTCATTGATGTCAACCCTTGAAGAAAGCCCCAAAACACAAAGGTTTGGATAATGGACCCAATATTGTTTGATGTAAATATGACTCATTATTTTCTTGTCATGGTTGATAAGAAGTAAATATGGATGAACTCCAAAGTGGTCCCCTTATGGTGAAATCCATCACGGGAAGACACTTTGTGGAGTAAGAGAACCCATGCTTAATTTTGGAATAATGAGATGAAGGACAATGAATTTTTTAGGTAAACTATCCTATATGGATAGTTCTTTTCATTCCATTTCCGGTGGTATGTGGAACGTCACATAACTCCTCATAGTTAGTGAGTTATGGCCATGAGAAGTTGGAGACCCCAGATTTGGGTAATGGACCCAAGTTTGTTTGATGGATAACGATACGATTTATGATATATTTTCAGATAATACTATTCTATATGGATAATACATGTCATTCCATTTTTGGTGGTATGTGAAACGTCATATAACTCCTCACGGTTTGAGAGTTATGGCCTTACGAAGTTGGAGGACCCTCATATGTCATCTAGAAGCCCCAAAAGGTCAAAGTAGTCAAAGTGGTTTAAGAGATTTTATAAGGTAAAAAATAAAGTGAAGTAATGAGTGTATTATAATTCAAATTGAATATAAAATAAATTATTTCAATAATAAATTTAATGGAGAAATTAGAAGTGGGTTAACCCTAAAATAAGGAAAGTGGGACCAAGTGACCTAGAAGATGTTTTTAAAGAAGCTACTTGGAGAGTATAAATAAGAGGCAAGGCTCTCTCATTTTAATCACACTTGAGAATATTGAATATCTATAGGTGTTTGAGGCAACCAAGGATATCTAAGCCGAAATTCTGAGGGAAGGTGAAGAAAAGAAGGCCGAAATGCAAGGAAGGATAAATTCTTTTGATGGTGCTTTCTAAGGTATGTTATTTACAGGTCATCTCACCATTTTCGCTATAAATATTTTTATATAATGATTCAGACCATGAAATTTCTATGCTATTGAGAAAACATATCCAGGTATCCGTGGTAAAAAATTAATCTTGTGGGTCATTGTATTTTTGGATTTACACTCCGTGGAAAATAGGGTTTGTGGATAGTCATGAAACTAGTCAAAAACAAGTGTTTCTGGTAAAAACGTCATAAGTTCTTCATAAAATCTCCCAATTCAGTGAAACCAAATGTGATGGTTAGGATACCATATGTAGTATTATGTGTAATAGTTTCATATCAATTCAACAAATATTCCATGTGGGGCATGCTCTACAAGGTCACCCTCTAGAATAAGCCAAAATTCAGCAAAGTATGTCATTTTTTCTATAACTCCTTTTATGAGAGGTTCCAAGTAGTGAAACCTGGAGGAATTGCATAAAAAACATTGAATAATATTGTGTATCAGTTTCATATCTTTATACATTACAGGTATAAAGTTATGATTACTTCAAGTCAGGGTTGTTGACTAATCCAAAACTAGGCATGTGAGACTAAAGAAAAGTTTGATGAAAATGATAGTCTCTTGTTGTTCAAGTTAAGGAAGGTTTGCGGGAATGTGATCATATAAACTAGGTCTATTATAGAGATACAAATCATATTTGGATTATGAAATTGATGAGGGATTTTGGTTGAGGTACATGTTGAGTACATGGTTGAGGCAAGTAGTTGATGAGTTGGCACATACATGAGGTGTATAGTTGATGATGTTGGTACATATTGATGAGTCGCAGTTTATGAGTAGTTGACACATGATTGGTACATACTTGGTACATGGTTGTATGCACTTGTTTATGGTACAAGTTGATTACAGGTTATTTGGTACAGGTTGGTGCATGGTTGATGCACTTGTTTATGGTACAGGTTGATTACAGGTTGAGGCATAGGTTGAGGTACAGGTTGATGCATGGGTGATGCATGGTTCAGATTTATTGGTACAAGTTTATAGTGGTATATCTCATAGTGACAGGTTGACAGTGGTTCCATCATTCTACTTCTACTTCAGGGTGGCAGGACGGGGCAAGGACAAGTGGTTGTAGCCATCTTCCGGTTGTAGCCAGAGAACATAGGGGGTTGTAGCCTCCTTCTGGTTGTAGCCAGAGAATTGGAGAGTTCGATCTTCCCTCAGGTTGTAGCCTGAGAAACTAGGGGGTTGGAGCCTCCTTCTAGTTGGAGCTGGAAAACAAAGGAAGTTGGTGCTTCCAATGAATGTAATTCTTCAAAACATATAGGAAAAAACATTCCATGGTTTTCTCCTGATTTGGGTTTCCACTTAAAACATTGGTGTACTGTGTATGTGTATGTTTGTTAATTTGTTCATTGCTTATTTAATCTACAGTTATTGGATGATAATGCTTCATTGATATAACACTTGGATTATATGGTTAAAAAGGATTAAATTTCTCTATTACGGATTCACCCCACCTCTCAGTAATCCAACACTTTTCAGACTCTCTAAACATGAAAAACCACTGAGTTTTCCTTCTCTGTACTCGCTAAACTATACATTGAAGGGCCCATATGTGACTGAACCCTTACTTCTTATCATTTGTTAAACAAAGGAAGATGGACTTACCGAAGGTGATTTATATCGAGCATGTGTTATCCTCCTTGATCTCGTTAAATCAAAAAGAGGTACTCATCTATCTGGATGGGGAGAACATTTGAAGGAAGCAAGCCAAGAAGTTTTTGAAAACATCACGAGTCACTCTTACAGTCGCCCTTGAACAAGACAATTTTTCTTTGCATACATTTTAATACGTTGAACCTCTACACTGAACCAATCATATGTGTTTCTTTACTCCTTTTGGTCACCCGACTAAATGTTGGAAGATTGGTTGTTGTCATTGATGTCAACCCTTGTCATGGGTTTTGGACCACAAGATTGATGAAGGTATTTGGACATGAAGGAAAATGCACATGAAAATACAACACCCATGGATGGATAGTATACATCATGTTGTTTTTGGTGGTATGTGACACGTCATGTGGATCCTCATGGTTGAGGAGAAATACATTTTTGAAGATGACAAAGTGAATTGAAGAAGGAAGTACATGTAGACCCTGAAGATAATTCAAGAAAAGAATTACAAAATAAGAAAGTGTCAGGTCGACCCTAATGATAAAAGGAAGTGACATAAATGGTATAAATACATATCATTATACATTCATTTGATACACAAGTCGAATTTCAAAGGAAATCAGAAGTAAAGAAGGGAGGATGAAGTCTTTTGGTGATGTGTTCTAAGGTGTTCTAGTTAAAACAATCATAACTTATTCATAGAGAATCCAAATGAAGTGGGAAAAGATTCATTAGAAAGAGTACGGACTGTAGTTTCTTGTGTACGAGTTTCAAAATCTGATGTTAAATATTGAGCGCGGGGCATTCTATACAATTTATCTTTCTTGAATAAACCAGAATTGAATAAAGTCTACCACTCTTTCTATAACTTCTTTTTGGGGAGGATTCAAGGAGTGAAACTTGGAGGATTTTTAGAGAACACATTGTGTAATATTATCTACATGCTCAAAGTATTCCAAGAATTGAAGAATTACAGAAGTTGAAGAAGTCTCAGAAAGCATTATCATGCTCTATGTGATGGTTGGTTGATGGTGATGATTTAATGTAAAGTTTTATTATCTCTAATATATTCTTGGGCGGAAGGAAGGGGCAAGGATGGAGAGGTCAACCCTCTCTTGATATTGGAGGATTTTATCTTCCTCTTGGAGGTTTATCCCTCCCTTTATATTTGGAAGTTGTGGCTACCTTTGGAAGTCATTATTTCCCTTGACCAATAACTATTGATTATATCTCATATATTGTGCATGGCGTATTGTGGTGTATTGATGTAACCCTTATACTATTGTTCATTGATCATTGGATATAATTAAATGGTTTAATTGTTCATTTCTCATTAGATATAATTAAATGGTTTAAGTATAAGTTGTTTTTTTTTTTAAATTCTACTTGATATTGATCCACCCCCCTCTCAGTATCAACAATTGGTATCAGAGCAGGCTGCATTCAGAACAATTTAACCACTGGAAGGAAAATCTTGAGCAGATATGGATGACCATGAGCACATTTCAAATGGGATTCAAAAATTTGATGGAAGAAATTATGCATACTGGAGTGATAGAGTGAAAACTTACCTAACGGATTTGGGAGTAGACATTTGGTACTCAGTTGTAAATGGCTATGTAATCCCAAATAATGCTCGAACCAATCCAAATGAGAAGAATCTTATGAGTTGTAATTCAAAAGCCAGACATGTTATTCTAGAAGCATTGGCACCAACCATTGCTGGCAAAGTGATGGGTTGCAACACTACTAAAGAGGTATGGGACAAACTCAAGAGTATCTACGAAGGTGATCCAAAAGTTAAGAAGGTCAATCTTCAACGACATAGAGCAGAATTTGGAAATTTGAAGATGAATGAAAAGGAAGATATTGCAACCTATCTTCTTAGAGTTGATGAATTTGTTAATGTTATCAGAGGATTAGGTGAAGATCTAGATGAATCGTTGGTTGTACAAAAAGTGTTGAGATCACTTCTCTTGAAGTATGATGCTAAGGTCTCCGCCATTGAAGAAACTAGGGACTTGACCAAAATGACAATGGATGAATTACATGGGTCTCTTATAGCATATGAAATGATAACGGGTACATAAAGTGACCATCCAAACAATGAAGTAGCCTTTAAAGCCATAAACAAGACAAAAGACAGGGATACCGACCATGATGAAGAAATATCAAATTTTGTAAGAAGGTTCCAGAAGGGAAGTGGAAGATACAAAGGTAAGTCTCCTCTCAAATGCTTTAACCATGGTAGAATAAGACATATTGTTGAAAACTGCTACTATAAAAAGAGAAGTCTCAACGGTAAAAAAATCTTATACTCTAAGGATGATGACATCTCCTTAGATGAGAGTGTTGAAGAAGATAATGATGGAGGAGAAGCCCTCTTCATAACCCAAGAAACCCAGGATGATGATCACAAGAATTCTAAAGAAGAAGAAAGCATTTGTGAAGAATATTCAGATGAAGAAACCAACCTTGATTCCTTTTGGGGATACAAAGACAATGCAGAGAGTGAACAAGAAGATGAGAATATTGAAAAGTTGAATCATGTTGAAACTGAAAATAGCAAGCTTAGAAACACAAAAATAATACTAAAAGGTGAATTAAGTAGTTCTGAAGAAGAGAATTACAATCTTGAAAAGACCATTAATAGCTTGAAGGAAAAATTAGAAGATTATGATAAATTGAAAGAAGAATTGGATCACACAAAAGGGGAGCTACTATTGACAACAGAAAAGATGAAGAAGTTTGAAAAAAGCACCGACAAATTAGATGAGATCCTTAGCAATCAAAGTTATCCAAATGACAAGACAGGACTAGGATACAATGACAGTTTGTAGACAACAAAACAAGAGAAGGAAGATGAAAATGATGAAACCAACACTTCCAGAACAAGTTGAACAACAAGATAGAAGACTAGAATTCAGAAGGACTAAGACATCAAGAAGATCCTCTCCCATCAGGTATGAAATAAATCATTATGAAGGAAACTATAGAAGAATATATCGTGAACCTAGATGGACCACACCACAAAGAAGATCACTTACTCCCAGGTATCAAAATTTATTTCTTGGACATTGTTATACTTGTGAAAATTTTGGACACAAGGCAATCAATTGCATAATCAATGAAAGGAATAAATATGCAATCTACATGAATGGTGAAAATAGTAGATATGGAAATGTTTGTAGACCTATCAACATAAATTATAATTCATTTGACCCATTAATGGATCAAAATATTGTATGTTACAAATGCAATAATCTTGTTCATAAAGCATGAGATTGCAGAGAGATGAAGGAAGATAATCATATGCCAAATGTATGTATACCAACTACAACATGGAAAAGGAAAGAAATTCCACAAAATGAAAACTGTCAAATAACATTGGTCACTAAAGAATGCAAAGAATAAGATGAATGGTTCATAGATGATGGGTGTTCATCTCATATGACCATAGATCAAAGAAAATTTTTCAGCTTGAAGAAAAAGGGTGGAAATGCTGCATTTGGAGATGACTCATTTACCAAAATACTTGGAAAAGGAATTGTAAATATTGGAAGTGAAAATTTAAAAGCAGAAAAAGTCCTATTGGTTGAATATCTAAAGCATAATATCCTCACTGTCAACAAAATATGTGATCAAGGATACACTCTTACGTTTGACTCCCAAAAATGTAAAATAAGAGAAAATAACTCAGGAATATTGGTTGCAACTACAACAAGAAGACCAAACAACATATACATCCTAGACATGAAGAAGAGAGAGAATATAGAAGCCACACAAAAGGATTCCAAAGAAGAAAAATTCCCAAAGACCAAAAATAAGGATGAAGTATTATTGAGTGCCACATGTTCAAGGGGAGCAGCCCCAAAGAAGAGAGTTACCTTTTCCCATTAAACTCAAGGGGAGAAGACCTACCCTTTTCCATTGATGTCAAAGGGGGAGAGAAATTGGGATCATAATGATAGGGGGAGCATGAGTGTTTCCATTAATGACAAAGGGGGAGATTGTTGGAAGATTGGTTGTTGTCATTGATGTCAACCCTAGTCATGGGTTTTGGACCACAAGATTGTTGAAGGTATTTGGAGATGAAGGACAATGCACATGTAGATACAACAACCATGGATGGATAGTATACATCATGTTGTTTCTGGTGGTATGTGTCACATCACGTGGATCCTCATGGTTGAGGAGAAATGAACGCTTGAACATGACAAAGTGAATTGAAGAAGGAAGTACATGTAGGCCTTGAAGATAATTAAAGAAAATAATTACAAAATAAGAAAGTGTCAGGTCGGCCCTAATGTTAAAAGGAAGTGAAATAAATGGTATAAATACATATCATTATACATTCATTTGATACACAAGTCAAATTTCATAAGAAATCATAAGTAAAGAAGGTTGGATTTCAAGGGAGAATGAAGTCTTTTGGTGATGTGTTCTATGGTGTTCCGGGTAAAATAGTCATAACGTCTTCATAGAGAATACAAATGAAGTGGGACAAATTTCATTGGAAAGAGTACGGACTATAGTTTCTTGTGTACGAGTTTCAGAATCTGATGTTAAATATTGAGCATGGGGCATTTTGTACAAGTTTTCTCTCTTGAATAAACCAGAATTGAATAAAGTCTACCATTATTTCTATAACTTATTTTTGGGGAGGATTAAAGGAGTGAAAGTTGGAGGAGTTTCAGAGAATACATTGTGCAATATTATCTATAGGATCAGAGTATTCCAAGAATTGAATTATTACAGAAATTGAAGAAGTCTCAGGAAGCATTAGCATGCTCTATGTGATGGTTGGTTGATGGTGATGATTTAATGTAAAGTTTTATTATCTCTAATATATTATTGGGTGGAAGGAAGGGGAAAGGATGGAGAGGTCATCCCTCTCTTTATATTGGAGGATCGTATCTTCCTCTTGGAGGTTTATCCCTCCCTTTATATTTGGAAGTTGTATCTTACTTTGGAAGTCATTACTTCCCTTGACCAATAACTATTGATTATTTCTCATATATTGTGCATGGTGTATTGTGTTGTATTGATGTAACCCTTATACTATTGTTCATTGCTAATTGGATATAATTGAATGGTTTAAGTATAAGTTGAAAAATGTTTTAAATTCTACTTGATACTAATTCACCCCCCTCCCAGTATCAAGACGAAAGTCACAGTGTCCATTGCATCATCATGTTTTGGTCCATGTCATGCTTCTGCTATTGTGCCTTAGTGTTTAAGGGAAGTATCTTCCTCGAGAGTTAACCATCACAAATTTCTTGTTTCAATACCTGTGTCAGTCCATGTTCATTCGATCCACCAATTTACATCTCTGTGTCAATTTCATGTTGTTGATGGGGGATACATCAAGGCCCTCCTTCGACGAGTTTTTTCCTGTCGACTTCAACACATTATCCAGGAACTAGAATTGGAAACCAGTCAATACCTTGGGACCTGCATGCCTCAATGGAAGGCATCCTCGCTTTTGACAGTGGGTATACATCATTAACCTATAATCAGATTATTCCATGGATGTTCAAATTCATCTCATTTATTCACATTCACTGGAATATACTAGGGTCCCTTGGGAATCATTAACACCAATGGTGATTTCCCTCGCACTTGTTAACAGTTTGCCTCATCGACTGGTAATCAAGTGGTTTTTTCCATGTTCGACATCAAGAAATCTATTTGCATGGTTAGATTTGTACTACATTGGGATCGATAAGAAGACCACAAGTTGAGTGATCACTTTGATATGTACTTTACCCAAGTTGCGATGAAGTTTCTCTTGAATATTGACTCATATATTTTCACGTAGGTCCACTTTGTATTGGTCTATGGATATGTCTTGTTGTCTCATAGATACACTGTGTATTTTTTGTGGCTACGATCAATTCATATCATGGAAGTATAGATCCACATTGTATCTTGGGTGTCTATACCTTTTTGTTAATACAATTATGGATCCACGGTGTATTTTATGGCAGCCATACCTTGCAAGGATTTATCACCCAAGCATAGGTATGCCTACCTTGGGTTTGAAACATATCATAATATTTGTTTGATGGTTGTGTGAAGCTTCTACTAGTTTATCTAAGTCCATACCCTTGCTCAAAAAATTATACAAAGTACTTCAGCCATCCATTTACGTCTTCTAACTTCACACTTTGGAGGGAAATCTGTTACACATCAAAATTAATCACTCCAATGATGACCTATTGTCATCATTACCACTGTCACAAGTGTCGCAAACATCATACTGTCATATTTCATATGTCATGTCTCGAATGACATTACAAGAACACTTAAGACACCTTCAAAGACTAGTTTAAGAAGGATAAATCACTTGACAAAGAGTACAAAGCTTTTACCATGGAACAAACCACTCAAAAGTCATTTTTGAAGGCCAACGCTCCCCTGCCCACTGTCAGGGAGTGCCAACGCTCCTTGCCCTCCTTTGGGGGAGTGTTGCAACACTCTGTGCCCCATTTTGAGGGAGCATTGGCCTGTTTGAGGGAATCTTGGACTGTTGATGAGTTAGTTGGATTCAAATTTGAGGTCAAGGCTAGATCTTAGGGAGGATCCACAACTGATGGAGAAATATCCTCATCCTATCCCAAGAATCTCTAAGGTGTTTAGGCCTCTACAATCCTATATAAGGAGGCCTCCTCATGGTGAAAGAGGGATACATTGAAGGCATCAAACTTATGATCTCATAAGGAATACAATTAGTGAAGCATATTCATTCTGCTTGTGGATCATTTTAGAAAAGGGTTTGAACAAACAGAGCTTGGTGAAGCTGCTTCATCTACATCTATGGTTGTAAGTACTTTGCTTTGTTTTCATTAAACATATGTGCTTGGCATGTTTCCTTCAAGATTATGTTTATTTACATGAACTTGTTTTTGATAGATAGATCTATTTTTGGATTAACCATGGTAGAATAGGAAGTTGTTTTGTCTTTGTTGTTATTGGATTGCATGACTTGTTGAAGAGCTTGGGGATCAAGGCTCAACTTGGAATCGACAAGGAAAAACATCAACAAAAAGATGCATTATTCTTCCTTTTCTCTATTTGATTGACATAGCTAGGTTTAAAAGGATGTCAGTGACCAACGTTAGCACCTTTCTGTCTTGATATTAGAGATTTAGGGTTCAAGAGGAAATCCACTTATCCGCAGGGGCATTTTCCTATAACAGTTTCTTAGGGTAGTACTAAACTGAGCTCTCTTAACAATTTCGTTAGTGATATTATTAATACTCCACACATCTTTGCATAAGAACCAATGTTGATATGGATCTTCAGATCGATCTCCCCTAAAGGTGGGTAACCTCATATCATATGCCATAGATCTTCCTATATTTCTTGACTGAGTATGGATTGAACCACTTGTACCAGTGCTCTAAGTGCTCTGATAACTTAGGTTACTCTGGTTACTTAATGTTGCTAAAACAATAGGAGGAGTGATATTACTTACTTCGACAGCAGGCGTAGTCCATGAAGTTACTGATTCTTCTCAGTGAGGTTCTTCAGTTTATTCTTCCTCTGCCCTAGAAGAATCTGAATGTTCCTCGTTCAACAACTCTTCTTCTTCTCCACTGTAAAACCCTTTCTCCTGTGCCAGTGGCTTGTGACCCTGCTCAAACAGGTTCACCAGAGGAACTTCTCTAAATGATCTCCCACTCCTTGTGTGTCCAACCTCTATGTCGTTGTCGATGTCTGAGTTCTTGAAAATTAGCCTCTCAATCTGGGAAACTACTGTATCTTCAAAATGTTCTTCTCATGCAATAGCATCTTGATCTTCAACTTCAAAAAGTGTAAAAATTTTCCTCTAGGTCCCTTAAAGAAATATCTCTATGCTTGGTTGTACGACTCTATTATGTCAATAACAAACTCGGTAATGTACCCTCCAATGGTGCTATCAAATCAATGATCTACTACTCTTGACACGACGTTATCAAATCTCTTTACCTTCTTGATCAACGTCTATGTCCAAACCATAGGTGGTCTAGCTCTGAGATCAAATAGGGTATCTGTGAATCTGGCTAACCACTCATATAACTCTTTATGAATTCCTCCAAACAAAATCTCTTGTATATCAGTAAAGATATACCTTCCCAACCAATCCTTTGTGCTAATATTAGGGTTATTATTCTGAGCTTCGGTGAATTCTCTCTCTTGTTATTCTATCCACTTATGAATATCTATCTTCGATGGGAACCACCTTGATATTCCCTTAAGAAGATCCCGGTCCCGACAACGGAACCATTTTTTGGCATAGGGAAAACCCAGGGTTCATCTCTAACAGCGCACCAACAAGCCCTAACTACTGTCCCTTTTGGAAACACCTGTGAAGCAGATGCAGTCTCACCTGAAGTAACAATAGGGGGTTGCAGGACACAGGTATCTACAACCAAAGTAAATCCAAGTGGATCCAAGGAAACAACACACAACAATATAGTTATTCTTACCAAGCATAAACTATTCCATATCTAACATAATGATGCAATAGCATAAAGACAGAAGGAAAAAGAACACAACATAAATCACACAAAACAACAAGATATATATGGTTCACCCTATCCCTAGGGTTACCCCCACATAATTGTGTTTCTTAATATATTATGTGAAAACATATAGTTCTATCTGCTCTCTTAGCTTGCATATATCTGTCTCTTTCTCTCTCTCCCCTCCCTGTGCACCCAGTTGTAGGGTTGATCTTCACACCCAGTTGAAGATCTTACAATATAGAATTCTCTCACACACAACATTTCTCTCTCGCACAATACACAATAGTATCAACAACAATGATTATCCACAATAACGACGAACAACCAACTCTGAACGAACCCATCCCAGGTCCTCTAGACATTTATTTATACATTACATGACAAAGTATAGGTTTCAAAACCCTAGATCCAAAACCCTAGGTATAAGACCTTAGGTCAACTTGACCCTCATTTTCCGGTCTTCGCCAGCTTGTCTTTCCTTCTTTCCTGCAAGGTGATCCAAAGAATCTATTGGTGCATTTTTCCACTTGCAGAGTTTTCCACAATCTATCTTCCTTGTTGATATGTTCTCCTCGATATTCTCATCCAACATCTTGTTTTCCCTTGCTTCACTCCTTCTTTTCTTCTTCTTTAACCACTTCGACCCAATCTCAGTCAATGTGTTTTCCACGCAGTTTGTACTTCACCTTATTTCCTTAATCTTCACTTTCTTCCATAACCAAGGGCCAACACCCGCATCTCTCAGTAAAAGAAAAGGAATAATGGTCTAGGTACCCGGTGTAGTTGAAATGGGGTACCAGGCACATAAAATACAGTCTACACACGATAGGGAGGGAGAGAGAAAAAAGCACAGGCTGCTCTGTGCAGTCTGCAGTCGAAGTAATACAGGAGGTTCAACCCTACAGTGACTTGGAAAGAGTCACATGTGAGTGTTGGGGGCTTGTTGGCCCTTGGTCATGTATTAAGGAAGAATTAAAATATTAAAAAATAAGAAAGACAAGGTATGAAGAGCATGAAAGGCACACAAACCGAGGAGGGGGCAAAGTGGTCAAAGAAGAAGAAAATAAGGAGTGAAGTAAAGGAAAGAAAGTTGTTGGAAGAGAATATCTAGGAGGACAAAGCAACAAGGAAGATGAATCATGTACAGGTCAACAAGCAGAAGAATACACTAATAGGTGCTTTGGAGCACCTCGCGGAGAAGAAGGGATAACAGGTTGGCGAAGTCCTCAAAATGAGGGCTATGTGGACCTAGGGATTTTGCACCTGGATTTTAGTCTAGGGTTTCTAAGAGTCATAGAAGGATAAGTAGAGGCACAGAAGAGAGGATAGGGTGGTTGTCAATATAGAGGATTTGAGTTGAAGAAATGTATGTCTTGGAGCATTATTGTAATTTTGTATCTTTAGCTGGGTGCAAAGATCTATTCTGCATTTGGGTGAGTAGAGGGAGGGAATAAAGAGAAAGAGAGAGAAGGATTTGCAGCTGATTGCAGAGATAGAATTGTGTATTTTCATCTACTTAATCAATAAACATAGTTCTATGGATGTATCCCTAGGGAGAGGGTGAACCACACAAATCTTGTTGTCCTTTGTAGTTGATGTTGTGTTCTTTGTTATCTTTTATACTTCTATTGCATTATTGTTTTCCCTTATTGAAGATAAGATATATAACGCACTTCACGAAGTTAAACATAATACTATCAAGATCTCTAGGTTACCTTGCATTGTTATTTTGGAATCATCTTGCACTTTCGTTGGTTGTAGACACCTGTGTCCTGCAACCCCCATGTTCCTACTTCGGGTGAGACTTCATCTAGTTCACAGGTGTTGTCAAAAGGGCTAGTAGTAAGGGTTTGTTGGTGTGTTGTTAGAGTTGAACCATGGGTATGGCCCTGTGCCAATAGGTGGTGCAAGGAGAGTACTGGGAGACTTTAATATTTTATCATGTCATCTGGAGGATGGTGTTATAACCCTAAATTGCACCAGACATGCTTACCTGCCATCAGGCCATCTCATTTGAATTCTTTTCCAAGCCACTACTGAACAACTTCTTAAAAAACACTCTTTTTGAAGGCATACGTGCCCTGCTCCACTACTGCACGAGTGTATACGCTAGTTGACCCACTACAACTCGCGTATACCTAAAAAGCATGAAAAAATGGAAAGTTGCAGACAGAAAACACATTTTTGGGTAAGTTAACTAAGCCAACTGACCTTCCATAGTCGATCACTCAACCAAATACCTAGCCCTTTCTAGCCTATAAAAGAAGGGGTAGGGGTCCCAGTTGGGAGAGAGGAAAATCATAACAAAGAAACTATACCCGATTTAGTATTCCCCTTGCCCCAACCTTTTGCAACTATTGTGTGAAGAGAAGCATATACATAAGCATTTGGAGCATAGTTGAAGAGGAGCCCAGGACCAGATTTGAGGAGCAGTGGTGGATCTCAATATTGTAAGGTTACTCTTGTGAGATTAATAAAAGAAGTACTTTTCCCGTCCTGCCATATGAGATTGTCAATATTTAAATTTTAATATATTTTGATAGAATCTATAACCCATTAGTTTATAGATCATATGCATGTGGAGTTCTTTGTTTGTCTTTTATGAATGTAGATCAGCATTGGGAGGAGAGTTGTTTTCAAGGAGAGACCAAGCGTTAAATGGATCGACATCAAACACAAAAACTAAGGTACTGTAACTTGATCTTTTTAACCTTGTATTTGCATATGAATAATGGGGTTTATGATTGGGATGTTGGTAAGAAGTAGGAGACTTTAGGTCATTTTTGCATGCATGATAAAACCCTTAATGCTAGTCCGTAGGAGGGATTTCCAACCCACAACAGAATTGGTGACCATACTGGGGAATCTATAGGGTTTTCTGGGGATACTTTTTGGGTATTTTAGAATTGGTTTATTACCTTTTTTCTAAGTTTTTTGCAAGAGTCTGAGCTTGTAGGGATTTTGGTTTTCCATACCAGTACTCCCTGCATGATTTCTTGGCTATTTAATTTTCATCCCAGGAATTTACAAAGGTATACGTGGCCTGCAGAAGCCATGCCCACGTATACACATTCCCTACCTTTATACAGCCCGCATATATCCGTTGGGTTGTTGAAGTGTCAGTTGCGTGCTTAAGTCCATAATTTTTTTATTTTATTTTTAGAGGTAGTCATCCTCTTTCCCTGTCAGGAGTGATCCTTATAAGGGGTTTCCTAGACTTGATCATAGTCTCTGTGTTGCATTCTATAGCATAGGAATAGCCTCATATTAGCTTTGTTTGATCAAAACATTGCTTGCATTCTCTTTGCCAAATTTATTTTCTTTGTCTCCGAGGGACTCTGGTTTTCAGTACCACTGCTCCCTGCCTGTGTTGGATTGTATTTTTTTACTTTTTTGAGCATTTGCAGAGCTATATGTGCCCTGTAGTAGTTCTTCACATGTGCATACACGCTCTTCCCTTGGACAACACACGTATATACACTAGCTATTGTGGTGACAGTCGTGTATCTGTGTTGGGGAGATATTTTGACAGAGAGAGGCAGTCATCCTCTTACTTGTCAGAAGTCAGTCTCTTCAGGGGTCTTTTGGTCTCTTCCCTAGTCTCTGTGATCACATTTGGTATCCTAGGTTTGACCATAGCATAGTTTTCTTTCAATCAAACATATTTCTTGAATTTTTTGTAGTAGAGTCTTAGACAAATCTGTGAGTCTTTTTGAGATCATTTTTTTTTTGAGATTTTGGTCAAGTGACTCTCGACGATTCGCAGTAGGGCCATAAGTTCTTTTTGGTTTCTGTTTTGTCTTCACTTTATCATTTTTTCTTGCTTTAGAAGAAAGAAAAGGGATCCATTTTTTCAATTCTAGTATTTTGAAGCATGTTGAAATTTTTTACTTCTCGGTTTGGTTAAAGAGTTGGTTGTTTGCATTAATCAATAGCAAAAAGATTGTTTTCATAAGTTATTGGTTGATTGACTTAGGACAATAAGTATCTCGTAGTTGAGCGAAATCTTGTTTGATTTTTCAGTTAAAAGATCTTAGAAAGAAAAAGTTTGAAAAGTTGGTTTACAAAATTTTAAAAAGAGAAAATCTGAATTTGTCAAGAAGAAGTTATTTTGTTTCCAGTTTGTTGTTTATCTTATCTTTCATCTCTCAAAACATCACTAGTTTCACTTTCATAACCTTTGACTTAATACAATCCCAAAAAATGAATGATTAATTAAAATAAACTAGACTTTATGTTTTGTAGGGTACATCAACTAGTCTAGGCTAGAGCCTTGATTTAGGATTGGAGAGGAAACACTTTAAGGCTAAAAAACATACATAAGCGTCTGTGCTAGGGAGTGTCAAAAGTACAATATCGTAAAATATATCCGGGACCCCCCGCTAACACAGGGGCTAAACACGAGGTCACGTAAGGAAAGGTAGTGGAGATAACTCCTCCAAAGCTGGACTAAACGTATTGGGGAACACATATAGAGGGCTTGTCTTGGGATTTCGTTGATTGCATTTTCCATAGAGCTTCATGGGTCTTGAATCCATTCAAGGTCCTTATACATCTTCTGGAACACTTTATTTTGATACCCTTGATAAGTTTTGGGCTTGATACCCTGCTCATTGTATTCCACCCGACTGTCGACTATACCCGCCTGGTGATTGTTCACGAGCTGGCAACCTAGTTGCCTTTATTTTAGGGACTTACATAGGTGACCGCGGGGGTATACTACAAAACCTAGGGTAGACATCAGGGAAAAATTTGAAGAGTTTACCTAAAGGGTGCTTCCATATTCAAGTTGCACTTGCATCGGTAAGTTTCTCTAATGTTGGTTGGTGTAACTGTTCTTCCAACTAGTTAGTTGTTTGCTTGATTTTCCTTTAGGAAATTTTAGAGTGTTCTCTATGCTCCCTAGTTTTCCATAGTGAGTTAGTCAGTCATTTCTATGGTTCTATGACCTAGGGTGGTATATCTCTGACTCCGCTGGTCATCATGAATTTTCAGTCTTCCGCTTAGAAACATGGAGTCGCCTCTTTATAGGCGTTGTTTTGATAACATTGGTTCTTCAGAGTCAGTGTGTGAGACTTTTACGAACTTGAACGATCCTGCAAGGGGAGAACCTGTGCATAGGATATTCAAGGCTAAAGTTTCCAATGATACCAACCAAGGAACCCCTTCACAAGGGGATTCTTGTGCTTTTCCCTTCTTCGGAAACATTGGTGTCCCTTTGATGGCAACTTTGTACATTCCTGGTTTGAATGTGGGATTACCGGTTTGCTCGGGTACCATTCCAAATGTCCCAAATGCTCTTGACGCTTCCCAGTTAAGAACTTTATGTCATGGGAATAATTTTGATGTTCCATCATCAACAAAGTCTTCTCCTCCTCCTTCTCCCACCTCTGGTGAAAGTACAATTACTAGTAACCAGAAGTCTAAACGAAGTAGAAAGAGGAATAATAGGAAGAAGAAATCCCCAACCTCTGCGAGTCATTTTGGAGATAGGTCGACAACCTCTGCAAGTCACGTTGAATACCAACACCCAGCCTCTACAAGTCATGCTGGGGGCAAGAACCCACCCTCTGCAAGTCATGCTGGGGGAAAAAGTCCAATCACTGCTAGTCATACAGGAAATAGGTCTATAGCCTCTGCGAGTCATTTTATTGACACATCACCAACCTCTGCAAGTCATGTTAGAGATGTAAAACCAACCACTTCCAATCATGTTTGGGGCATTGATTCTGTTGAGAAACCTATATGGATAGGACATAAGCCTAAGTTCCCTTGTAATCTTTGCAAGGGATATCACCGTACTCATTTATGCCCTGGCCTTCCAGAGGTACAAAGATTGTGGTCCCTGTTTGTAAGATCTTCTGATTCTGAGTCTTCTGAGGTTTCCTCACAGTATTTTCAGCCCCTGGTTGAGAAAGTAGTCATGTTTATGTAGTCATCAGTTGATCCCACTCCTCTTTTGAGGGGTCAGGTGCCTTTAGACCTTGTAGTCTCTCATCCTATTCAACCATTGGTTGAGAAAGTGGTCATGTCGATGCAGTCATCTGTTGATCCCACTCCTTTTTTGAGGAGTGAGGTGCCTTTAGACCTTTTAGTCTCATAGCCTATGCAACCTTGGGTTGAGAAAGTGGTCACGTCGATGTAGTCTTCGACTGATCCCACTCTTCTCTTGAAGAGTATCGAGTCTACCAAAAAGATCACGTTGATGCAATATTCGACTGATCCTACTCTTTTCTTGAGGAGTGATGTGTCTACCGACTATGTTTTTATCATTCCTAGTTTGGTACTTTAAGAACAAGGGGACATTTTTCTCATTCCGAGTACACCCCCTCCAAGCCATAGGATGGTTTCCTTTGATTGGAATGACCATGTTGAGCCTTGTCTTCCTTCTTCTAAACCCTTTCAAATAAGGGTTGAAATTAATTCAACAAAAATTTATCGATGTATCGTGGATGAAGGGTCCTCTGCAAGTATTTTATCCTCCTCGATTTGGAAAGTCTTGGGATCTCTCGAGCTTGTGTCTTCTTCGCATGAACTGTGGGCTTTTGACATACGTCCTAGTGAATATTTGGGGGTTATTCCTTAGTTACCTATCTCGTTAGGTGGAAATACTATCTGTGTTGATTTTATAGTGGTACAAGGCCCATTAGATTTCAATATGCTTCTCAAGTGTGATTGTGTATATGATATGAACGTTGTGGTATCTACGCTTTTCTGGGTAATGCATTTCCCTCACAATGGAAGCATTGTCACTATTGACCAGCTTACATCTGATAATCACCATCCTTATTCAACATTAGTTCAGGCTCCCCCTTTATATGTTCCTAGTGTTTATGTAGACTCCACCCAGCCATAGGTTAATTATGTGGTGTCTTATCCTTGGTGTTCAATTACTTCTAAGAAGGAACCTATGCAATAATGTTTTCCTTCTCGAGACTTGGAATCTGCAATTGATCCATTGGTTTATCCAATGCGGGCATGGGAGCCCTTTCTTCCCCCTCTTGATCCAAGTGGTCTTGAGTATCCTTATGAGTCAGATCTCATTGTTTGTATATCCTCAAGCCCTCATGCTTGTGACTCTTCGTTGATCAACTTTGCTCGTCCTTGTCCTTGACTATCTTTGCATCATCCTCTATTAGAGTGATGACTAGGTCTTATGTGATGTACATTATTTTATTGCATGATTCTTTTCCCTACAATGGCTTCCTCATTGTCTGTGAGGGATATTCCACACTTGTTATACCTTGGACCCTCTCTTCTTCATCATTTGAAGTATCCCCATTTCTTGTTTATGGTTGGTTTCCTATCCTTGTTGTTGTTGTACTCCTTGTTTGTTTCAGTACTGCATTGCTTCTAGTAGGATGATTTTGCACTACAGTTGTTCTAGTATTATTGATTAGGCTATTTGTTCTTGCTGAAGAACCTGCTTCAGCCTTTTCCTTAGGCCTAGAAGATTACATCGTGATAGTCCTTTTTACTAGTTTTTTTACTGGAAGCTTCCACTATGCAGGCCAATCTTTAACTATCCAATATACTTCTTCCTTGGTGACACAATACTACATTTCTATCCATGCCTTCTTTGGATCACTTGTGGCCTGGATCCACATGTGGTTCCTAGATTCCTTGAACTTGGCTATCCCTTTTGTCACCTAGACTACCTCTACAGGCATGTGCCATACATTAGTTTTTCAATGTTGTATTTATTCTAGCAGCATTGCAAAAACAATGATGTTTTCTTGTTGATTTTTGTTATCCTTGGCCTGCCCGAGGGACTCATATATGGCCGCATAATATTTCCCCTTACTATCCAGGAATGCTGATAATTTTGTCTCCTTACATCCTGCCAACACTATAAGAATGATCAGCTAGGAGTAGTGGAACTCAGTTCCATTATCCTGCGCATCTCGACAATCTACCAAAAAATGGTTCAACAGGTATGGGGCCTAGCGGAACATTACTCCTTTCATGCACTGTGTGACTACTGCATTAAATCCTATCGATGCTTCTTATTTCCATAATTTCCTGATTATTTTACAAGCAATGAGCTTGTTGGAGAACCTTGTCGTGTTGTCATTGATATATGTGGTCACAATGCCCCTATTACCTCGATTGGTGCCAAACTGTGCTTTGACCAGCTCCATGATTTCCTTCTCGTGCGCTTTGTTATCCAAGTATTTCTTTGGCTATGCACTGAGTGTAGGTATTCTTGTGATCCTGGAAATCATTTCCACATCCATCTGTACTAGCCTATCCATCTATATGATGCCTCCATGTACACGGGTGACTAGTTGTTTGACGTATAGCCCAATATTTTTACCACGCCTGAAGTGCGGTATATCCAACAGGTTCATGATGTCTGAGTTCTACAGACTCGTTATCCACTACATGGGATCCATTATGGGTTTACCCAGGGGTCCAATTTCCCTTGTGTTTGATAAATATGACTCTTCAGCCAAATATGGGAATTTGGTCACGTCGCGTTCATCATGGTCAGAGTATCTGAGTTTGGGTACCTTTCCCATAATATCATCCATAGTGATCAATGCATCTGGTAGATACGAGAGTGTAATATCCATGGTGTCATGCGAATTTCTTTTCTGTCCCATAATAGATGGACCTACCTCTATTGGGTCTGTGTCCTCTTCTTCCCTTTTGGACTTCGACCGGTCAGTGATATCCTCAAAAAACACTTCCTCGCCTTTGTGGGTTTGTCATGGTCCCATTGTTTCATATGAATTCATAGGAACCTAAAGGTCAAGGTTCAGAATACCATTCCGGGCCCTAGAACTCTATCATATTTCGCCTTGTTGCGTTGTCGATGTTTCCTCTTCAACCAGTGTTGGGATGATCAATTTTCTATCCGAGGTGGTGACATCTTCCATCTCGAGCACATTTTTGGGCTGTCTCATTATTTCCTTGCACCTCTGACCCTGTC
Organism: Picea engelmannii; assembly: GCA_009831015.1. Classification (NCBI taxonomy): domain Eukaryota; kingdom Viridiplantae; phylum Streptophyta; class Pinopsida; order Pinales; family Pinaceae; genus Picea; species Picea engelmannii. The sequence continues at coordinate 175,602 of ML796397.1, forward strand.
GAGTGATCCATACATAATTGTTTGGAGCACCAAAATTTAGTGGGATCATCTTCTCTTGAATTCACACACTTGTTTTATTCTTTGTAAAATTATATCTAGGAAATGATCTTTGTATTTCACTATTTTCTCCAAAATTGCTAAGTGTTGAATAAACACATGATTTTCACCTTTTGTAAACCCGTTCATATCTGATTTTCACTTTTTGCGTGCATTTTCATTGAGTGTAGTTTTTCCTGCACGTTTTCTTCTGATATTTGTCGCGGTAATTACTGCACGCGACTTTTTTCGCACATTCTTGTGGTTCAATCCACTTCTGCATCTTTTTGTGCTTTTATTTATTTTTATATTTTTGTATTTCTTTGTTTGTTATTTTTCTCATTTTTATTTCTTTTTATCATTTTTCTATCCTAATCTCTACTATAGTACACTATATACGTTCCTTTCTCACTACATTGTAACATTTAAGGGCTAGTAGGTTGATTGTCCCTGTACAGTTTCATTCAACTATCATTGATCATTCCTTTTAATTATGTTCCTCCCAAGTCCTTTAGTTGTACATATCCCCCATATGTGAAAATATTTACTTCATATGACCCTAGCAAATGCATTCTAAACTTACTAGGGTGTTGGAATTTTTTTTTGTCATAGAGTAGAACTAGGTCTCCCTCCTTAAATCTCTTCTTTTTAATGTGTCTGTCATGCCAGTCTTTGTCTCTTGATTTCTGTACTTCCTGGTGAAATCCTGCCAGAACCCTATCCTCTTCCATTTCCATTAGTTGACTTAACCTTTCATGTATTGTGCCCCTTTCTGTAATGTTGGTAATTGTTGTTATGCACAGACTGGGTACCGAAAATTCTAATAGCACCATTGCTTCATTCCCATACACCAATATGAAAGGTGTTTGTCCTTTCAACTTCTTACATGTGTTCCTATATTCTTATAGTACTTGTAGTATCTTCAAGTCCCAATCATCCCTGTTGACATTACATATTTTAGTCAGATCATTTTCCAAAATCTTATTGAAAGCTTCTACTGTTCCATTTTCCTAAGGATTATGTGGTGTAATATTCTAGTGATAGACTTCAAACTCCTCATTCATATCCCTAATGGTATAATTTATAAAAATGAGTGCCCTGGTCACTCATCGGAATCCTGGGACATCCAAATCAGGTGATCACTTGCTCAAACAAGAAGTGTGTTGTTGTCTCTCCGCTATAGTCTTTAACTGGTGTTGCTTCTTCCCATATTGTTAAGTATTTAGTTGCAGTAGTAATATACCTATCTCCTGACCTTTTTTGGGGTGGATTAATAGGTCCCACAAATTCTATTTCCCATTTTTCAAATACCTACAGAGTCACTTGTGCTCTTAGAGGCATCTCATCCCTTTTGTTGGGTTTTCCAACCCTCTGAAAACATCACATTTATGGCAATATTCCTTGGCATATTTACGGATTATTGACCACCATAATCCGATGTGCAATACCTTATGTGTGGTATATTTACTTGCATAATGTCCTCCAGCTATACCTTCACGAGATTCCACTAAAATTCCGGTCCTTTCATGTTCCAATACACACCTTCTCAAAATGTTATCTGCACCCATTTTATATAAATGTCCTGCAATAAGTTGATAGCTTGCAAATATAAATACCACATTTTTCTTATGTGCAGTGCTAAAATATTATGGTGCAACCCTTGTACTTAAGTATTCAATAATATCAGTGAAATATTCATCAGCTGCCTGTACTGAAAATAATTGTGCATCAGGGAAGTTGTCTTCCAAGTTAGTAGGTTCTTCTCCATTAGTTACCCTTGACAGGTGATTAGGTATTGCATTCATCTTCCCTGGTTTGACGATCACTTCAAAATAAAATTTTTGAAATAATAATAGCCATCTACAGATCCTCGCCCCCAACACTGTCTTGTTGAGTAGATATTTGAGGGAAGAATGGTATGTGAACATTTTAAGGTGTTTACCCAACAAATAGTGCCTGAATTTATGAAGTGCAAATACAATGGCTAGGCCTTCTCTTTATGTGGTGTTGTAGTTCTACTCTGATTCAAACAACTTTCGGTTTTCAAAGGTTATAGGATGGTCTAAGTCCCTTGCTCCTAGTTGCGCCATAATTGCTCCAAGTGTTATGGATGATGCATCTACATGCACATGAAATGTCTTTTCCAAGTCTGGGAATACTAGAATAGGTGTTGTGACCATGTTTTATTTTAAGGTGTCCAATCATTGTAGGAAGCCTTCATTCCACTGAAAATTGGTGTCCTTTAAAAAACATTTCATTGGTGCAATAATATGTTGTTACGCCTCAAAATTACTCACTTCAATAGTGTCGTAAGTGTCTTCATTACAAGTGTTGTAAGTGTCGCATCTTGAACGCAAGTATTCTAAGTGTTTCTAACATCATACTTCCTTCTTTCCTATGTCATGACTCCGACGACGTGACAAGGACATTTAGGACACCTCAAAGACTAGTTTTGAAGAGGAGGAATCAGTCTAGTATAAGTACAAGCCTTTTGCCACTGAAAGAACCACTCAAAATGAGTTTTGGAGGGGAGCTCTCCCCTATACACTGTCAAGAAGTGATGGTGCTCCTTGGCCTTCTTTGTGGAGTGTTATAATGCTCTGGTGCCCCTTTTGGGGGAGCGGTACCTTTTCTGGGCAAAATTTGGTTTGTTAAGAAGAATGAGGGAAAGATCCCCTCAATATCTGAAGGTGGTTGGATTTGAATATGATCTCAAGGAATGATATTAGGGAATATCCTCAACTGAAGGAGAGAAATCCTCAACTTATCCCAAATATCTCTCAAGTGGTTGGGTCTTTCCAAGATTATATAAAGAGGCCTTCTCATGGTGAAAGGGGAGGAAAGATTGGAGGTATGAAACCTATGATCTCACAGGCAACATACAGTACAGGAAGAGAGACATTGCAATAGCATCCAACTTATGATCTCATGAGGGAGATGTCATTTGAAGCACCAACATCTTGTATGTGGGTTATTTGAGCAAGGGTTTGGACAAGGAGAGCTTGGTGAAGCTGCTGCACTACATACATGGTTGTAAGTAACACTTTGTTCTCATCAATATAAATTCATGCTTGGCCTGTTTATTTCAAACTTGTGCTTGTTCCATATAAGTTTGTATACAGTAGATGGATCTATGTTTCAGCTAATATCAGTAGATTAGGAATTCTTTTGTACCTTTGTTTGTTTTGCAGAACCTATCAAGGAGCTCAAGATCGAAGATTAGCCTAAACTTTGCAAGGACAAACGTCGTTCATAAGGTACATATATTTCTCTTTATCTTTAATTCATTAGCTTGATTAGATCTAAAAGGAAGCCAGTGTCCATGTTAAGAACTTTCTGTCTTGGTCTTAGGAGTCTAGGGACCTCGAGAGAATCCACTTGTCCGCGGAGGGATTTCTCTTCAACAAAAATTGGCGACCATACTGGGGAATAATCTAAGATTTTAGTTTTGGTTTTCCTCACATACCTTGTCTTACCCATTGTTCTTTTTAGACCTTGTTCATCCCGTATGTCTAATTGAATGTGTTGATTGAATCCTTATTCCATCACATACACTGTGAATGCCAAAATTTTACTGATTTTTTGGTTTTTTTAGCTTTTTCTGGACTTTAAGACACCAGAGCTCCCCTTCCCATGTCATAAAAGTGCTGGTGCTCCCTGTTGGCCTTACATAGAGTGTTATAATGCTCTAGTGTCCCTTACACCAGAGCAATACCCATTTTTTGTGCAACACCTTCTAGGGTTTCATTATCTGAAGTTCAATTCTTGTTTTTGACACTTGCTCAAAGTCTTATCATCTCAGTACATCCTTGTTTTTGCCTTCAATGCTTTGTCTTCTAAGGATTCATCATCTTTTGTTTGGATTTTTTGATATTTATCCTTACCTTGCAATAACTCTTTGTCCTTGGTGATTTAGAGTCAATTTGTCATTTTCTTCTCATTTATTTGATTGAGTGAAAACTTTGTAAGGAGATTCAAAGATCTTTTGTATCATTTCCATTTGATCTTTGAGGTCATATCATCTAAGCCTTTCTTTCTTTTTGAGTTTTTGGTTTTCTTTCTCTTGTTTGATCGCAACAAGGGTGTCTTTTGGTCTATGTGAAGTTTACTTCCAGATTGCTTAAATCTCACAACTCTTGAAGTTCGATTAGCATAGGAAGCTTTACATCTACTGGTTATCAGTCACATATAAAGATTTTAGCATTGCATTGGATTCCTTAGTGAGGACTATTGCATGATTTTATTGCATCTTGGTGTTTGAAAGTGAAATGAAAATCCTTCTGCTTCCCTTAAAATAGACATCATTGAAAGAAAAGACTGCTTATCATTTCTTATGCATGTTTTGGGAACTGAGTCATAATATTATCAGTATTCACTCTCATACACCTCTGAGTAAACAACAACCACTAAAATCAATGCTTAAGTAAAATTTATCAGACTTTTTACATCTTTGTTAGCAAACCTACATTATTTTACGGTGTAGGGCTTTGGAATAGGTTGAAAGGATAGCTTTCCAAATATATCAAACAAAATTAGTATCTTGTGGTAGGGAGAGTGAAATCCAATTTTCGTATAGGCTTTTTGGGATCCCCCTCTCACACAAGGGTCATGCATGAGGTCATACTCGAGAGAGCTACAAAGATTATCCCTCCGTGGTTTGATTGATTGTAGTAGTCAGATCGTATTATGGGGGTCTGATGCAGGAGCATCCACATTTTGATCAAGCGAGCCAGCGCGCGAAGGCAAAGGAACAACTGGACAGCGCCAGCACATACATTTTTGAATTACTTTGACAAGATTGTTGCGCCGTCGTTTGGATGAGCGCATTCATAGGAAGCGCACTTGTATTGTAATATAGATAAGAAGACATTAAATAGTTTTAATGCTGGTAGATAGGGTTAGCTGTAGATTAGACAGTTTTTACTCCTGGGAGGGAAAACTAATATAGGCACCCTCCTTGTACATTGTATTGACTCTCATTCAGATTATTGAAGCATTAGCATAGAAAGCAAGAGAGAACAGAACAGAGAGTCCGTGAAGAAACCCCATGTACAGATTGAATTAGTAGAAGAAAGTTCTTGATTCAACTCCATGGCCGTGTTTGAGTTCTTTGTGTTGTTGATGTTATTTTGTTGCATACTTGCTTCTTTATATGCTTATCTTATATATGCTACTTATGTGATTGCATATCAGGTTCGGAACCTGAGAGAATGAGAAATGAGTTTCAATTGTTTCTCTGCTTGAGCCAGGAGATTCCTGCATCGAGTGCAGTTGAATTCCTCTGCATAGAGTGCGCTGAGGGGGCTAAGCAGTTAAACTCTTGTTCTCACTTTCTCAGAGCGAGTTTGGATTATTCAAGCCGTGCAGGGAAGCGAAATTCGGATGGAAGTCTCAGTAGCAAGTCTGATAAGGGAAAGGTCGGTTTTGTTGCGACTGTGAATGCACCGGACCTAGAAGACTTCAACACTGTTGAAAGTGGTTGAAGGTCGAGCATAAGGAGCGTGTTCGAAAGACTTTTGAAGGAGTCAGAATTTCAGAAACTCAAGAGGGATAATACCTTTTCTTCACGGAGGGATAGGCTCCAGAAAAGTTCACACAGAAGGAAGGTGGTGAAGTGAAGAGCTCTTCAAGAGGAAGAGAATCGACGACTTGAAGATCGTCGAGTAGATCTTCGAAACCACGCAGACCATCAGATTGTGGAGGAGCTGCGAGGGAGTTAACTCGTGGGCGTCCGGAGGAGTCCGGTTGCCATTTGCATATCGGCATATCAGGGTTGGCGAGTGCAAGCATTTCATGCACGTCGAAATCGCGGGTTGTGATTTCCCGATTTAATTGGAGCCGTTCATCGTTGGAGGGACAGGTGGCACGAGATCCCGAGGAGTCGGGACTCGGCACTTCGGCGTTTTCTAAGTCGACAGGAGTACTGAGGAATCGCGAGGTCACGAGTCGCGATGGGTCCCACGGTGACGGTGTGGGATATAACACGTGGCATTGCGTATCGACATTCGGGGTTTTGAAGGGTGAGAGGGTCACGACCTTTCATATGTCGATTTCTCGATAGGGAAATCCCCGACAGAACAAAGTGTTGACCGTGGACCTCGGGGATCGAGGTTCGGAGTTTTAAGGTGCCGGGAAGTTGCACACAAGGTTCGCGAATCCGCGAAACCTGAATTCCCGAATCACGAAAGGGAGTTCACCGAGGAGTATCCTGTGGGTGACGAAGACTCCCGAGAGGAGTTGGAAGAGCATCAACATTCTTCGGGCCAAGGTTGTGAAGGTCCTGGCAAGAGCGACCGTCCATGAAGGGAGGTTGCATCAGAGTGGTATCAGAGCGGGAGTGTCTTTGTTTTCTGAAGCAGATACAGAAGAAACATAATGTCGCCCAGGAGAGAGAGACAGTCACCTGATCGTGAGGACAGGGATGCTCGAAGAAGGGGTAGGCCGGTAGGTAATGCTGAGATAGAGCGAGAGATGAGAGATCTTCGAGCCAGACTTGAAGAGATGGAGACTGCGCAGAGACATGGTGTTGATGCAGCAGGGTTCAGCGATCCTGAGGTGGAAAAGGAAGCTGGACATGCCGAAGAAGAGGTCACAGCAGAAGATGCCTCGATAGAAAGGTTGATCAGGGCTATTTCGAGGATGAGCTCGAAGACCAAGATGGACATTCCCGTCTATGAGGGAAGTCTAGACGCAAAAGAATTGCTGGATTGGATCCGAGCACTCGACACCTACTTCGACTATGAAGACATTGAAGAGGACAAGAAGGTGAGACATGTTGTCACCAAGCTGAAGGGACACGCATCCTTATGGTGGGACGAGCTGTAGGCAGACAAACGTTCCAAGGGAAAACAAAATATCAAAAGCTGGGATCGAATGATTGTCCAGATAGGAAAATGGACATAGGAAAAGCTCACGTCGCTGAGGCACAGAGGCATGACGCCGAGGGTGAAGACACTGGAAGTGGAGAGTCACTGACAGTGCACAAGGCTCTCTTGAAGCCTGAGAAGGAGGTGGACAACGCAGTGCAAAGATGTAGACTGTTCCGGACGACCTGCAAGACCAAGGGCTGGAAATGCAAGGTCATAGTGGACAGTGGGAGCACAGATAATCTCATTTCAACCGAGATGGTGGAGAAACTGGAGTTGAAAATGCACAAGCACCCGAGTCCATACAAGGTGACGTGGCTGCAGAGAGGACACCAGGTATGTGTTACCAAACAATGCTTGGTCAATTTTAAAATGGGTGAATATAAGGATGAGATCCTGTGTGATGTCATTCCCATGGATGTCTGTCATGTTTTGTTGGGAAGACCATGGCAGTATGACTGACATGTTGTTCATGATGGGAGGATGAACACATACACCTTGGAGAAGGATGGGAGATCCCATACGTTGCTTCCGATCAAGGATAAGGTGATCAAGCCGGAAGTGAACAATACGATACTTCTCATGAGTGGGAAAGAGCTTCTCACAGAGCTGGAGAAGGATGAAGATCCACAATTCTTTGTTGTCAGAAAGCCGAGGATTGTCTTGACAAGCACAAGAGTGGACGACTTGCCAGAGGAGATTCAGGAACTGCTGGGAGAGTTTGCTGATATCATCGTGGATGAACTACCGCGTTCATTGCCACCGATGAGGAGTGTGAGTCATCATATTGACCTCATACCCGGAGCAAGATTACCAAACAAGGTAGCATACAGGTTGACACCTCAGGAGAACGAGGAAGTCAAAAGGCAGGTACAAGATCTGCAGGATAAAGGACTGGTCAGAGAGAGCCTGAGTCCATGTGTCGTTCCAACGGTACTGAGTCCAAATAAGGATGGAGGCTGGAGAATGTGTACAGACTCCAGGGCGATAAATAAGATCACCATCAGGTACAGGTTTCCACTGCCAAGAATGGACGACTTGATGGATTGCCTGAGTGGGGCAAATTTATTTTCTAAGATTGATCTCAAGAGCGGATATCATCAGATCCGGATGAGAGATGGAGATGAATGGAAGACAACATTCAAAACAAACGAGGGTTTGTACGAATGGTTGGTCATGCCGTTTGGGTTGACAAACGCACCAAGCACATTTATGCGGCTGATGAATGAAGTCCTGTGGGAATTCATTGGAAAATTTGTGGTGGTATACATGGACGACATATTGATATCCAGTAAGAGAAGCTGAATCAAAAGCATGCGAAATGGTTGGAATATATGCAGAGTTTCACCTTTGTCATAAAGCACATTTCCGGGACTGCGAACAAGGTGGCTGACACCTTGAGCAGGAAGTGTTTATTGCTGCAGGAGTTCAGAGTCAAGACGCTGGGTTTTGAAAACTTGAAGGATATGTATGCAGGCGATGCAGACTTTTACGAGGCATACGAGGCAGCCGAGAATCCAGTGCTCAGAGATATGAGCCCGTGGATTGATTTCATGATCCAGGATGGATTGCTTTTCAAAGGCAATCAGTTGTGCATTCTAGATTTCTCTATGAGAGAGAATTTGGTACACGAAAAGCACAGCGGTTGACTAGCCGGTCATTTCAGGTATGACAAAACATTCGCCAAGCTGAGCGAATTGTATTTTTGGCCGGGTATGCGTGCAGATGTGAGGAGATTTGTTGATCAATGCAGAATTTGTCAACACGTGAAGGGAAGAAAACAGAACACAGGGTTATATCAGTCGTTGCCCATACCTGAGAGGCCATGGGAAGCCATCAATATGGATTTTGTTTTGGGATTACCGAGAACGTAGCGAGGGGTTGATTCCATCTTTGTGGTGGTGGATAGGCTATCGAAGATGGAACATTTTATTCCGTGTCATAAGACCAGTGACGCAACCCACATCGCAAACTTGTTTTTCAAAGAAATCGTGCAATTGCATGGATTTCCCAGGAGCATAGTTTCGGATCGGGATACGAAGTTCATAGGTCACTTTTGGAGGACGCTATGGAAGAAGCTGGTGACTGACTTGGTGTTCAACTCAGCATATCATCCGCAGACAGATGGACAGACTGAGGTGGTGAATAGAAGCCTCGGAGACTTGTTGAGAAGCCTGGTGACTGAGCATCACACCAGTTGGGATCAGATCCTACCACAGGCAGAGTTTGCGTACAACGATTCGGTGAATCAGAGTATAGGTAAGAGCCCATTTCAGATTTTGTATGGGACACAGCCAAGAGGAGTGTATGAGCTTAGGGAGTCAGAACAGGATAAAACTAGCAGCGCAAGTGCGGAAAGATTCGCCAAGGCGATGAAAGAACTTCACACGCAGGTGAAGCAGCGACTGCAAAAGATGAACCAGGAATACAAGCGCAGAGCCGATCAGAGGAAGAGACAACTTTAGTTTGAAGTGGGAGACATGGTTCTGGCACACTTGAGAAAAGAAAGGTTCCCAAGGGGAACATATAATAAACTCAAAATGAAGAAAATTGGGCCGTGCCAAATCTTGAGGAAATTTGGCGAAAATGCATATGAGCTTGAGTTGCCAGAGGGCATCGGGATATCTCTGATTTTCAACGTTTCGGATTTATACCCATATTGAGCGACGGAAACAGACACGGGAACTGACGAACCGGTGATCCAGTGGTAGAAACAATTGCCAGTTGCGCAGAAGCCTGGGATGGAATGCATACTCGATAAACGAGCATGGAAGAAGACCAGGAGGAAACAATATTTTGAGTACCTGGTGAAGTGGAAGAATCACCCAGTGGAGGATGCCAGCTGGGAGACTGAAGCAGTGATTTTGAAACATGGGCAGACTGAACAGGAGCTCATGGGCAGGAGCCCATGAAATCTTTTGAGCCGAGGAGTATGATGCAGGAGCATCCACATTTTGATCAAGCGAGCCAGCGCGCGGAGGCAAAGGAACAGCTGGACAGCGCCAGCACATACATTTTTGAATTACTTTGACAATATTGTTGCGTCGTCGTTTGGATGAGCGCATTCATAGGAAGCGCACTTGTATTGTAATATAGATAAGAAGACATTAAATATTTTTAATGCTGGTAGATAGGGTTAGCTGTAGATTAGACAGTTTTTACTCCTGGGAGGGAAAAAGAATATAGGCACCCTCCTTGTACATTGTATTGACTCTCATTCAGATTATTGAAGCATTAGCATAGAAAGCAAGAGAGAACAGAACAGAGAGTCCGTGAAGAAACCCCATGTACAGATTGAATTAGTAGAAGAAAGTTCTTGATTCAACTCCATGGCTGTGTTTGAGTTCTTTGTGATGTTGATGTTATTTTGTTTCATACTTGCTTCTTTATATGCTTATCTTCTATATGCTGCTTATGTGATTGCATATCAGGTTCGGAACCTGAGAGAATGAGAAATGAGTTTCAATTGTTTCTCTGCTTGAGCCAAGAGATTCCTGCATCGAGTGCAGTTGAATTTCTCCGCATAGAGTGCGTTGAGGGGGCTAAGCAGTTAAACTCTTGTTCTCACTTGCTTAGAACGAGTTTGGATTATTCGAGCCGTGCAGGAAAGTGAAAGTCGGATGGAAGTCTCAGTAGCAAGTTTGATAAGGGAAAGGTGGGGTTTGTTGTGACTGTGAATGCACCGGACCTAGAAGACTTCAACACTGTTGAAAGTGGTTGAAGGTCGAGCACAAGGAGTGTGTTCGAAAGAATTCTGAAGGAGTCAGAATTTCAGAAACTCAAGAGGGATAATACCTTTGCTTCACGGAGGGATAGGCTCCAGAAAAGTTCACACAGAAGGAAGGTGGTGAAGCGAAGAGCTCTTCAAGAGGAAGAGAATTGACGACTTGAAGATCGTCGAGTAGATATTCGAAACCACGCAGACCATCAGATCGCGGAGGAGCTGCGAGGGAGTTAACTCGCGGGCATCCAAACTCTATAATCTTGAAAAACCTTCGAGTTTTCTATCTCTGGACTCGTTAAACAAACATTGACAGACCCGTGATGGGACCGAACCACTCCTTCTTAGGGTTTGTTAAAAATATTCTGAGGGACTCGTCCGAAGGATGAGCTTATATTGACAAGCATATGTGATCCTCTTCAAGCTTGCGTAAAAATAAAGAGGTACTTACCAGCAATGGTGGGGGAAAAATTTGGGAAAAGGATATATTTTGCTTTTGTATTAATTGGCAGTAAGTGTCGCTCTTGAACATGACACCCCCTATTCATCATTTGAAGCCGGTTTGGGTAATTCATTTGTCTCTCATTCGATTTGATTACAAGGTATTTCCATGTGTCGTTTTGAGTCAATGCTGCCAAAATCATTGGTCGTGTTGTCCATATGTTCAAGAGCTGTCCTTTTGAAACCTCTATTGAGTCGGCCATCTGCAGTTATCTTTTCATTTCGAGTCGGCCTTCCCTGTGTCCAAAGTCCAATTGCCACATACTCTGTTTCACTTTTAAAACTCTGTTACTTATTTCGTGTCACTGATGGGGGATACATCAAGGCCCTCTTGTGACGAGTCTTGTTCCGTCGATGCCAGCACATTATCCGGAATTGAGACTTAGAAATTATTTCAGTAACTTGGAACTTGCATGCCTCAATGGAAAGTTTCTCGCTTTCGACAGTGGGTTTACATCATTGACCTCTGATCGAAAGATTCCGTTGATTGTTCGACATCAACTCATTTATTCACAATTAATGGATTGTACTATAGTACCTTGGGAGTCATTGACATCAATGGTGATTTC
>ML796397.1:195477-221318 GCA_009831015.1 Picea engelmannii
GATCACATGTATAGACTAGGTATTGAATATATTAATGCCTTTGCTGTGATTGGTTTGTGTTGTTGTGATTGGACGACACAAGAGCATCGGAGCAGAGCGAGGAACAACAGAGATTAAAGGAGAGCGTTTAAAAGGTATGAACATTATCCACTTCTCTTAAGTTCATTCAATAGTTAGATCTAGGGAAAGAGTAGTATTCTGTTACGGTTTGTTCCAGACCCAGGTGGATCTTGGGGAGATTGGTCTGTGTCCGCACTCACGAATTTATCCATAAACAATTACCTTGCAGTCTTTGTAAGGGTGACCATTTTCTGAGGGATTTCCCTGGTATTCCCAAGGTCTTAGAAATGTGGTCCTCCACATCATCGGCCTCTATCGGTCATGCTGATGATACCCCATCAACTAGTGATGTTAATGTTGGTAAGAAGAAGAGAATGGTCAAGTTCCCTTGCATGTTATGTAAAGGTGATCATTACTCTCACCTTTTTCCTCGTATGGACAAGGCTTCTTCTCTTTTGGAAAAAATTCAACTTCCAAAAGGTTATCATAAGATTTCCCTTGACCCATCGTTAGTTGATGGACTGGTCAATCCAGTTCCATCCCCGGTCAGTCCGGTTGATCAGATGGTCAATTTAGTTTCCTCCTCAATTGAACCACAAACCCAAGTAGTTGATCCAGTTCCATCATCGATCAACCCCACTCTTCATCAAAAGGGTGTAACCCAAGTGGTCAATCCATTTTAATCCTCGGTCAATCCCACTCTCCCATTAGAGGGTGACACCAAAGTGGTTTCTCCGGTTACATCATAAGTCAATCCCACTCTTCCTCTGAAAAGTGCCAAAGTGGTCGATCCAAGTCCACCATTGGTCGATCCTACTCCCCCTTTAGAGATTAAACCCGATACTACCCACATTTTTCTTGTTGATATAGAATCTACCATGCCCAGGGGCATTCTTCCTTCTCCCGTGAAACCCCCTCCAAGTAATGAGGCCATCCTTTTTGATCGGGGTGTGCTAACTGGACCTCGTCTTCCCTCTGACATTCCTTTCCAGATTACAATACAAATTTGTGGTCGGAACATTCCTCAAATGTTGATAGATGAAGGTTCGTCCATTAGTATTTTGTCTTATGTTGCTTGGCACGCTTTGGGTTGTCCTCAGCTTGCGTCGGTTACACAGAATCTGCTAGATTTTAACAGAAGAACCAGCCAACCATTAGGGACCCTTCCTCAGTTTCCTGTAACTTTGGGAGGGAAAACTATCTTTATTGATGTCATGGTAATCCGAGACCCCTTGGATTTCTCTTTACTCCTTGGGCGGGATTATGTCTATGCCATGCAGGCTATTCTATCCACTATTTTCCATGTGATATCTTTCCCTCATGATGGAAGAAATGTGACTATTGATCACCTTTCATTCATCGGTCCTGACTAGATTACCTCCCTAAATGGTTCTTATATGCAGACAATATCACCCCTGCCACATGTTAATTATGTGGCATTGTCTCCCATGAATTCAACTTCCGATGATTTAGATTCAGTAGTTGACATGGTGATCTCTTTGGTAGGGCTATTGGAGTCTGATCTCCTTACCCATGTTGAGACCCTTGACATGTGTTCCTTCCAGATAATGTTTCTTCTATCCAGTGAATATCTCTTGGAAGCCATGACCGAGTTTTGTCTGTTGACATGGTGTCCTTCCAGAGAATTATCCTCTTGGAAGCCATGATCAAGAAGAAGCCATGAGCATAGTTTTTCCTCTCTATATCAAGCTCATTAAAAAATGAAGCAAAGGTCTTGAGCATAGTTTTCCTCTCTATAGAAAGCTCGTTAAAAAATGAAACAACAATCTGGGGATCAAACCCGGAACCTTGAACATAGTTTTCCTCTTTGTAGCAAGCTCATTAAAAAATGAAACAACAATCTAGGGATCAAACCCAGAACCCTGAGCATAGTTATTTTCCTATGTCAAGCTCGTTAAAAAATGAAATAGTCACCTCTCTTGAACCTTCTTTTCATCCACCCTTCTCCTTTTTCTCATATAGTAGAGAAATTGGTGACAACCTCAAATTCGGTGAATGAATTAAAGCTTGGAGGGCATGTCTCCAGCCTTTGATGATCATTCCAGAGTTAATCCACTAGACTTCAAGCTGGGGGCATACATAGCTTAGTCTTTGTTCTTTCTCGTGATCGTAAATACATGAGAATGCATCCAAGTAAAATTTTATCTCTTTTTTGGACCTGTATGGATACACGAAAAAGGAACCCCCTGGAGTCGTCTTTAAGCTCTTTTCAGACTCTCTAAACATGAAAATATTTTCAAGAGATCGTGCCTCCTTTCCCACTCATTAAAAGGTTTGAAAGGGCATCTTTTGAGTGATAATTTATCTCTTTTTTAGCCTCGCAAGACTAACATTACGAAAAAGGACAACAATGGAGTCATCTTTAAGTTCTTTTTCAAACTCTCTAGACATGAAAAATCACCGAGTTTACCTTCTTTGGACTCATTAAACAATTATACACTGAAGGGCCCATATGGGACCGAACTCTTACTTCTTCCAGTTTGTTAAACAAAGGAAGAGGAACTTACCGAAGGTGAGTTATGTCGAGCATGTGTTACCCTCCTCAAGATCGTTAAATTAAAAAGAGGTACTCGTCTATCTAGATGGGGGAAAAATTAAAGGAAGCAAGCCAAGCAGTTTTTGAGAACATTAACAGTCACTCTTAGAGTCACCCTTGAACACGACACTTTGTCTTTGCATACATTGTAATCCGTTGAACCTCTACACTAAACCAATCCTCTGATTTTTTCTTACTCCTTTGGGTCACCCGACAAAAGTCACAATATCCATTGAATCATCGTGTTTTGGTCCATGTCATGTTTTTGTTGTTGTGCCTCAGTGTTCAAGGGAAGTATTTTCCTCGAGAGTCAGCCATAACAAGTATCTTGTTCCAATACCCGTGTCGTCCATGTTCATTTGATCTACCAGTTTACATCTCTGTTTCAATTTCATGTCGTTGATGGGGGATACATCAAGGCCCTCCTGCGATGAGTCTATTCCTGTTGACTTCAACACATTATCTGGAAACTAGACTTAGAAACCAGTTAGTACCTTGGGACTTGCATGCCTCAATGGTAGGCCTCCTCGCATCTGATAGTGGAATTACATCATTGACCTCTGATTGAATGATTCCACAAATGTTCGACTTCAGTTCCTCTATTCACATTCATTGGAATGTACTAGGGTACCTTGGGAATCATTGACATCAATGGTGATTTCCCTTGCGCTTGTTAACGATTTACATCATTGACCAGTAATCAAGTTGTTTCTTCCATGTTTGACATCAAGACATCTATCCACATGGTTAGATTCGTACTACATCAGGATCAGTAAGAAGACCCTTGGTTGAGAAAACACTCTTATATGTACTTTTCCCGGGTTGTGAAGGAGTTTTGTTTGAATAATGACACATGTATTGTTACATAGATCCACTTTGTATTGGTTGTGGATATGTATTATCATCTCATAGATCCACTGTGTATTCTTCATGGCTACGATTAGTTTAGGTCATAGGAGTATATATCCACACTGTATCCTTGGTGGATATACCTTTTATCAATATAATTATGGATCCGTAGTGTATTTTATAGCAGCCATATTTTGCAAGTCTTTATCACCCAAGCATAGGTATGCCTGCCTTGGGTTTGAAACATGTCATAATATTTGTTGGATGTTTGTGTGCAGCTTCTATCAAGTTCTCTGTGTCTATACCCTTGCTTAAAAAGTCTACAAAGTACTTCAATCATCACGTCTTCCAACTTCGTACTTTGGGGGGCAATCTGTTACACCTCAAAATTACTCACTTCGATAGTGTCGCAAGTGTTGTAAGTGTCACATCTTGTCCGCAAGTGTCGCATCTTGACCGCAAGTGTTATAAGTGTTGCTAACATCATACTTCCTTCTTGCCTATGTCATTCCTCTGATGACATGACAGGGAAACATACAACACCTCAAAGACTAGTTTTGAAGAGGAAGAATCAATCTACTAGAAGTACAAGCCTTTTGCCACTGAAACAACCACTCAAAAATGGGTTTTGGAGGGGAGAGCTCCCCTATACACTATCAGGGAGCACTGGTGCTCCCTGGCCTTCTTTGGGGTAGCGTTATAACGCTATGGTGCCCCTTTTGGGGGAGTGCTACCTTTTCTTGGCGAAATTTGGTTTGTTGAGAAGAATGAGGGAAAGATCCCATCAATATCTAAAGCTAGTTGGATTCGAATATGATCTCAAGGCATGATATTAGGGAAGATCCTCAACTGAAGGAAAGAAATCCTCAACTTATCCCAAATATCTCTCAAGTGGTTGGGTATTTCCAAGATTATATAAAGAGGCCTTCTCATGGTGAAAGGGGAGGAAATATTGGAGGTATGAAACCTATGATCTCATAGGAAACATACAGTATAGGAAGAGAGACATTGCAATAGCATCCAACTTATGATCTCATGAGGGAGATGTCATTTGAAGCATCAACATATTGTATGTGGGTTATTTGAGCAAGGGTCTGGACAAGGAGAGCTTGGTGAAGCTGTTGCACTACATCCGTGGTTGTAAGTAACACTTTGTTCTCATCAATATAAATTCATGCTTGGCCTGTTTCTTTCAAACTTGTACTTGTTCCATATAAGTTTGTCTACAATAGATGGATCTATGTTTGAGCTAATATTAGTAGAGTAGGAAGTATTTTGTACCTTTGTTTGTTTTGCAGGACCTATCGAGGAGCTCAAGATCGAAGCTCAGCCTAGACTTTTCAAGGACAAACATCATTCATAAGGTACATATATTTATCTTTCTCTTTCATTCATTAGCTTGACTATATCTAAAAGGAATTCAGTCTCCATGTTAAGCACTTTCTGTCTTGGTCTTAGGAGTCTAGGGACCTTGAGAGAATCCACTTGTCCGCAAGGGGATTTCTCTTCAACACTTTATGGAAATATTCCTTGGCATATTTATGGATTATTGGCCACCATAATGCGATGCGCAATATCTTTTGCATGGTATATTTACTTTCATAATGTCCTCCAGCTATACCTTCACGAGATTCCACTAAAATTCTGAGCCTTTCATGTTCCAATACACACCTTCTCAAAATGTTATCTGCACCCATTTTATATAAATGTCCTGCAATAAGTTGATAGTTTGCAAATATAACTACCATATTTTTCATCTGTGCAGTGCTAAAATATTATGGTGCAACCCTTGTACTTAAGTATTCAATAATATTAGCGAAATATTCATCAACTACCTGTACTAAAAATAATTGTACATCATGGAAGTTGTCTTCCAAGTTAGTAGGTTCTTCTCCATTAGTTACCCTTGACAAGTGAATAGGTATTGCATTCATATTCCCTGGTTTGATGATCACTTCGAAATAAAATTTTTGAAATAATAATAGCCATCTACAGATCCTCACCCCCAACACTGGCTTGTTGAGTAGATATTTGAGGGTAGAATGGTATGTGAACATTTTAAGGTGTTTACCCAGTAAATAGTGCCTAAATTTATGAAGTGCATATAACATGTCTAAGCATTCTCTTTTTTTGGTGTTGTAATTCTACTCTGATTCAAACAACTTTTAGTTTTCAAAGGTTATAGGATGGTCTAAGTCCCCTGCTCCTGGTTGCACAAGAATTGCTCCAAGTGTTATGGCTGATGCATCTACATGCACATGAAATGTCTTTTCCAAGTCTGGGAATACTAGGATAGGTGTTGTGACCATATTTTATTTTAAGTTGTCCAATCCTTGTTGGAAGCCTTCATTCCACTGAAATCTGGTGTCCTTTAACATTTTTTTCATTGGTACAATAATCTGTTGTTACACCTCAAAATACTCACTTATATAGTGTCGCAAGTGTCGTCATTACAAGTGTTGTAAGTGTCGCATATTGTCTGCAAATGTCGCATATTGATCACAAGTTTTATAAGTGTTGCTAACATCATACTACCTTCTTTCCTATGTCATGCCTCTGAGGACATGACAGGGACACTTATGACACCTCAAAGACTAGTTTTGAAGAGGAGGAATCAGTCTACTAGAAGTACAAGCCTTTTGCCACTGAAAGAACCACTCAAAAATGGGTTTTGGAGGGGAGTGCTCCCCTATACAATGTTAGGGAGCACTATCACTCCCTGGCCTTCTTTGGGGAGCGTTATAATTCTATGGTTCCCCTTTTGGGGGAGCGCTACTGTTTCTGGGCAAAATTTGGTTTGTTGAGAAGAATGAGGGAAAGATCCCCTCAATATCTGAAGGTGTTTGGATTCGAATATGATCTCAAGGCATGATCTTAGGGAAGATCCTCAACTAAAGGAGATAAATCCTCAACTTATCCAAAATATCTCTCAAGTGGTTGGTTCTTTCCAAGATTATATAAAGAGGCCTTCTCATGGTGAAAGGGGACGAAAGATTGGAGGTATGAAACCTATGATCTCATAGGCAACATACAGTACAAGAAGGGATACATTGCAATAGAATCCAACTTATGATATCATGAGGGAGATGTCATTTGAAGCATCAACATATTGTATGTGGGTTATTTGAGAAAGGGTCTGGAAAAGGAGAGCTTGGTGAAGCTGTTGCACTACATCCATCGCTGTAAGTAACACTTTGTTCTCATCAATATAAATTCATTCTTGGCTTTGAGCATTTTTCATGCCCTGACAGGCTTCTGAATCCAATTTCGGATCAGCCTATTTCTTTCAAACTTGTACTTGTTCCATATAATTTTGTCTATAGTAGATGGATCTATGTTTGATCTAATCTTAGTAGAGTATGAAGTATTTTGTACCTTTGTTTGTTTTGCAGGATCTATCAAGGAGCTCAAGATCGAAGCTCAGCCTGGACTTTGCAAGGACAAACGTCGTTCATAAGGTACATATCTTTCTCTTTCTCTTTCATTCATTAGCTTGATTAGATCTAAAAGGAATTCAGTGTCCATGTTAAGCACTTTCTGTCTTGGTCTTAGGAGTCTAGGGACCTTGAGAGAATCCACTTGTCCGTAGGGGGATTTCTCTTCAACAGAAATTGGCGACCATATTGAGGAATAATCGAAGCTTTCAGTTTTGGTTTTCCTCACAGAAATTGTCTTACCCTTCATTCTTTTTAGACCTTGTTCATCCCATATGTCTAATTGAATGTGTTTATTGAATCCTTATTCCATCACATACACTGTGAATGACAAAATTTTACTGAGTTTTTAGTTTTTTGAGTTTTTTTCTAGACTTTAAGACACCAATGCTCCCCTTCCCATGTCATTAGAGTGCTGGCACTCCCTGTTGGCCCTACACAGAGTGTTATAACTCTCTGGTGTCCCTTACACCAGAGCGCTACCCCTTTTTTGTGCAACACCTTCTAGGGTTTCATTATCTAAAGTTCAATTTTTGTTTTTGACACTTTCTCAAAGTCTTATCATCTCATTACATCCTTGTTTTGGCCTTCAATTCTTTTTCTTCTAAGGATTCATCATATTTTGTTTGGATTTTTTGATATTTATCCTTACTTTGAAATAACTCTGTGTCCTTGATGATTTAGAGTCAATTTGTCATTTTCTTCTCATTTATCTTATTGAGTGAAAACTTTGTAAGGAGATTCAAAGATCTTTTGTATCATTTCCATTTGATCTTTGAGGTCATCTCATCTAAACCTTTCTTTCTTTTTGAGTTTTTGGTTTTCTTTCTCTTGTTTGATTGCACAAGGGTGTCTTTTGGTTTATGTGAAGTTTACTTACAAATTTCTTAAATCTCATAACACTTGAAGTCTGATTAGCATAGGAAGCTTTATATCTACTAGTTATCAGTCACATATAAACAATTTTAGCATTACATTGTATTCCTTAGTGATGACTATTGCATGAGGTCATTGCATCTTGGTGTTTGAAAGTGAAAGGAAAATCCTTCTCCTTCCCTTAAAATAGACATTCATTGAATGAAAAGACTGATTATCATTTTTTATGCATGTTTTGGGAACTGAGTCATAATATCATCAGTATTCACTCTCATACACCTCTGAGTAAACAACAACCACTAAAATCAACACTTAACTAAAATTTTTCAGACTTTTTACATTTTTGTTAGCAAACCTA
Source organism: Picea engelmannii (assembly GCA_009831015.1). Classification (NCBI taxonomy): domain Eukaryota; kingdom Viridiplantae; phylum Streptophyta; class Pinopsida; order Pinales; family Pinaceae; genus Picea; species Picea engelmannii. The sequence continues at coordinate 203,612 of ML796397.1, forward strand.
CATTAATTTAAGGTGTAGGGATTTGGAATAGGTTGAAAGGATAACTTTCCAAAGCTATCAAACAAACTTAGTATCATGCGGTAGGGAGAGTGAAATCTAATTGTCGTATAAGCTTTCTAGGATCCCCCTCTAACATATGGGTTAGACACGAGGTCACACTCGGGAGAGCTATAAAGATTATCCCTCTGTGGTATGAATGATTGTAGTAGTCGAATCATATTATGGGGGTCGCTTGAAGGTATACCCACAATGTTGAGTGAAATCCTTTCAAGTTGATTTTGGGCTAGATATAATGTCGTTATGTTCAGACTGGATTATCGACTATACCCACCCAGGGGATGACTGTGAATTGGTGGCTGTAGTAGACATAATGTTTAGGGTCCCACACAAGGTGATGGTGAAGGGAAGTCTCACTGTACCTGCAACAGACGTTGGTCAAACTCACTAGGGCTCCTTGGAGGGTAAATCCACAATTAAGGCATGGAAGCTTGCACCAAGGTGTAAGTCCGTTAAGTAGGTCGCCAACATAACTGATCCACCCACTCTATCCCCATCTCTTCCTATTTTGATCTCGCAATGTTGGATTTCATCACCAACTAGTGGTTTCATTCTGGGAAGGTTTTGTTTGATTGTTTGCTTTGCAAATTCATAGCGTGTGTTGGTTGTGTTACTTAGTAGACCTTAGGTCGAGTAAGTGTTAATGGCATTGAATCCCGAGAGTACCAATGGAGGAACCTCTTGTCCTGGGTAACCTTACACCTTTCCTTCTTTTGGAAACATTGGTCCTCTATATATTGCCACACTGAGTCTTCCAGGACTCACCATCGAATTACCAGTTTGGTTGTTCCCCACTATGGTGATCTCGAATCCTCCCAATGTTTCAACTACACCTAATACTTTAGATTTCAGTACACCACCCACACATCAACCTCATGTCAACTTTTTTCCTTCTTCACCCATTAAGTCTCCTTCCCTTTCTCCTTCTTCACCTAGCGAAAGCTCTAAAGCAAGTAGCCAGGTTGATCAGAAAAAGAAGAAACATACAGAGAAGAAGAAGAAGAGCCTGAAAAGGACCAAGGCCCCAACAACATCAGATGTTGGATCCAAGCAACCAGTTATTGTTAATAGTACTAGGAGTGTTGATGAGGTCAACAAGATTAAAATAAATAATCTTAAACCTAAATTCCCTTGCAGTCTTTGTAAGGGTGACCATTTTCCAAGGGATTTCCATGGTGTTCCCAAGGTCTTAAAAATGTGGTCCTCCATGTCATCGGCCTTTGTTGGTCATGCCAATGATACCCCGTCAACTAGTGATGTTAATTTTGGTAAGAAGAAGAAAATTGTCAAGTTCCCTTGCATGTTATGTAAAGGTGATCATTACTCTCACCTTTGTCCTCGTATGGACAAGGCTTCTTCTCTTTTGGAAAAAAATCAACTTTTAAAAGGTTATCGTAAAATTTCCCCCAACCCATCATTAGTTGATGGATTGGTCAATCTGGTTCCATCCCCAGTCAGTCTAGTTGATCAGATGGTCAATCTAGTTTCCTCCTTGATTGAACCACAAACCCAAGTAGTTGATCCAGTTCCTTCATCGATCAACCCCACTCTTCATCAAAAGAGTGTAACCCAAGTGGTCGATTTGTTTTCATCCTTGGTCGATCCCACTCTCCCGTTAGATGGTGAAACCAAAGTGGTTGCTTCGGTTACATCATCGGTCAATCCCACTCTTCCTTTGAAAAGTGCCAAAGTGGTCGATCCAAGTCCACCATTGGTTGATCCTACTCTCCCTCTAGATATTAAACCCGATAATGCCCACATTTTTCTTGTTGATACAGAATCTACCATGCTGGGGGGCATTCCTCCTTCTCCCATGAAACCCCCTCCAAGTAATGAGGTCATCCTTTTTGATTGGGGTGCGCTAACTGGACCTCGTCTACCCTCTCACATTCCTTTCCAGATTACAATACAGTTTTATGGTCGGGATGTTCCTCAAATGTTGATAGATGAAAGTGTGTCTGTTAGTATTTTGTCTTCTATTGCTTGTCACACTTTGGGTTGTCCTCAGCTTGCGCCATTTACACAGAATCTGTTAGATTTTAATAGAAGAACCAACCAACCATTAGGGACCCTTCCTCAGTTTCCCGTAACTTTGGGAGGAAAAACTGTCTTTATTGATGTCATGGTAGTCCGAGACCCCTTGGATTTCGCTTTACTCCTTGGGAAGGATTATGTCTATGCCATGAAGGCTATTGTATCCACTCTTATCCATGTGATATGTTTCCCTCATGATGGAAGAATTGTGACTATTGATCAACTTTCATTCATCGGTCCTGACTGGATTACCTCCCTAAATGGTTCTTATATGTAGACAGTATCACCCCTGCCACATGTTAATTATGTAGCGTTGTCTCCCATGAATTCAACTTTGGATGATTTAGATCCAGTAGTTGACATGGTGATCTCTTCGGTAGGGCTACTGGAGTCCGATCTTCTTACCCCTGTCGAGACCCTCGACATGTGTTCCTTCCAGAGAATTTTTCTTCCATCCAGTGAGTATCTCTTGGAATCCATGATCGAGTTTTGTCCCTTGACATGGTTTCCTTCCAGAGCATTATCCTCTTGGAAGCCATGATCAAGAAGAAGCCACGAGCATAGTTTTTCCTCTCTGTAGCAAGCTTGTTAAAAAATGAAACAGGGGTCTTGAGCATAGATTTCCTCTCTGTAGCAAGTTCATTAAAAAATGAAACAACAATCTGGGGATCAAACCCAGAACCTTGAGCATAGTTTTCCTCTCTGTAGCAAGATCGTTAAAAAATGAAATATCATTCTGGGGATCGAACCCGAAACCCTGAGCATAGTTATTTTCCTGTGTCAATCTTGTTAAAAAATGAAATAGTCACCTCTCTTGAACCTTCTTTTCATCCACCCTTCTCATTTTTCTCATCTAGTAGAGAAATTGGTGACAACCTCAAAGTTGGTGAATGAATTGAAGCTTGGAGGGCATGTCTCTAGCCTTTGATGATCATTCTAGAGTTAAGCCACTAGATCTCAAGATGGGGGCATACAGAGCTTAGTATTTGTTCTTTCTCGTGCTCTTAAATACATGAGAATGCATCTGGGTAAACATTTATCTCTTTTTCGGACCTGTATGGATACACAAAAAATGAACCCCCTGGAGTTGTCTTTAATCTCTTTTCAGACTCTCTAAACATGAAAGGATTGTCGAGTGATCTTGCTTCCTTTCCCACTCGTTAAAAGGTTTTAAAGGGCATATTTTGAGTGATAATTTATTTCGTTTTCGGCTTTGTGAGACTAACATTATGAAAAAGGAAAACAATGGAGTCATCTTTAATTTCTTTTTCAGACTCTCTAGACATGAAAAATCACTGAGTTTACCTTCTTTAGACTCGTTAAACAATTATACATTGAAGGGCCCATATGGGACCGAACTCTTACTTCTTCCAATTTGTTAAACAAAGGAAGAGGAACTTACCGAAGGTGAGTTATATCGATCATGTGTTACCCTCCTCGATCTTGTTAAATTAAAAAGAGGTACTCGTCTATCTGGATGGGGGAAAAATTGAAGGAAGCAATCCAAGCAGTTTTTGAGAACATTACCAGTCACTCTTAGAGTTTCCCTTGAACACGGCACTTTGTCTTTGCATACATTGTAATCCACTGAACCTCTGCACTGAACCAATCCTCTAATTTTTTTCTTACTCCTTTGAGTCACCCGACGAAAGTCACAGTATCCACTGCATCATCGTATTTTGGTCCATGTCATGTTTTTGTTGTTGTTCCTCAGTGTTCAAGGGAAGTATTTTCCTCGAGAGTCAGCCATCACAAATATCCTGATCCAATACCCGTTTAAGTCCATGTTCATTTTATCTACCAATTTACATCTCTTTGACAATTTCATGTCATTTATGGGGGATACATCAAGGCCTTCCTGCGATGATTCTATTCTTGTCGACTTCAACACATTATCTGGGAACTAGACTTAGAAACCAGTTAGTACCTTGAGACTTGCATGACTCAATGGTAGGCCTCCTCGCATCTGACAGTGGGTTTACATCATTGACCTCTGATCGGATGATTCCATGAATGTTCGACTTCAGCTCCTCTATTCACATTCGTTGGAATGTACTAGGGTACCTTGGGAATCATTGAAATCAATGGTGATTTCCCTCGCGCTTGTTAATGGTTTACATCGTTGACCAGTAACCAAGTGGTTTCTGCCATGTTCGACATCAGGACATCCATCCACATGGTTAGATTCGTACTACATCAGGATCAGTAAGAAGACCCTGGGTTTAGTCATTACTCTTATATGTACTTTTCCCAGGTTGCGAAGGAGTTTCGTTTGAACAATGACACATGTATTGTTACATAGATCCACTTTGTATTGGTCGTGGCTATGTCTTGTCATCTCGTATATCCACTGTGTATTCTTCATGGCTATGATCAATTCAATTCATAGGAGTATAGATCCACACTCTATCCTCGGTGGATATACCTTTTATCAATAAAATTTTGGATCCACAGTGTATTTTATAACGACCATATCTTGCAAGTCTTTATCACCCAAGCACAGGTATGCCTGCCTTGGGTTTGAAACATGTCATAATATTTGTTGGATGTTTGTGTGCAACTTCTATCAATTTCTCTGCGTCTATACCCTTTCTTAAAAATTCTACAAAGTACTTCATTCATCATGTCTTCTAACTTCGTACTTTGGGGGGAAATCTGTTACACCTCAAAATTACTCACTTTGATAGTGTCATAAGTGTCGTCATTACAAGTGTTGTAAGTGTCGCATCTTGTCTGCAAGTGTCACATCTTGACCGAAAGTGTTATAAGTGTCGCTAACATCATACTTCCTTCTTGCCTATTTCATGCCTCTGACGACATGACAAGGACACTTAGGACACCTCAAAGACTAGTTTTGAAGAGGAGGAATCATTCTACTAGAAGTACAATCCTTCTTCCCTTGAAAGAACCACTCAAAAATGGGTTTTGGATGGGAGCACCCCCCTATACATTGTCATGGAGTGTTGGTGCTCCCTGGCCTTCTTTGGGGGAGCGTTATAACTCTCTGGTTCCCCTTTTGGGGGAGCGCTACCTTTTTTGGGTTAAATTTGGTTTGTTGGGAAGAATGAGGGAAAGATCCCCTCAATATCTAAAGGTGGTTGGATTCGAATATGATCTCAAGGCATGATCTTAGGGAATATCCTTAACTTAAGGAGAGAAATCCTCAACTTATCCCAAATATCTCTCAAGTGGTTGGGTCTTTCCAAGCTTATATAAAGAGGCCTTCTCATGGTGAAAGGGGAGGAAAGATTGGAGGTATGAAACCTATGATCTCATAGGAAACATATAGTACATGAAGAGAGACATTGCAATAGCATGCAACTTATTATCTCATGAGGGAGATGTCATTTTTGGCATCAACATCTTGTATGTGGGTTATTTGAGCAAGGGTCTGGAAAAGGAGAGCTTGGAGAAGCTACTACACTACATCCATGGCTATAAGTAACACTTTGTTCTCATCAATATAAATTCATGCTTGGACTATTTCTTTCAAACTTGTACTTGTTCCATATAAGTTTGTCTACAGTAGATGGATCTATGTTTGAGCTAATCTCAGTAGAGTAGGAAGTCTTTTGTACCTTTGTTTGTTTTGCAGGACCTATCAAGGAGCTCAAGATCGAAGCTTAGCCTGGACTTTGCAAGGACAAACGTCGTTCATAAGGTACATATTTTTATCTTTCTCTTTCATTCATTATCTTGATTAGATCTAAAAGGAAGTCAGTGTCCATGTTAAGCACTTTCTGTCTTGGTATTAGGAGTCTAGGAACCTTGAGAGAATCCACTTCTCCGCAGGGGGATTTCTCTTCAACACTTTATGGCAATATTCCTTGGCATATTTATGGATTATTGGCCACCATAATCTGATGTGCAATACCTTGTGAATGGTATATTTACTTGCATAATGTCCTCCAACTATACCTTCACGAGATTCCACTAAAATTCTGGGCCTTTCATGTTCTAATACACACCTTCTCAAAATGTTATTTGCACCCATTTTATATAAATGTCCTGTAATAAGTTGATAGTTTGCAAATATAACTACCACATTTTTCTTCTGTGCAGTGCTAAAATATTATGGTGAAACCCTTGTACTTAAGTATTCAATAATATCAACGAAATATTCATCAGCTACATGTACTGAAAATAATTGTCCATCAGGGAAGTTGTCTTCTAAGTTAGTAGGTTCTTCTCCATTAGTTACCCTTGATAGGTGATCAGGTATTGCATTCATATTCCCTGGTTTGACGATCACTTCGTAATCAAATTTTTGAAATAATAATAGCCATCTATAGATCCTTGCCCCCAACACTGGCTTGTTGAGTAGATATTTGAGGGAAGAATGGTATGTGAACATTTTAAGGTGTTTACCTAGTAAATAGTGCCTGAATTTATGAAGTGCATATACCATGGCTAGGCCTTTTCTTTCTGTGGTGTTGTAATTCTACTATGATTCAAACAACTTTTGGTTTGCAAAGGTTATAGGATGGTCTAAGTCCCTTGCTCCTGGTTGCGCTAGAATTGCTCCAAGTGTTATGGCCGAAGCATCTACATGCACATGAAATGTCTTTTCCAAGTCTGGAAATACTAGGATAGGTTTTGTGACCATATTTTCTTTTAAGGTGTCCAATCCTTGTTGGAAGCCTTCCTTCCATTGAAATCTGGTGTCCTTTAACATTTTTTTCATTGGTGCAATAATTTGCACATACCCCTTTATAAATTTCCTGTAATAGCTTGTATGTCCAAGTGTTTCTCTTAACTAGTGCACTGACTTTGGTGGTGGTAAATTTACAATGACTACAATCTTAGCAGGATCCACTAGTAAACCTTATTTACACACTATATGTCCCAACAATATTCCAAAAGGTGTCCCAAAAATGCATTTCTTGATGTTCAATCATATCTGACATTGCATGCATCTTTCCAACATGAGTCTTAACACTTATACATTATCTTTTAACATACTATATACATTTCAGTCATCTAGATATACTTTTAGAAACTGATGTATGCATTCCTTAAAAGCATATATGACTACACTTGAAAATATTGTAGGTGCATTCTTCATCCCAAATGGCATGATTGTATATTGGTAGGATCCCCATTCTGTAGCAAGAGTAGTCTTGTACCTGTATTCTAGATTTGTTTTGATATTATGGTAACCTGAGAAGCCATCTGTGAATGAATATGCTTCCTAAACTTCAACATTCTATAAGACTTCATCTATAAAAGGGGTAGGGAAAAGGTCATGTAAACAAGCATCATTAAGTTTCCTTAGATATACACAAATCCTTATCCCCCCTTGTTTCTTTTCTTGGACTACCATAGGTCTGATCCATTCAGATTCTTGTATTGGTTCTATGATACCAGCTTCCAACATTCTGTTAATGTTTTCTTTCACTTTATGCTTATACACTGGATTTAGTTGTGTTGATGCTTGAATCTGTTAGGACCGAAATGACAACCTCACGAGGATGTAAATCCCCCTACATTTTTATAGAGGTAGTACTCCTCTTTACTTTAAAATTTTCTTGGGACTCTATGTCTTCAGAATAAGGGACTTTGCATAATTCCATCATGGTAATCAAAGAAATATAAAGATAGCAATAAAAATAAAAGGAAATGTTTCTATTTTAGAGAAATTTCCTTAGAAAGGACCAGGAATCACACACTTTGAAACATTTAAATAAAATAAGCAAAATTTCCTCACATCCATCATAGTTTAAACTAAAGATTTATGATCACATAAAAATAAAAAGAAGATGATCTGCATGCATAAGAGAACTTTAATAGAGTGGACACATGGGAAGCTCAAATAAAGATAATAATAGATCAATCTCAGATACTTTATAGTCAAAACTCAGAGTTACAAAGAATAGTCAAAATTGATCTTGAAATATCTCTCTTGAAATTTCTAAAAAATATATAGTCTGTTACATATTCTTCAAAATTTAAAATGCTTTTTTCCTAAGGACTGGGATTAGGGCTCCTGCATACCATAAAGAAAATATACACAATAATTAACTTGTATAAGGAAGATGGTGGGCGGTAAAAGAACATAAATACCTATAAAGAAGAAAAGAGAAGTTATCATACTTCAGTTAAACCTTTATATTCAAAGAAGAAGAGTAACTGGATGAAGGAACAAATAAATAAATAAAGATGTGATCAACATAGACTTACTATGATGGTCTCTCATATCTTCACTTTCTTGTTGGTTTCCTTTTATTATCTTCATTAACGGTTATAGGAATCGTCTCAAATTTTTATTTCCCCTCGTTGGTCAATTTGTCGATTTCTTTCTTGAACCATTCTTCAATATAACTTTTAATTGGTGCCATATTTATCTCATGCCAGATTTTGAGGTTGAATACATTGCCCTCCAAGTCTCTCGAATCAAGGGAAATACCATGTAATGCTTCCTCAATGTCATGATTCTTCACAGAATAGTCCACTAGCCAATTTTCCATGTCGTCCTCATCATATTCAAGTATACCATAGAACTTTTTAACCAACAACCCTTTAAAAATCTCAACTTGTTCGTCAAGCTGTTGCTTTGTTAGGAACATTGAGTTGAGGATTAATTTGGGTTCTTGTAATTCGTTAGTACTTATGGATAATTCTATCTCTGTGATCCTATTGAATAGTTATTCCCTCTTTGATATAGCTTGGATGCACGCTTGAACAATACTATTCAAAATTTTAATCTTTTCTTTCCAACATGCGTTCAATTGTTTTATCTGACCCGGGGAGGGAAAATAATCCTCTCTTCTCCTTAGTTCTGTCATGTTAGAGACTTTTTCCCCAAAGGGTAGTATAGCATCAAGGTAAAAACCTTCTTGATTTTTCAGGAAATCTTGAAAATACTCATGTAAGACATGCACCCTCGATCCAAAAGAAACAATGTTTTTGGAAACTTCCCATGCCTCCATGATCAATGCCATTCTTTTCTTAATATTTCTTTCTACATAGATACTGGTTGATGTAAGTAGGCTTGAATATCCTTTCAATTTAACAGTGGGTGTGGTGGGTCTGACTATTGACAAAGGACTAGAAAGAAGTGGAAGGGAAGGGGCATTAAGGCGTCTTCCAGTTCCTTGATCCTTTCTTTCAACTTCGTGTTTTCTGTTTCTAGACCACCCATAGAGTCATCCAGAGAATCTTCGATTACTATGTGAATTTTAGAAATCTAGGAAGGCCACATATCTCTTAGGTCAACCTTTGAGTGATATTTTCCTTTCTTATTCTTCATATCAAATTTTTCAATAATCAATGTATTTGATTCCATGTCAAAGATAATGCTCTGGAAAGCAAATGACTCTTCTTCATTGAAGGTCTCATACTCAATGATCTCTAATGATGAATTTTGGTGGGCCATGTTCCCTGGATGATCCATTGTAGCAAACATTTTCTCGATATCTTCCTCGATCTCCATGTCTTCAAGGGAGAAGCTATTAATGCCACTTTCTATGCAGTGTTATTATTCCTCTTGCACAACATTTTTCCTCTTTTTTCTTAGAGGAATCTTGTGCGAGCTCTCAATTTTTTTCCGGAGGGGGATTCTTTTCTCCTCTGTCGCTTGAACTATTGTTGGTAGATTTCCTAGTAGGGTGGGTCATTGGAGCATTGCTCCGAGATGTGGTAGTTTTAGGAGTAACAATTGGAGATTGAGCGCTCTTCTCACTGGGACCCTTTCCTTTCTACTTGTAAAACTCATTAGTACTAAGTATTGTCTCCACGTCACCAACATTGTGAGAAAGAACCCCCAAGTTGTTGTCTTCTTCTTCACTCGGAATAATATGAATAAATGAATTGTTGAATCTAACTGCCAACATATGTTCTACAAAAATTATATTAGGGTCAAAACCCTTTCTCTTTTCAACATATTTCAGATTCACATTGTGGAAGTGGTCCACAAACTCATCAATTCTGTTTATATTCCTGAATACAAAGTCTCCAATTTTTCAAGGAAAGGGTATGAATTGCTTTTTCTGTTTCTCATGGAAAAAGTGCAGCCAGAAATTATACTTCCTTGCCACTTCTATAATAAACATTTTATCAGATACATGGTATGGAAGAAAAGAGGGATTTTCTTTGGAACCGAAAATCCTGATAACATTGTGATTTTCCATCTTCTCTAACGTCCCCTTTTTATCCAAGAATTTATCTGTCTCGTCAGATATCCTGGGGGTATCTATACCAAAACATATTCCTTTGAAAACTAAAACGAAATGATTGTACACTTCATAAAAATGAAAAGAAGCCTTGCGTCTCCACAATGCTTGATATCAGAAAGTAACTGGATCAAGTTCACAGATCACCCTCTTACAGATAGACAATTTTGTTAATTGACAACAATATGCTATTGCAAAAACCAAATAAGAATCCATGAAGAACTTCTTGTCTCTTTTCTACTGTGAAAATTGGGAGGACATTTCAATGGAAATCAGTTTTTCCCAATCGAAAATAGCTTTCTCTTTAACTATAAAATATAAAATATAAAGAATCATCCAGGAAATCGTGGCGGTGTTTTCTTGTCCTGTCATCCTGGTAAACAACCAAGAGATTTCCCGAAAGGGGTTTTTAAATGAGTCGAATTGAATCCTGGTGATGTCTTATGGGATTGTCGTGGGATTATCCAAGAAATCAGGAAAGAGGTTCAAGCCATTTTCATGTATTTTGAGGAAATCCCTGCAATCCTCTCCTTTGAAGGTAAGTGTTGGCTCAGGGAGCTTCAACATATTACGAAACACTTGCGGTGAAATAGAGATGGGGGAATGGTCTTGAAGTTGAATAATCCGTTGAATAGATACATATTTCTCAATGCACCATGAAACCAGTTCTTTGCAATCGAATACCTCAGGGACACACCCTGCATGCACAATTCTGGATGTCTAGATCACTTATTTTTTAGAAGTAGGAGATGAATAGTAAGAATATGCTCTGGACCACTGAAAGTTCTGGTCTTCACGCCCAAAAATGTTCAAATTATCACTACAGAAATGCTACTTCCATAGGTTGACGAGAGTGTTCTTTTAACTTGATAATACTCGAAATGAATCCTTTGAGAGAGATAAAAATAATATAGCCTTTGGCAAATCATGCTTTAATGCAATCTAATGGAAAATATCCTCGAGCACTTCTCTTATTAATGGTGATATTTATGGAACCTACATGAGATGTTATTAGCATTAAACCATATCCCTAGACCTGTTATTAGTGAAATTTATGAAACAATTCTGTAGGGTCTCTTCCTAACAGGTCTAGGCTTCAGTTTGAGGGGTATCTTCATCTCACTTATATCCCTTGTTATTCCTTTCATCTCTTTAAAGGTTGTTGGAAACGGGTCACTGTATTCACATAGTAACTTTTTTATTCTTTCTACTTTTTTCTCATCCCAATAGTCTCAAATACTTTCAATTTTGGGTTTGTCATTCATTCCAATATTGACTTTCTTAACTTTGATTGGTGCAACAAATACTTCTGACTCTAGAGATGGACCTTCCACCTCTCTTTCTCCTTCAATTTTTGTAATATGAATGTTGCACAGGTCATATTCATCTGGTGCTTCTTCTTCCATGTGATAGCATGAAAGTAACTCTTTGATTATCTGTCTATTCATGATTTCAACTTATGGTTCATCCATAAATATCATTCCCTGTATCAACTTCAGCACTAAATCAATGTTGGGGTTCTCATGTTCAAATGAGAAGGTTACTACAAAATTATGGTGTAAGCATGTCCATTCTATAATGCCTCTTATCATCTCCTAGTCTATATACCAATTCCCTGGGATTCCTTCCAATGTATGGATAAAGTGATGAGGCCATTCCTATGGTGGTGTCATCCTCCACTGTGTTCTACACTTCTCTAAGTGTTCAAATGGTGTTCCTTTTCCATCATACCTCTTCATTTTATTATTCGCCTTCTCTGCACCAAATCTAATGCACAATAGTTGTTTACATTGATACCAATCCTGAATTGTTTCTTTGTGCACAACCCACCATCTTGCATGTGTTTCCTTGAGTGCCATATCTAAGGCTAAAATCCTCTGATTTTCTAACACTTCCTCTTCATATTTTGTCAAAAATTCCTCTTAGTCATTTAACCCATGAAAACTGGGAGGTTCTATTATCTCTGTACCAACCCATCTTACTGCATGGTCTATTCTTACACACCTCATTGTGGAAAATTCATGTAGTCGTTGTTGCCAATTATACAAACCTGTGTCTGATTCAGAAGAACATGATGTAATACTTCTCAAGTTGAGTACCCCATATTTAGTTGGGTTAACAAAAACCTCTCCCCATGCGGTAGTTCTATACAACTGGTTTATTTCCTCCATATCCAAACAAGTGGGTTCTACAAACCTTTCTCCTTCTAAAGGATCCAATGGGGCAATGACTCTATATTCACCTGATTCCAAGGTGATTTTTCTTTTCCTCAGGTTGATTATAGATTGGTTATCAAATTCCCAATCCAATCCAAGCAATGTTGGGTAAGGTGTTGCTCCATCTACTATCTCTATTACTTCAAAATCTACCACAGTGTGCACTCCATCCAAATCTATTGTCACACCTTTCAACCTTTCAATTGGTAACACTTTGTGTTGATTTTCTATTTTCAACTTAGGTGAATAGCCTAGTGTGGGTTCTCCCATACACTTCCATGTCTTCTTAGGTAAGAAATTTACTTCAAATCCTAAGTCTAGTATAATATCACCTATATTGAAATCCACAATGTTGGCATTCAATCTAAATTATTTGCTTGTCCTTCTTCTTGTATGGAGATGATTAATTGTTTTCTATTATAACTTTACTTCCACCTTGGTGTTACATATTTCTAAATTATCTTGTAAAAACCTAACAAATGATGGGTCATTCAATAACTAAACCCAAGATTGCAGAAATTTTTTTATGGTACTTACTTTCTCTAAAGGTTTTCCTTCACTAGTATGGTCCATTGAGGAAGGAATTTGGTACATCGGTAAGTTCTAAGTGTGTTGCACGATCGATGTAGACAATTTTTTTTTTGAGAAAATCCTGTCTAGCCTCCTCAAATGTTTCATTTTCTTTTCATGCATCAAACTCCTTCAATGGTTTATTATTCTTCTTATCCCAATGGTGTTGTGTTGGATATTGTTTTACTGTGTCAGTTCATGTCTTGGATCCTCGTTGAGTGACTATATTGATGTTTCTCCCATCCTCCCTGGATTTTTTAGAAATCCATTGGGCATTCTGGTTGTTCTAGTTCTTTTTTTACTTGATCTTCCCCAAGAGTTTCAGACAGTCTTCCGTGTCATGATCTGTTGCACGACAGTACATACATGTCGCTTGTGGGAGTGGAAATTCCTTTGCATAACGTCCTAGTTGTTGGAATTTGTGGCACACTATTGGTCCTATGCCTCATCCAAATCCTCCTCTACCTCATCCTCCACCTATATATCCACCTTGATCTCCTTGCAGCACGTTGTACTGAGGTACCTAGTTATACCACGTGGATTTATACTATGGTTGTGAATTATTATAATGTTGTTGCACAGTGTTGTATGGTGGTGGTACCTGGTTGAACTGAGGTGTAGCTTGTCCTGTCATGATTTATTCTTGCACCCTATAATTATATGAAGTTCTTTCTCTCATCAACTCCATCGTCCTACAATCCTTAACATCACGACCCACTGATTTGTAAAAATTGCAATATGAACTTTTGGGTATTGTATTATAATTTTGCATCATTGGGCACTGATATGGATCATGTCCATGTGTCTTGCAAATATTGCATTGTTCCTCTTGTTGTAAATGGGTTTGGCACCCCTGTTTCCATATACCGCGTGAAAGTTGGGCATTAATTCTTATGGTTTCCTTATGTCTTGCATACGGTACACCAAACAAAATCTCTTTTCTCTTTACCCTTATTCTAGTTAAGTTGAAATGTTATGTTCTTCAAATCCTCCTTAAACTCCTCTATTTCTAGATCTATCTATTGATATTGGTTCTCTTCCAACTATAAGGCTTCTTTCAAAGCCTCTTCCTACGTTAGGAACTTTTTTTTTCTTAATGGGTATTTCAAATGTAGTAATAATGAGTTCACAAATAGATGCCTATGTTGCATGTCAGTCATTCCATATTTCAACTTGCCTTTTAGAATCTTAAACCTATGATCAATCCCCCAAACATAATCACCTATTTTTTTCCTGATTTCAATCATTTCATTCATATACTGTCTTCTGAGATGGGCTTATGAAATAGATTTATCAATAGTTTTTTCACATATGCAATAGTCCTTGTTAATCCTGGTGGATTGTTTACATTTAGGCTCATGTAACAGTCTAGTGCACAGTATCTTAGTGTGATAGATAACTATGCGAGATTTGTATCCTCGTCTGTGATCTTCTTTTCCTCCCAGATATTCTCATAAATGAATAAGTTCTTTTCAGGGTCCTCTGATGCCTCTCCCCAAAATTCTGGTATCCTGATCATGAGATCATGGCTTTCCATTTTGAACTATGTTGAACTACTACCTCCATGCAGTGTAGATAATTGAATATTACTTCCTGAACTGGCTCCTCCAGTTTCTACTCCTTGACTAGATCCTTTCCTTGTTGTTGTTCTTCCACTAAAATTCAGTTGTCCAAATGTTGGTGTTCTTTTTGGTGTACAAGTCCCACATGGGGTTGTAGGTGTTAGCGCTCTGTAAATTTCCTAGAGGTTGAAAGAGAAGAAATCTAGAAATGTAACCTTATCCAACCGCTTTTAAAGCTGGAATATAGCCCTTCCAGCTTCAGAGAGGGATCTCTCTATATGATTTAGCTTTGTTTTAATTTCAGGTATTAGGCTAGGTAAAGAAACTGTTGGTTTTGTTGTCAAAGAGTTTTTTTAAATTGGTTGAGACAATCTACACATCCAATGGGCTATGGGGTCTGTGTTTAATTAGATATGAGAAACAACCAAAAATGCCAAAGAAGATCTTCACAGGGCGAGATAATACACTCATTGGATCTTTAGTAATTAAAATGATGGACAGAAGAAAAGATAAGGAAAATAACTTCAACTAACAAGCAGTTAAGAATTTATTAATTGAAGATATTAGAAGATAAACATTTAAATCTTTAGAATCGGAAACAGGGTATCAAAGATAATTCCTGCAACATTGCGCTATTCATAAAGATTATTTTCAGAAAACAAAATGATTACAGAGAAAGAAAAACATTCAACTTAGAAGATCAACATCACCAGTGAACATACACAAGAATCCTGTAAAGTGCCTCTTCTTTATTAATGGCAGATTTCTTAAAAAATAGTACAGTTTGATAGCAATAGGGTGTGCGAATCAACAACCTCCAATACTTCGAGAGTTGAAGTATTTATAATTCAAATTACAAATGTTCCTGTCATAACTGATCAGGACGTGCTCATTCTATTTTTAGTCTAACTACTTTAATTAATCAAAAACTGTTTGATGACTCAGTACAACTGCATGCGGAAATTTATGGGGTAGGTCATTGGCAAGGTGCCTTCACAACCTCTTCTGACTGGACAGGTGACTAGATAGTGACAACTCATCTGCTAATCGAGTAGATCACAAAGTTCTTCCCATCTGAGATGATTTGGCACTGTGACTTTAAGTAATCTTCAATACACTTCATCCATGTCTGTATACTTAGCAAATGTAGGCTTGATGATGAATATGTGTTTAATCTCGTGTTGGATACTAATATCCAACTGCAGGGCATCCATGAATGCTTTGCCTGTGATGCTCCCTTGTATCCCTGCAAACTTGGAATTGACCTTAGATACTTCAGCCAATCTCTTCTTGTAGTCAGGGAGTGTCATTATTTTGTCATTAATGACTTTCAGACTAGGTAGGCCTTTCTTTTGGAGAGCATCAATCTTATTGAAGAACTTCTGCACTCCTTGATCCATGAATTGAACCTTTTCCTTAAGCTAAAGCATTAGACCTCTCTTGGTTAAGACCCTTTTTACCTCAAGTATATTCTCTGTTCTGTCCTCAATTTTTAGTTCTTCAAGTTCCTCTCTGGTCTTAGAATTCAGGAACCTGATGATCTCATTTGCTTGTGCTGGCATGTCTCCCAGCTCCACTCTGATTTTCTCAACGGCCTGTTTGCTTCTCTGGAGCAACTCATTTTGTTCAAACATGATTTGAATCATTGGCCATATTTCATTGATGGACTTGGTGATATATGTCCATACAATCTCTTTGACCTTAGCCAAAGTCTTCCCTGCCATTGTTTGGTTTTGGAGCTGCTGTAACTCCTTCCTGATATGCTCATTTACCTGTTTTTATTTGGATAGGATTGTTTGGAAAGAAGTCTTGAGCTCTTGGAGGTTCTCCACTTCTTTCTTAAGCCTTCTGATTTCCGTCTCTTGCAGGTTCATCTTCTCCATGGACTTGGCAAGGTCTGTTGTTCCTTTGGGTAGTGACACTGGTGTAGCAGACAGAATGGTTGTCACTGTTGCTGTGCTCAATCCTGCAATTGGGATAGCACTCAATGGAATGCCTTCCATTGGCTTTGTCTGCTCTTTCTCCTTTAGGAGTCTCTCCATCTCAGCCTCCATCTCCTTTAGCTAAGCATTCTGCTCCATGAGTAACTTCAGCATCTCATCCTTCTCACCTTCCTTTTCTGCTATCTCCTTCGCCTGTGAATCCTCTGTGGGCGGGAGTTTTAGCTATTTTCTTAAGGATACGATGTCAACATTTTTCCTTTTTATCATCTCTTTTATAGCCTTGACATTCGCAAGGTCATAACCGATCTTGAGGACCAGCTCCTCCAAAGTCTTGATTCTTTTGTCTTTCGCGAAAGATGATATTTTCTCCAGCTTGAGTTGTGTCTGAGCATTGTTCAAACACACCTGAAACTTTGCTGCAGAAGATGAAGCGTGGCCCAATGTGTGAAAAACCATCTCCCCTATTTGTTTATGCAGATCCATCTGATCTGCTAGATGCACGTCCTTCGCTTGGAATTCGAATGTAGCCCTTTTGTAATTTGAGATCACCTTGGGATCCGGTACCTGTGCTTGGAGGTAGGTCATGTGCATCCTACCCTTTTCTTTGTCAAATGCTGAAAGAAGCCTATGTTGAGTTGTGGACGACTGCTTCCGGAACTAGGCATAAGTACTACTAGTGAGGGTCTGGTTCTTCTTCTTGATTAATTCATATTTTTCGAAAATGCCCAACTTGGGCCCAGTTTTGCTTGGCTGAGTATCCAGGGGAGAATCAGTAGATTTTTTCGGTATTGCTGTTGTGATTGTTGTATGTTGGATCGAACTGAAAGGCATAATGACTGGCTTGACCCCTGTGGTAGCTACTGTGGTAGGTGGGTGTTGTTGGGTATTCTACCCTACGGACTAATAAGCTAGGGCTCTAAACTTATACGCAGAAAATGACCCTTAAGATTTAACTTTTAACCTTCTACCCAAAAATCTCAACCCCTTTTCGAGCAAACAATCGAAGAATCAACTCACCTTTTTAACGATGCTTGAAGTAGATCCTCCGTTGAGCCTTCTATTTCCTTGCTGCTGCTGCTCCTTCTACAAAGCTTCCTGCAATCAAGATAAGACTACACATGCATGCTACTGATCTAATAGGGGGTTAGAAATAA
>ML796398.1:13990-25471 GCA_009831015.1 Picea engelmannii
GTCCTAACCCACACATAGGTAGATCAATGTATTCGGATGTAATAAAGGTCAATATTAATAAGACCTTTCAATAAAATAGAATAAGGTGGATGTAAGAAGACCTAATAGAAGCTTCCACTTCTAGAAGGATCTTCCTCTAGATGTTTATCTTAATAGACATAGTTAGTATAAATAAGGGTCGAGGGTATGAGAACCCTATCTTGGATATTATTGTAACAGAACGTTGCTCGACTGGAGGTTTCCCCCTCGAAGAGGCCTGTGAACATTGCTATCTGATTCAAAGTGTTATTTCTGTTGCTATTTCGTATATCATTTATGTGTATTGTGAGGATTATGCTGGATATTTTACTGTTATTCTGTCATTTCTAGCATTTCATTTCTGTTCTGCATATTTTATATATCTGGTATCTTGCAAATGGAGGGGGATTCCGATGATGGAGAAAGACTCTGAGTGAATCCAAGATGGTGAATTGGAGGGACCAATAAGCCAAGAGTATATGAGCCAGGTGGAAGGTGCCTCATGAATTCCATATGATATGGTGCAAGTGACAGGGGACCACGCAGGTGCCACGTGGAAGTGAGGTGGACCTTGGCCAATGAAATCCTAAAAAATTTGAGAGGTTATAACGTTTGTTCTAGGAATCATATTTGATCCTAATTATAATCATTCGAAATATCATGATGAGAAGAATACGATGACACCCTCAAGAGGAGACAAGGATATGGTTGAGGAAAAGATAAATTTTGACACCCCATCCCTTAAAAGGGTACTTAGGGGGTCGAGGGTATTACAAGTTTTCCGTATGCAAGTAAATCCTCCATTCATATACCTGGTGCAGAAACCCACCCATGGGGACCCCACCCTCCATCAATCAACTCCTACAAAATTATGTCCCAAGCAGGCCAAGACATACTTCATTGCGGAACTCATTTCTATACGTGAATTATCAACCCAATTATTCTTTATTCATTTGGTAATTTTATGAAGTACCTTTTACATTTCAACAAGTATAGTAGGTTTTTTCCATCGCAAATGATGGCATTTTTTTCCTTGGAAAACAACAACCTATGTCATCCTCAGTTGGGGCATCCCATATTCATAATCATCTCTGGAAACTACCCTTACCATGGTCAAAATCCCAACTATCACAATCATCCTTTTTCCACACCTTTGTATTTTGACCTCTCTTACATCTTGTTGCAGTCTCACCCATCCAACATGGTTCACCCAATATCTGGTTGTTCCCCTGACACCAGATCATGTTTTACGGTTTCTTCCATAATCCAATATACCCCCAACCAAGGTTACTTGAGTCCCATATATCCTAAACTTCGTCCATGTTAGCATTTCATTAATATTTTCCTCCATCCTTTTCCTAACACCATTTTGATCAAATCGATGTCAAGCAACCCTTTGCTTTTTTTAGTCACGCCTCCTCACCTATCAACATCAACACTGGTTTCCAGGAGATGGGTAGTATCTTGGTCCTCATTACACTATTAATGAGCAGTCTCTGATGACACAAATAGATCCCTCATTGATTTCTGATTTCGTTGACCACCATAAAATTCGACCTCAACACAATTTCATCTTATGGTGGGTCTTAGTATGCGATTGTTGCATTTTTCATTAGTAACCGAAGACCTATGAATTTGACAGGATATCAATGCCTATGAGTTATTTATTTCTCTATTCAGAGCCAATTTATTCTAGAGAATAGTCATATGTTGTTATTGACGCCCCCAAGGGCAATGCAAATATCCACTTCATCAACATATTTTAGTTACAATTATACTATTTTGGTTTCATGACATGAGCATGGGGCCTATCCACCTAGTTTGTACAAAACATTTATTTTTACAGAGAATATTTGGTTTACATGTTAGTCCCCTCTCCCTCCAATAGATCACTCTCACAATTACTCAATACAAATTCTCTCACTCTTCTATACAATGACATCACCATCAAAATAGACAATGATTTATTTCAGTTATACGCATGCTCCTAACCTCACACATCAGGGGGCATCTGTTATCATCGAAAAAACATTTCACAACAATACAAGAAATGGTTGAAGAAAATACCAGCACAACATATTAATTAGCATACCTCAAGCATTTACAAAACCTATTCAATAAGAAAAAATATGCAAATAATCATTGAATTTCATAACAGTCTCCCTAAATATTTCTTGCACACATCTGTGCGAGCCAACACAACATTGAATGCACAAACTGCATGGTCCACGGGGCTATCTCCACAAGAACCCACGTTGATGCAGAAGCAATGCATTGATGCAGTTGGTCATGCCTCAACCACTTCTAGATCAAAGTGTACCATGATAAGACCCCAAAATCGGCTCGAAATCTTTCCTTGGGTATACTAAAAGGATGAGAACTACTTTCAAAGGGCTCCTACTCACACTACAAGCAAGTTATGCAAAATATTGCATTGGTCCTATAAATACATGACCAAGGTATGCAAACAAAGGGAAGAATTTTGATTATTGTTATGTTTTTCATTTGGTTTTGTAAAAGACAACATTCTCTTAGAGCTATTTGAGCATCAATAACAAGTGTTTCACTTCCATCCTCTTGAGAAGTTCAACAATCAAGTATTCACCATTGTATTTTCATTTTCTTAGAAGAGAGAGAGATATTTGTATTTGGGGTATTCAAGAGCCCTCCCAAGGAGGAAGAGGGGACTCATAAGTTCCCATACTTGTTCTAGGTGTTATCAATTCGAAGATCAGTCCCATTGGTAACTATTTCTTGTGTCTCTTTCATGCATCCGTTTGAGTTTTTACATGCTTAGTTTAGTTTTTGTTTCTTGTTATTTGTTTTTTGTTTTTTTCTCTTTAGTTGAGCCACTACTCAACTGACCAATTTTTGTATTGTCTTGTTGGCCTAGCAAGGAAACCAAGTGGATTTTTGTTTCTCACCCAATTGGGAAAAAAACCACAATATTAATGAATTTCCACACTTGGTATGATCTATGAAGATCTGTGTGATCACACATGTCGAGGTGATAATCGTTTTCCTTTGTGAAGTGTAGGTAGATGGAATGATGATGAGTGAAAGGATGTGAATGGAGACTAGACATCGTGTTATGCAACACATCCTTTCCAACTGATTTAGAAGATTTTCAGTGAATATCCCACTCGCCTAATACATTCTCCCTCATGCCCCTGCTCGAAATAGGCGTTCTTTTTCTAGTGGTTTAACGTTGTTTTGAAAACTGAGGGAAAAGCGTGAAATTGGATGACATCATCCTGACATCACTCTGGATCCATGGAAACATGGAAACTTCTGATTGGTCCTTGTCAACGGTGAAATGTCTTCTGGGACCTGGCTTGTGTGTAGTCACATTGGTTATGAAAACAAAATTATAAATGGGGTGATTCCTTGTATAGGTGGTGGCCTTCGATGAGCTCAAAATTATGAATTATTGACGTGTATGACTGCCTTAAGCTTCCCCAGCGTCCAGGTGAGCTTATGCATAGGCCCCAGGTGGTGTTGAGTGGGTTGGTGTAAATGTGTTGAGTTGGGGGATAACGTAACTTGGAAAAATCAAAATACCATTGTTGTGACCCTA
This sequence comes from Picea engelmannii, assembly GCA_009831015.1. NCBI lineage: Eukaryota > Viridiplantae > Streptophyta > Pinopsida > Pinales > Pinaceae > Picea > Picea engelmannii. The sequence continues at coordinate 17,586 of ML796398.1, forward strand.
GGGAGTGGTTTTGTTTTCCATATCACCACCATGTGATACCATACATTCTTCAACACATTTCTCCTGAAACCACCATCACACCCAAATTGTGTGATATCTCCCGTGTATCTTTCCCATGCAACATGCATCCTCCATTGTAGATGAGGCTCGCTTGAAGTCGTTAGATGATCCGACCCTCATCTTTGCCAACGCTTAGATTTTAAGCCTTGGTCTCATACTATCAATCATGTGAAGCAGGGCTTTAACCTATTCAGAGCGTGTTAATTCTTTTTATGCTCCTCAAAAGCGCCATGGTGCCTAGAAAGTTTGTCCTTGGGAATTTAGGGCATGATTTTCATTGTTAGTCCTTTTAGGGATCTCGGTTATATTCCATTCCCTTTTGTTCCATGCACTTTGTGAGCCCTTCTTCAGCTTCTGAATCCTCAAAATTGTCCTTATGGATTCAACCCATATGCACACTAATGAATGGATCAATTCCGGTACTAACAATTAGTTGTGGGTATATGCATGTAGAAGTGAAGTAAGACAATACTTTCTATCCACTCGGACTTACTTTATTCCTCAATTTATGAGAATGATGAAACTATGACAATGAATTGCTTCCATATGTGCTTACCAAATTATGACCCTTTCACTTTTGTTTCAGACAACCTTCATGTTGTAACTTTCTCTTTTATACTTATTATTCTTTAGCTATTGTGTGATTAGAATATTATGGGAAAAAAATCATTATGGATTACTTGTTACCATTTCTTGATATGCACCTTTAATGTGAGCATAAAAGTGAATGTCTTGAATGATTTAATCATTACCATTTCTTTATATGCACCTTTAATGTGAGCATAAACTTGAATGCCTTGAAAAAGGTGTTTGGATCTTGTGGTGAAATAGAAAATAAATGTAATATAAAAGAGTTTGGACTCTCATCATGATAGTAAGTATGTTAAATAGTTGAAAGAGAGTCTATATTAATTGAGAACAAACACTATTATAGTTCTTTCGACACTTTGTCTTATGGATAATGAGAACAAGGTAAAAGTTCTCATAATGGGTAAAAGTTCTCATAATGGGTTGACATTGATGTTGTGATATTAGTTAATCTCATTGGTAAATATAATGAAATCTTGACGTAAGTTATGGCTCATGATGTAACATAGTTAATCCCGTTGGGTTTTTGACAAACTATTTACATTAAGCTTGATGATGTGTTGTGTTGGCATATGTATTTTCTTTGTTGGATTTTAGATTTCTTGTAAAAATAAATCGTTTTTATAACTTATGTAACAGAAAAGGGGTCTATGAAGGAAGAGCCCATTTTATATTGGACCATCACACACGACAACTCAGGCATCGCATGGTGGACCAAGTGAAGGTCCAATGGGACCGATATAGTCCTAGTTCCACTACATGGGAAAATACATCTACGAAGCACATGTAATTTCCTTTTTGTCTAATTAAACTTTGATCCAAGTTTAATCCCAAGAGGGGGAGTCTGTAGTGTCCCATTTGGCTAGCATAGTTTCGTGACACCCGAGGAAGGTGATTGTTGATGGATTATGTATTCCAGACTTATATGTTATGGACTTAGTTGGATCACTTGACTTGTGAACATATATATATATATATATATATATATATATATATATATATATATATATGCATCTTTGAATTGATGTGTGCTTATATGTTTGAATATGATCATGATTATTGATGCATGGAACAAATAGTTAATTATGATCTTGATCATTGTTGTGTGGAACAAATAGTTGATTATGATCTAGTTGATGAAACATGATTTTAATGATTATGTATGCTTAACCTTGAAATGGATAAGATATGGAAGGGAACTTGGTTACTTGCTCACATTGATGCTCAGATCCACTTATCTAAAAAAGAGATCAAGATATTAAATATTTGAAACTTATATCTTTTGTAATGTTGCACTTCTAATTGAAGATAAATTAATTTAGATCTATCTTAATTCTTGATTTATTTATGTGGTAGAGGTATCAAATTATTTTAGGTACAAACATTTTCTCAGTTTTTCTCAATCTAAAAAAAGTATTTATTTCCACTGACTTCATCCCTCTCGAGGAATGATATATAGAGAGTTAAGATGGAATTATTCTCTCTTTAACACAAAAGGAGTTACACATCTTCCTCATATTGAGAAGCACACCATTGAAATGTTGAAAGTATAAGAAAAAAATTACTTTCAATTGTTGTATACATATATATACATAGGTTTTAGTTAAGGTGGACATTAATATTGTTGGTTGTGGAGCCTGATTATCTTCCTGATTTAGAGGTCTTTTACTTTCAGTCATGTTTATACCCCATGAAGTATTTACACCTCAGAAGTATGTACACTCTTCCACGCGGGGGAGTGCAGAGGGGGGGTACCCCCTCTGTGGGGTCCGGGGGGTCTATCCCCCCGGCTGGGGGGTCTGGGGGCAAGTGGGGGTTTGGGGGCGAAGCCCCCGAAGGCAAAATTGCCTTGTAAATGTATATTGTAATTTCATTATAAATCTGGACCGTTCATTATAAGGTCGTAGATCTAACGATAGAGATTATGTTAGGGTTTTTTGCCTTAGAAGGCAACCCTCTTTTATGAGGGAAATGTATTGTGGCTATGGTTGATGGAGAATATTGTATTCTGAGATAGGAGACTGTGAGAGATAGAAGAGGAAGTTACAACGGGTTTGTTGTAGGTTGTATCCCTTCATATGCTCGATAATAATAAAGGAAGGAACTGACAATTTCTCTGGTGGACGTAGCCCACACTGGGTGAACCAGGTAAATCTGTGTCTCTATTGTATTGTGTATCTTCTGTGTTTTGTTTCCGCATTTGTTTTATTTTATTGCTCCATGGTCCTGTTTTTCTAACAAATATTGTATTTATGGTGGAAATTAAAATATTTTTTTGAAGTGTCAAGTATCAACTTCATGTTAAGTATTGAATGAATTATATATATTCAGTGTAGAAAGCACCTATCCACACAATGAGTAGGAATTAAATATCGTAAGTATACCACCTGTCAGCTCCATGTTGAGAATATATGTAATTACACATCTCCCCCATACTAGACTATAGAAAATTCTTCTCTTTGATGATAGTGAAGAACCACCATAAAATAGGTATGTGGAAATGTATTATATTTATAAAAGTGTTAAAAGATCTTGGAATTCTTATAATTATTTTTCTATATCCTTTGGAACAATTTTGCAAAGAAAGTAAGTTATTCTTCCTATATGCGAAAATGGATATAGGAAATTATGATGTTAACATGACAAATAATAAACATGCAATTACAAAGTATGTAATGCTATACATGCTCATTTGTACATTATTATATTTAAATTTATTTAGATCTCACGATGTAAAACCCAACATACAGAGTATTAAATGTTCTTTAACTACTCAATTATTTCTTGTCATGTTAACACTACACAATGTCATTTCTAGATAGGGAATTCGATCTTAAATCACCTTTCATGTATGCCAAGGTGAGACGTCACCCTCAAACCAACCTAATGGTGTTTCTAGAGGGACACCATCTCACAATCCCTAGTCAAGGCAACTAGTTGTTCTTATAGTTTTAATTATCTTTTTCCTTATTATTTTCTTTAATTTTTAATAAAAATAATTTAGAAAAATATTAAGATCACTTAGGGATTGGTATAGTAAATAAAATTACAAACATTATAATTTTAGAATATGTTTTTATAAATATTTATAAATTAATTATTAAAGTGCCTATAAATCTGGAATGCCTTCATTCCAATGTCAATTCCATTTTGTTTGAACCATGAGTGTCCCTACTTACAATTGAAAATGAGAAAATTGGTTATTGAACTCATCCTCCATGAACCACTTATCCCTAGAGTGGAGTTTTCCTTTAAGCTTGACCAACTCAGTTTAAGTAGGTCCCTTTTGAGTGACTATTATGCATAGGTGCAACACAATATATTAATCCAATGAAGGCTAAAAAACTAACACATTTTGCATAGGGTAGTAGATAGGAATCTCCTCTTCAAGTTGGGATGGTTCATATAACTTGTTCTTATTGATAATAATGATAGAAGGTATTCCCAGTGATGGAGGAAAATTCAACTAGAAGGCATCAACATTTATCTTCTTTAGGATTGTAGTCATTATCCAATATTGAATGGAGTTGGTACTCGATGGAGATCATGAAGGGTCTTGTAATGTTATTAATTCCTTCATGGTGTCTCATGTACAAGAATGTGTATCTTGGAGCATTTCCGCAAAACGAAGTGGAATTTTGTTGATAATTGATTTGTTGGGTTGAAGTGGGTTGGGGTAGAAGCACATGAAGTTAATATGGAGCAAGCGACTAGTATCCATAGAAAACCTCAAATGGTGAATCTAGGATTGAATAGTGTACTGCTCCATTGTAATAATGTTGCACAATGTCAAGAGACATATCCCACTATTTATTGAGAGCATAATAAATGAGAAGAAGTTGCATTAATTTTTGATTAGCAACTTTTGTCTCTACATCTATCTAGGGGTGAAAGGCAGTTGAGTATTAAAGTTTTCAATCCATGATTTTCCATAATTCCTTCCAAAAATTAATGAGAAATATGGACATTCTACTTAGAGATGATAGTGAGAGGTAACCATATTGAGACCTTTAAATAATATAATGAAGCAAGGCATAAAAATGGCCATCTTGGAAAATATACAAACCCCCATGAACACATTGTCATGCTTCTATAACAACATGGGAAATACACTAATGAAGTCCATGGAAATTAACTTAAGATCCTTGGAAAGAAATGGTAGTAGTTGGTAAACACCCAACTTACGAGTGTTTGGCCTTCTTTGACAACATAGTTAGAAAAAACGCATGAAGTTGTTAGCCTAGTTCTTCATAGTGGGTCAAAAGAAAACTCATAGAGGTATCACAATGCCATATTGGTCCCAAAATATCCCCCATACATGAATGTATAGGCCTCTTGGATTAGTCGCACATGAGAATGGATGTTAGTGACACAAATTTGATTGAGATTATAGAGCCAACCACCCCTAATTAAGTACTCCAAGAAAGGCATTTGATTTACCTCAATTCGTTGTTGTACAACATTGAGAATGTTACCAAAATATAGATCTGTAGCATAATGCCATTGTCATTCGTCATATGCAAGAATATTTATGTCAAGGATATGAAAGGTGCATGGGAGGGTGACTCAAAATTTTTTCTACTTTATTTTCACAACCCTTCTTGTTTTAAATCATCAGGCAGGAATTTTGAAGGTAGGAAGCCCATTTGAGATGAACATGGTCTTGCATTTTTTTATTGGGACTTAATAAAAGTAATGATATGATGATATGTATGTGGGGTTGTTTATTTGCCAATGAAATAGTGACACTAATGTTTTATCCCTAAAAAAGAATACAACCATTTATCATAAGTATTGTAACTTATTTTAGCATTGGTTGGGCTCTCAAAATGGTAAGCAATAGAATATCATCCATATTTAAGCACAAATCAAATGGAATACTAACAATCACTTGTTTCTATCTCAAATTCCCATTGTAGGTATGGAAGTCATAATCCATGATGTGAACATAAGGTTTGTTTAAGATTCTCAACTCTTGATTTGGTCTTTAGGGTCTATTCAAAATGCTTCTGATTTGCGATAATCATATTAGGTGTATCAATCAAATTTGTATGGTTTTTTGAAGATGAGGTCCAATAAGTGGAGTGGTGTAACAACATAGGAAATGGTGTCTTTAATGTGAGGTCTAATGGAAAAAGTAAGATAATATTTTCAAGAGACTAACAAATATTGACCTCCTTCATTAACCGAGCAAAGGTGATATGGTGTAGGGTGAGTAGTTATGGGGAGAGATGAGGATTTGACCAATGTTGAAGAGACAAATTTGTTTTGGTCATACTTATTTAGAATGATACAAGCTATGTGATCCTTGATTTGACAATTACGGGTAAATAAAAATTCTTGCTATGTGAAGCAAGAATCATGTGCCATGATGACTCGGATGGGATTTGGTTCTATGGGGTTATACATGTCTATCATAGATGTAGTGTCAAGGGGAGAATATGGAGCAACTTGATCTTCATAAAATAATGTTTTCATAGGTCTTTGGCATTGCAATGTGTGACATTCATCGATAGAATGAGTTGTGCTCTAATGGACATTGCAATACTCTCCTAGGAATTGGTATGAAGAGGGAAGGGATTTGTAGAGGGTTGTCAGGTGGGAAGAGTGCTGGAAAAACAAATGGATCCACCTAGAGAGAAATGTTTCTTAACAAATTTTTGTTTAGATTCTAGGGCGTGTTGAAATATGATTGACACAGTAGAACTAGCAACCATAGCCATTTCATGACATAAGGAACATAATAAATGTTATAGTAAGTACCTATTCTCATTTGAGATGGAAATATGGAGTTTAAATTTGGAAAATAATTCAATGTCCTACTCCATTGTATGTTCTTAAAATTGTTGATGTCACACCCAACATGCCTAAAGGTTGTCACAATAACCAAGTGGATAAAATTTCTCTTGAAGAGATGCATAAAAGGTATGAAACGTTGCAACTGATATGAATCTAGTCGGTGTGGATGCATCATCATTTAATTTGATGTAGAAAGAGGACTTGATCCCTTTGTATTTAACTTTCCCCCACCATGAGTTGCAAGCCCTTGTAAATGAAACATTGCTAAATTTACCTTGGTCTATTTAGTCATGTGTGTGTTGAGTTTTGAAATGGGATTACATTACCAGATCTAGGAATCCACCTACTCTTTATCAAATATGCTAGAAAACTCGGGGAGAGTCATGCATGAATCTAAGTGAAAATCATGGTTTGAAGTTGACCAAGCCTCAAAATTGTTTGTTCTCATAAGCACCACCTACTCAATGAGTGATAAGAGAATTTGGGTCTATAGATCCATCGTTGATTGTGCATGACTAATAAATCTTTTACTACCATTCTTCGCCATGTATACCCTTGTGAGAAAGTCCATGGAATGTTGTAGATTTGCAAGTTGCATGATTCTAAAAAGAGGGGCCATAGAAGTCCATTGTAGATGGGTTCTGAGCCCAACACTGCCATTAAAAATGGATTTAAGGTATCAAATTCTGGCTTGTGAGACATTACAAAAACCTATAAAGGAGTGCACATATCCATGTTTTTGGGTCAGTGAAGCTTGTAGGGATTTGATCCCTATTTAAGAGATTCTATGAAATACATTAAAGAGAGTTGATCCATATTTGTAAGAGGTCGCAAAGATTGAAAAAAATTACTCTAATACCAAAAAAAAATAGTAAATAAAATAAAAATATTACAACTCTAGAGTATGTTGAGAAAAAACCCTAAAATTGATTATTAGCATTATCATAAATGTGAAATGCCTTTTTTTTATATTAAACGCCCCTTTCTTGTCCATTGAGAAAAAACCCTAAAATTGATTATTAGCATTATCATAAATGTGAAATGCCTTTTTTTTATATTAAACGCCCCTTTCTTGTCCATCAAGGCAATAGTGCATGGGTGATGGCAAAGCAAAACAAATATTTTAAAATTTGTACTTCTATGTTTTTTTAATGGTTTTTAATTAAATATCTTTTAATTAATAAAATCCTTTACATTTGTTTATTAAAAATTGTAAAATATTAATTTTTTTACTTAATCTATGTAAAATTCTTTTGAAATATATTAAAAAGGTAAAATTTATTTATATTTCAATTTTTTTTCCTCGAAAAGAATTCATAGTGAGATGAAAAGTAATCCATTCATATATGCCAAAGCATTGAAAATTATATATATATATATATATATATATATATATATATATATATATATATATATATATATATATATATATATATATT
>ML796398.1:27947-76240 GCA_009831015.1 Picea engelmannii
AAGGAAAGTGGGCCAAGTGACCTAGAAGATGTTTTTAAGGAAGCTACTTGGAGAGTATAAATAAGAGGCAAGGCTCTCTCATTTGAATCACACTTGAGCATATTGAATATCTATATGTGTCTAAGGTAACCAAGGATATCTAAGCCGAAATTCTAAGGAAAGTGAAGAAAAGAAGGCCGAAATGCAGGGAAGGATAAATTCTTTTGATGGTGCTTTTTAAGGTATGTTATTTACAGGTCATCTCACCATTTTTGCTATAAATTTTTTTCTATAATGATTAAGATCCTAAAATTGCTATTCCATTGATAAAACATATCCAAGTATCTGTGGTAAAAAATCCATCTTGTGGGTCGTTGTATTTTGGGAGTTACACTCTGTGGAAAATAGGGTTTGTGGCCAACCCTGAAACTAGTCCAAATTAGGTGTTTCAGGTACAAACATCATAACTTATTTATAACAGATCCAAATTCTGTGAGACCAAATGTGCTGGTTAGGGTATATCTTTTAGTATGTTTTTTAATAGTTTCAGATCAATTAATGAATATTTTTTTGTGGGGCATGCTCTACAAGATCGCTCTCTAGAATAAGTGATAATTCAACAAGGTATGTCATTTTTGATATAACTCCTTTTCTGAGAGGTTCCAAGTAGTGACACTTGGAGGAATTGTAGAAAATACACTGAAGAACATTGTGTATCAGTTTTATATATTTATTCATTATAGGTACAAAGTTATGATTATTTCAGGTTAGGGTTGTTGACTAATCCAAAACTAGGCATGTGAAACTAAAGAAAAGTTTGATGAAAATGCTAGTCTCTTGTTTTTAAAGTTAAGGAAGGTTTGCAGGAATGTGATCATATACACCAGGTCTATTATAGAGCTAAAAATCAGATTTGTATGATGAAATTGATGAGGGCTTTTCATTGTGGTACATGTTGAGTACATGGTTGAGACAAGTAGTTGATGAGTTGGCGCACATACATGAGGTGTATAGTTGATAATGTTGGTACATATTGATGAGTCATAGTTGATGAGTAGTTGACACATGATTGGTACATACTTGGTACATGGTTGGATGCACTTGTTTATGGTACATGTTGATTACAGGTTAGTGCATGGTTGATGCACTTGTTTATGGTACAGGTTGATTACAGGTTGAGGTACAGGTTGATGCATGGTTGATGCATAGTTCAGATTTATTGGTACATGTTTACAACGGTATATCTCATAGTGATAGTGTGACAGTGGTTCCATCATTCTACTTCTACTTCAAGGTGGCAGGATGGGGTAAGGACAGGTGGTTGTAGCCACCTTCCGGTTATAGTCGGAGAACATAGGGGGTTGTAGCCTCCTTCTGGTTGTAGCTAGAGAATTGGGGAGTTGGATCTTCCCTTAGGTTGTAGCCTGAGAAAATAGGGGGTTGGAGCTTCCTTCCAGTTACAGATGGAAAACAAAGGAAGTTGGTGCTTCCAATGAATGTAATTCTTCAAGACTTATAAGAAAAAACATTCTGTGGTTTTCTCCCAATTTGGGTTTCCACGTAAAACACTGGTGTATTGTGTATGTGTATGATTGTTCATTTGTTCATTGCTTATTTACTCTGTAGTTATTGGATGATAATGCTTCATTGATATAACACTGGAAGGATTAAATTTCTCTATTACTGATTCACCCCCCCTCTTAGTAATTCAACAATTGGTTTCAGAGAAAGGTTCCTTCAGGAAACAGTTTAACCACTGGAAGGAGATCATGGATTATTCTAAGAATGGAGTACCAATGTTTAATGGTTAGAATGGTTTTAAGTATGAGATGTGGAGCAAAAGGACTACGCCACAAAGAAGATCATTCACTCCCAGGTATGAAAATTTATTTTATGGTCATTGTTTTTATTGTACTAATTGTAATAATTTTTTGATAGGCCTATGTGGTCGCATGTAACATTGAGTGTTACAAATGTCATAACTATGGACACATAGCTAGTGATTGTAGAAGCATGATCGATACTTCCATGAAAGAGAATACTGATATCAGATATAATAAAGTATGGATAAGAATACTGGAAGAAAAGGTGAACAAAGACCAGGTACCAGAGATCACAGGATTGACAATAAAACGAGATGAAGAAAATTCTACAAAGAAAAGGAAAGATATTAGATACAGAAAGGTTTGGAAAATAACTGAAAGAAAGGAAGGACAGGTAAATAAGGAACAGGTTCAAGAGATTGTGCTTTCAGACATTGTAGTGAAAGATGAATCCACAGATAGAAAGAAAGAAGTCAGAGCTCAGAGAGATAATAAATCTACCAATGAAGATGATGATGAATACACATCAGAGAAGGAATTGTTTTGAGCCATCTGGCTTAGAGACTCCCAAGTAATATGAATATTAGACAGGGGGAGTCTATGCGATAGTTTTGAAAGACCAAAGAACCATCCTTCGAGCAGCTTGCAGAGTTTTAGAAGACATATTCATAGCAATCAGTTAGCATAAGTACAGTTTGATAGTATAATGATAAATGGGTTAGCATTATGGACAGTTGCGCAAGTAGAGTCTTGGACAGTATGGAAAAATATGGATTTGTAAGAAGACTTAGTAGGTTTTAATAGATATATGATAGTGGATGAGAGCATGGATTCATAGATTGGTTCAAAGACAAAGGAACATTATCGTAATGGATGATAATTACACAGGAAATGACTGAAACAATGCTAATGGATTACAAATTGACAGATATGTTTTGGACACAGGTAGCGCATATATCAGTTCACATTCAAAACAGAGTAATGATCAGAAACAACACTGATAAAACTCCCTACGAGCTATGGAAAGGAAGACCAACAAATGTGAAGTACTTCAGAGTTTTTGGAAGCAAATGCTACATCAAAAGAGAAGATGGAAGAATGGGAAAGTTTGACTCTCGTGCAGACAAAGGAATACTTGTTGGTTACTGAAGTACAAGGAAAGCATACAAGTGTTACAATCTAAGATTAAACAAAGTTTTGGAAAGCATCAACGTAACAATTGATGAAATAGGCAGACCATAATCAAAGGAAGAAGAAAACAAATCAATGGAACAACTTTTCGAAGAAGAAGATGAAAAAGAAGTAGAAGATGAAGAGAATCTGACAGAAGCAAAAGAGAAAGTCCAACAAGTATCTCCAAAGACACCCAGTAAATGAGTACATAAGAATCATCCTTCAGATCAAATTATCAGGAACAAAGATGTAGGAGTTGAGACTAGAAGAAGAATCCATTCACAAGAACAAATACACCTAGCACTCTTATCTACAATTGAACCAAACGGTTTTGAAGAAGCCAGCAAGGATGAAGTTTGGAATAAGGCCATGGATGAAGAATTGGATCAAATAGAGAAAAATGACACTTGGGAATTGCTTCCAATACCAAAGAATAAGAATGTGATCGACACAAAATAGGTTTTTAGGAAATAAATTGAATGAAGATGGACAAGTTACAAGGAAGAAAGCTAGATTGGTATGTAAAGGATATGCAGAGATTGAAGGAATCGACTTTGAAGAGACATTTTCCCCAGTTGCTAGAATGAAAGCAATCTGTTTGTTTTTAGCCTATGCATGCTCCAAAAATGTTAAAGTATATCATATGGATGTAAAATCATCCTTTCTAAATGGGGAACTTGAAGAAGAAGTCTACATTGAACAACTAGAAGAATTTCAATTGTCAGAGAACACAAATTATGTGTGTAAATTAAAGAAGGCCTTGTATGGTCTAAAATAGGCTCCTAGAGCATGGTACTCCAGACTGGATAAGTATCTACAATAGGTAGGGTTTAGAAAAAGAAGTGCAGACAACAACCTCTACATCAAGGTAAGTCAAGGTAATATTTTATTAATTGAAGTTTATGTTGATGATATTATTTTTGGTACTGATTGTTACCCATGATTTTGGTCATCATGATGATGTATTGATGACGGTGTACTCAGGCTCTTCATAAGAACTTTTACCTGAGAAAAGTTATTTTCATCTCTTAAAAGAAAACTCATTTTTGAAGAGGGTTCGTAGGCTGCTAGTATATTTGTCTACGAGAATGACACATTCTCGCAGGCTGCCTTAAGCCAGGGTGCAAACTTCTCGCACTGTGTTGAACTACTAGGGTGTGAACTCTTCCTAAAGCAAGGAAAAAGATGAATTCTCGATGCTTCTAGAATGAAATCTTCTAGAAGGATGGGTTGGCATTCGAATGGTTATCCTAGTACTGGATTACCTGATATTTTGGGATCATTCTTATCCAAGTAGCTAATCCATTCTCTCCTATATATTGAGGGAATTCTCATGGCAAAGGTTAAGCAAGATTCTTTGGAGAATTGGTGAAAGAATTGTGTGAAGGATTGAAGCTTGAAACAACACCTTGGAGACTCCAGCAAGTTTATCCAAAGGGTTGATCTTCTTCATGCAAAGAGTGAGAAAGTGTGTGTCGGAGCCAAGGGCCATCGAAAGGAAGTTTTTGACATCACGGCTCAGGTTGTAATCATTACTTTCCATTAATATGATACATTAGCATGTCCCTTTCCCATAAAGCTATTTCCACTTTATTGTATAATTCCTTGATCATATACATAGATTGACTGTTGAATAGATTGTGCTATCTTCACTTTGGTTGGTTTTTTTTGTCTTGGTCTTGGCTGCACGAGAGCACTGGAGAGAAGCAGGAGCAACAAAGACTATAGGAAGCGATAATAAGGTATGTTATTTGTTCTTGCCTCCTAGTTAATTCAATGGTTAGAATCTAGGGAAAGAGTCATGTTCTGTCTTGCTTTGTTCTAGATCCAGGTGGATCTAGGGAGATCGGTTAGTGTCCGCACCTACTGATTTATCCAATAACAAAATTGGCGACTCCGCTAGGGATCATCTCATTTTCTTTGTGGATTTTGGTATTTTTCTGTGGCCATTTGATCTGGTTTCACTTTTCTCCTGTCCTATCAATCTCTGAGTCTTTAGGATATCCTGATAGACCCTCTGGGTCCAGAGGCCTTTTCAAATTTTGCTTCATTTTCCAAAATTTTGACTATGTTATGACATTATCGCACTGCACTTCATTGCAACCTACAAGAATTGGTAGGGTTCGCATTCTGCCTTTAAGGTTCAGTGCGAGGTTCTCGCACCCTACTCAAGGGTCACCTGCGAGAATCAGTGATTCTCGCACTGTGTAGTATTGCTAGCCTGCGAACACCTTTCTTCAAAAAATTGGATTTGAGTTTTGACATCTTTAACTGCCCAGATCAGTCTAGGTGCCTCATAAGTGTTTCTTGGACCATTGATTGGTGTTTTTCTTGTCTTCGTTTGCATGCATGAACAGTCTTAGGATTTCAAGGCTTTTCTTGTTATTTTTGTCTTGACTTTCGTTTCTTGACTTTTCTTGGAAAAACCATTCTCTCTGACTTCAGAATCTGAGTGTGTTTGATTAGTTAAGAACCAATGATTGGTTAAAAGTTAAGTTGTCTTGGTTTTTTATCATTTGCTTCTGGGTTGAAAGATCATTTTCTTTTGCATTTGAAAAGACTACATTGGTTTGCTCTTTATTTTTGTTTTCATTGAAAGAGTGGATTGGGTTATTATCATTGCTTGTTCATTTGTTTTCTGATTTTCTGTACTCTCATTGGCATAGTGAGGGTCCTTTTTGAAAAGTGAACAAAAGTTTTTCTTTCAAAAAATCGTTTTTGTCTTCGAAAACATTGAAAATCAAATTATTGAAATTGTTGAAAAAGAAGCACTAGAGAATTGTTATTTGATGCGTGATTTGTTGCATTTGCATTTGAAAGGAAAGTTTGCATTGTAGTTCAAGGTTGATCTGGAAAATTTTCTCTTTTCCTCCCGTACATAGGATTCATTGAACGAAAAGTGATATATTTCATTCTCATCCATGCATTTTTGGGTCAGAGTCATACAACATATGTTTCATCTCCGTTTCCTTTGAGTAAACAACGGCTCTTAATAACACTGCGTAATCATAAAATTTATCTAGTAACTCTTTTCTAGGGCTTTATTACACCAACATTTAGCTAGGCTAGCGCTTTGGAGTAGGAAGAGAGACACACTCTCCAAAAGCACAAAACACACAATAGCATCTTGTGTTAGGGAGTGTTAAATTCCATTTGCAACATACTGTCCTGGGAAGCCCTTCTCACACAAGGGTCAAACATGAAGTCGCATTGATATTGGCAGAGTTACTCACCCTGCTTTGTTGATATCAGTGTAGAGATTGCACATATTACGGGGATCACTCGAGGGTATACCCACAATGATGAGTGTAAGCCTTTTGAGTTGATTTCGGGCTAGACACCCTGCCCTTATGTGTGGATCAGACTGTCGATTGTCCCCACAGGATTTATTGTTGTTGGTGGTGACCTCAGTGGCCTATCTCTCTAGGTTCTTACCCGAGGTGACTGTGGAGGGGAAAGTCTTCACGGTACCTGGAATTGACGTTGACCAAACTCACTCGCGCTCCTTGGAGGGTATACCCACGATTATGTGTGGGAGCTTGCACCAGGGTGTAAGTCCGTTAAGCAGGTCATCAGCGTAAATTTTCCACCCTAGTCCCACCCCTTCTCGTCTCGTTGTTGCGACGTTGTATTTCATCACCAACTAGTGGCTTCGAAATTAGAAGGTCTTGTTTGCTTGGTGTTGCCTTCTAGATTTTGTTTACTAGCATGTGTTGCTTGTTTCTCGAAGTTGGCTATAGGATTGTCTTCATGAAGTTTGTTACTCATTTACAATTGCTCCTCCGCGACGTTCACGTAGAATGAAGGGTTTATCTATAGAGCATCTGGAAGGTTCTCAACCCTTGCCTACCAGTACACCTGAGGGCTCTCCTCGCAAAGGTGAAGTCACAATCGTCACCACACCACTAGTGGAACGAACTAACTCTCTAGAACGTTTTCGAATTACAAATACTCGAGAGGACTTTCGACTTCACCCCGATTCTGAGAGACGTTTTATGCGAGAAAACTCTTCCGGAGACTTAATTGTTGTGTATTCTAGATCTTCGTCTAGACCTGGGAAACAAGATCCTTTTTGGTCTGCGAGCGTTTTTTGATGGGACCTTTTCGGTCTAGGTTCACCTGTGATTTCCGAGATTAACCCACCTGTGATTTCTGAAATCTATGATACAGAGACAGTACCGGTGACTACCACTTATCACTTTACCGTCCCTGCCGAAATGGCCCATCTTGCAGCTACTTCGAGTGTTCCAACCGGGTTTACTGCGGTTAATATTGCTCCCATCAATACACCGCGAATGCCGAACATCAACCCAACACTACCACCTGGATATCTTGCATTGAATGCTTCCATTCCTACTCCTTCACAAACTCCATCTAACTCTCCTAGTGGTCCTTCTTCTTCTACGCACTTTCTTCTCGGTTTTGTTCCAACACTCCCTCAATTTCCTTTTGGAGGACCTTCTTCGTCCTCTACTGGAAATCCTAATCCTAGTGGCACTATTCTGTCATTCACTCCAACCTACCAGTTTCCGGTTGGTCGAAAATTCCATTAAGGTAGTATAACTCAACCCCCTATCAGTTGGAAAATTCCAATTGGAACACAACCCCCAATTGGCACACCACCTTCGATGGGCAGACTGACCTCACCCTATGGGAAAAACATACCTCCTTCCTTGGCCCAGTATTGGAATCAATTGATTCAACATCCTCCTCAATCGACTGGGGGGCAACAGTTTCCAGCTGCATCTGTAACACCCCCTAGTATGGGCCAACCATATCCAGATTCATTCAATCCCATTTGGGGGTCGAATGCTAAAAATCAAGCCCCTGTTCCAGGGTATAATTCTATGAGCTACTATCCTCTCCAACCACCACCGAATATGCTTGGGTCTTCACATTATATGCAGATTGCTTATGGGCCTACTGGTTTGCCGACATGGCTTCCTTCCCAAAGCCACCAGTACCAGCAGGTGAATCGACAGTTACCCTTTCTTGCCACTTTGGATCTTCCAGATTTGTCAAGGATTTTAAATGATCCTATTCATCACTCTCCCCAATGGCCTGCAATTCCATCCAAGCTTCCATCGGACATTCCTAAATTCGACGGCAAAGTGGGAGAATACCCAAACAATCACGTTATGACTTTTCACCTATGGTGTTCATCCAACTCGTTGATGGATGACTCTATTCGTTTACGTATTTTTCAACGAACCCTTACCGGTTCTGCTGCGAAGTGGTATATTGAATTGCCACGAGGTTTCTTCTCTGATTTCAACACCTTAGCTATGGATTTCCTTACACATTACCAGTTACCGATCCGTTATGATACAGGGACTGAGATTTTGACTTCCTTCAAACAGACTAAAGGAACTCATATATCTAATCATATCCATGAGTGGCGAAGGAGACGACGTCTCATTAAACTTGAGCTCCCCGAACAGTTATTGGTAGAATGGTTTACAAAATCATTTGTGAACGAAATCAGTAAGGACATTTCCATGGGTGGCAAATTCATGGAAGAGCAGGCTATAATTCATGCTCAGTATATTGACCTCGTTTACTCACAAACAGGAACCCTTTACGATTTACTACCTGACTTACCTCGTCCTAATACTTCCAGCACTTCAACTACTCCAACTGCCTCGCATGCAGCTGACGGTGTGATTGGTACTGCACAAGCTCAATCACATTTCGCTTCAAGCACCAACCCTAAATCTGCTTCTTCTAATGTTCAAAATGCTCTGTCTCCTGCCACTCCCACCGACAAGACTTCTGAGGTAAATGCAGTCCAATCTACCCCAGCCGGTAAAAACAAATCTAAAAAGGGGAGGCAAGAATAAGGAGGGAAAAAATAATACTCAAGCAGAGCAAACCAAAACTACCCCTGTTGATGATCGGGATAAGTGCAAACCATGATATCCTTTCCTTATCTGTGGTGACGATCACTACACGAAGGATTGTCCACGACATGTCGAGGTCACTAAGTTCCTTCAAGGCACTCCAAAACCACCTGCACCGGTTGTCTTGTCCCAACCCTTCCCGTCTCAACAACAAGCTCAGTTGGTCATTCATGACCAACCCTCTTCTTCTACAACATCATATGTTTTGATGTGTACTGGTGATTCTAAGCAGAACAATGTTGCACTAACTACTCGAGCCAAAGATTATTCTCCATCTAAGGAGAAGGTTGATGATTTACCCCCTTCGTTGGTCCAACCCTCTCCAGCCACTCCACCTACTAACGGTCCTCTTCATCTCGAACGACCGAGCCTCGACACAGTTCTGCGACCCCCCCTAAAGGGTGTCGTTCGGAAATCGGCTTTCAATCCTCATGCTCGTGCGGCCCAGAACTACAACATTATTGAAGATCTGGCCCAGGCACATTCTACGATGTCAGCCCTTGAAGTCCTTCAAACTTGTCCCACATAATGGAAGGCATTGTTGAAAGCTATTGGTGGAATTGACCCGACGGATACTAATTTGATAGTCTTTGACTTGTAAGATCACATTCCAAGGTTAACCCCTCAACTCGTGTTTCATATACAAGTGGTTGTCTCCGACAAAAACATTTTCCGAACCGTTATTGATGAGGGTGCCTTGACTTTTGTTATGTCTCTTGCTTGTTGGAAAGCCATTGGCTCTCCTCCTTTGAATGAATCCCAGAACACTCTTAAATCCTTCAATGGCTCTGGTTTTAAGCCCTACGGTGTTCTTCCTTCGTTGCTCATCACATTAGAAGGTAAAACGGTCCAAGTCAAAGTGGAAGTCTTTGACGCTGCCCTTGATTATAATCTTTTGCTTGGCCGTAGCTGGATTGATTCCATGCGCACCGTCGTGTCAACACTTTTCTGTGTAGTACGTTTCCCTCATCAAGGAAAGGTCGTTACCGTCAACCAACTTGCCTTCTTCAATGCTGACACCCATACTGGCAACGTACCGTTTATTGCTAAAACCCCACCGGGTTATGAGAATGTCGGTGTAGGCCTTCTAAAGGACTCTTAGTTAATGGGTACTTTCCCCATTCCACCGCCCGATGTTCCACTCCTGTCAGTTTCTTCTATCAACATGATCTCCATTGTGCCTCATGAAATCCTTGCGTCTCCTGACCCTTGGATAGTCCCTGACCCTGGAGATCATTTTCATTTCGGCGATGCAATGTCATTAAGTCCGGTCAAATCTGCCTACCAGGCCATTCAATCGACAACACCTTCTACCCCCTCTCTTGATGAGTTGTCTCCCGATCCTTTTCGTGTTATTTTTCCCACTAATGATATGATCATGTCTGTCATGGAGGACACCCCTTGGGATGATGGGCATCATCGTTCCATCCTCTTTCTGGAACAACATACTCTTGAGAACTACCAATGGATTTCGACTCCGTCAACCGTTGTTGTCATCTCGATGGTTCCCGAGTCTACACACGATGTTTTTGCTGAAGGGAACTTAAGCAATATCTCTCCCACGATTCCCATTGACATATCCATTAAACCTGGGATTGTTGAAAATGTCCACATTGGAGCTTCGTTTTCTTCTAACGAGATTGTCACATGTACGTCCCTTTTCAATGAATTTTGTGATATCTTTGCCTGGAGTTATGAATAAATGCCAGGTATCGACCCTGCGATTGTCATACATGAGATAAAGACATACCCCGACGCTAAACCCGTCCGACAATGCCTTCATCCCGTTCACCCACGTCAAGCGGCTGCTATCAAGCTCGAAGTTGAGAAACTTCTAAAATTCGGCTTTATTTATCAGGTGGCTCTCACAGACTGGGTTTCCAATCCTGTCCCGATTGACAAGAAAGGAGGCACTATTCGTGTATGCATTTATTATAGGGATATTAACAAAGCTTGTCCCAAAGACAACTTTCCTACCCCCTTCGTCGATCAGATTGTCGATGATTGCGTCGGAAGTGAAATTTTCTCTCTCATGGATGGTTTCTCCGGATATAATCAAATTAACATTGCTCCTGAGGATCAACATAAGACTGCTTTTATTTGTCCTTGGGGTACTTTTGCCTATCGGAAACTCCCTTTCGGTCTTAAGAATGCAGGCGCAACTTTTCAACGCGCTATGTCTTATACTTTTCATGATATCAAGCACATCGTTCAACCCTATTTGGACGATTTACCCGCTCATTCTATGCGCAAAGTGGATCATCCTACCCACCTCCGAGCCATTTTCGTTCACTGTCGGTTCTATCGTATACGTTTAAATCCTCATAAGCGCATTTTTTGCATAGAATCCAGCCGTCTTCTAGGTTTTATCGTTTCACGTCAAGGGATTCGAGTAGATCCTTTAAAGGTTGAGGCGATCCTTAATCTCCCTCCTCCTTCTACACTTCGCCAGTTGCAAAGTTTGCAGGGGAAAGGAAACTTTCTTCGTCGTTTTATCCCAAATTACGCTGAGATAACTCGTGGATTTACGCGGCTATTAAAGAAGGATTCAGAGTTTGTCAGGGATACCATTGCTAACGATACTTTTGAATCTTTGAAGTTGTCTCTCACATGAGCTCCGCTTCTTTTTCCCCCCGATTACAGTCGCGATTATTTCCTTTATCTTGTTGCCTCGTAGTACACTATTGGCATGGTTCTCGTCCAAGAGGATGATGCCCATGACGAACTTGTTATTTACTACTTGAGTCGAAGTCTCACGCCAACTGAAATCAAGTATCAACATGTGAAGAAACTGGCCTTGGCGGTCGTCCAAGCCGTCCAACGCTTCCGGCACTATATCCTCTCACATAAGACTACAGTGATTTCTCATTGCAACCCATTCTAACACGTCAATTGCTAGGGGGAAAATACTCCAAATGGATTGTGATACTCTAGGATTTTGACTTGGAATTTGACCGTGGCAAGTCCAAGAAGTCATTAGTTTTTGCCTAGTTGATATGCGATTTTCCCCATTCTGCAACGGAAAATGTAGCAGTTGATTCATTACCCGATGAATCTCTTTTCCTTATTAGCACTGATGATATTTGGTATGGTGATATCATTATATATCTCCAAACCCACACTTTCCGACCAACTTTGTCTAGTACTGAATGACGTCGAATACGCTACCAAGCTCGTCAATACATTATCCTCGGGGATACTCTTTATCGTTAGGGGATTGACTCTATTTTTCGACGTTGCCTAACGTTCGACGAAGCCGAGAAAGCTCTGAATGATTGCCATTCTGGAGCATGTGGTGGTCATATGTCTGGGTATGCTACTCCCTAGAAGATCTTACACGCAGGGTATTTTTGGCCTTCTTTGTTTAACGACTGCATCACCGCCGTTCAGAAATGCCATGCCTGCCAGACCTATAATCAGAAAATTCGGTCACATCCTGCTCCTCTTCACCCTGTGGTCTTAGTTGGTCCCTTTGCGAAATGGGACATCAATTTCATGACATGTCACCCTCACTCGGCTGGGGGGCATGGTTACATCATTGTAGCCATCGATTACTTTACGAAATGGGCCAAGGCGATTCTAACATTTGACAACAATGGAAAGACCGCATCCCTATTTCTTTTTAATCATGTCATAGCTCGTTTTGGTGTTCCCCAAGCTATCATCACTGATCACAATAGTCACTTTAGGAATTTTATGATGTCCAAACTTACTGAAAATTTGGATCTTCGCCATGATAACTCAACACCCTATTATCCACAAGCCAACGGCCAGGTCGAAGAAATCAACAAAGTTCTTATAACTATGCTTCGACGGATGATAGGGATTCATAAAACAAGTTGGCACACAATGTTGTTTTCGGCATTGTGGGCGTACCGGACATCCGTCAAATCCACTATTGGATTTACACCTTTTCAGTTAGTCTATGGTGTGGAATCTATTCTCCCTATCGAATGCGAGATACCGTCTTTGAAACTAGCTGTTGAACTCCTACCCAACACTTCTGCTGAGGAAGAACGTCTTTTGTATCTTATGTGATTAGAAAAAACTTGACGTGACGCCACCCTAGTCATAGAAGCTCAGAAAAAGCATGTCAAGGCCCAATATGACAAACATGTCAAGCCTCGCATTTTCTCCAAAGGTGATCTTGTTCTTCTCTATGAACAAGATTGGGATATGCTAGGAGCTGGGAAAATCGAACCCATGTGGCGAGGTCCTTATATCGTTCGATGAGTTTCGGAAAAAGGAGCTTATGAGTTGGTAGATTACGATGGTATCCCTTTAAGTGAACCCAGGAATGGGTTGTACTTGAAGAAGTACTATGCATAAATTTATCTGTGCACAAGTACTTGTATTTTTAATGTATCATACTTTTTGTGTGTTACTAGAGTTTGTTTTATTCGTTATCTGGTCTCTTCCCTTATGTGACGCTGTGTTTGATTTCCAGATGTCGGAATCTTTGCTACCTTATATTGGCTTCACTGATGGCGCTAGTTGTAGTACTCGGAACCTTGCTTTGGCTGCATGGGCAATTTATGCCCCTACAAATGAACTTGTCTCCTTATGAGGTGTGTGTCTCGGTCGTGCAACCAACAACATCGCAGAGTATAGCGCCATTATTGAATTATTGGTTGATGCTATCTCTCTTAGAATCCGTCATTTGGTTGTGCGTCTCGATTCACAGCTTATAGTACTACAGTTAAGTAATGATTATACCATTCGAAGTCCTACTTTATTATGGGTGTATTTGCGAATTTGCCTCTTGGAGCGTTATATTGATTACATTGAATATCAACATATTCCTAGATGTCTAAGTACATTAGCAGATGCATTGGCTATGTATTAGACAGACATTTGAATCATTTATAAATCAATCACATCAATGTTCACACAACACATGATAAACCGGTAGAAGTCGTCTGTATATATAACGATCAAAAGAGTTTTTTACAAAACGTTTGTTTGAAGACCAAAATGTCAAAAACTCAAGCTTATAGCTTCTACAAAGTGACGTCATGGATGATGTACATGGTAACACATGACTACCCTAGCAACCCTACGGAGAAGTCGACTCATAGATGTTGATACTCCTATAGTATGACGTTGGTCGCGTCGTGGAACCTCTTCCAGAGGCATGTCTGGAATGTCTGCGGTCAGGCCCTCTAGATTTTGTTCCACCACCTGATAATCCTCGGCATATTGTGGCGCTAATACTACCTCTCCTCGCCGGTGAATGGGAGAAGTACCAGGAGGTTGGTATGGTCCAACATCTGTGTTATCAACAAACGATTTTGTATTAGTCTTTGGAAGAATATATAAAACAAAAATATTTGAATATGATAAAAATTCACAAAACATTTAAAAAGAGAAAATGTGTGTACTTCTTACAAAGGTCCCCCCACTGAGCATCCTCTGGTAGTACTAAATCTGGATCTCCTCGGAAATCCAACCCGGCATAAGCATAGTCATCAACCATCAACATCTGTGGTTGAAGCCAGTCAAAGAAAGTATCATCATACTTGATGATCGGTCCTGCTACGTGCCAGGCCATGAGCCGACACCATCTCGGCATCCTTGGATCCCTGGGACCTGGTATATTCCACTCAACCTGCAGTCTCAGTGAGGGAACCCTCTCAAGGAAGGACACCAACAAATATCCGTACTCGAATTGCTTCAGGTTACCTCATCTGCACTTGGTCAACTTCTTTTTTATACTGCAAAGCACAACATCTGCCTAGTTGAACACCCGAGGCTCAGTACACTCAATAGCATACTGGAAGTAACTCTATAACGCCATGTGAGGAGCATAACTCCTAGCCATCCGAGCTATGGTGAATAGGATAGTACGAAGGGTCAAATCTCGTACCCCCCAAATAGCTACTTTTCCTTTCTTTCTCTCAGCCTCGGGAACGTAGTGTATACAACAATACTCACTCATCCGTAGCCCACCACCTCTACTACCAATCAGTCTCACATAGTACCCATGCTGAGACAATCCAGTCAAAAAGTAAATGTCCTCAATGTCTAAGGACAGTGTGTGGACCCCCACATGAAATACCTGCTGATTAGGGTCCCACATACGCACCAGGTACTCTAACAACCTGACTTGGGCCCTCATGCCTGGGATATGAAAGTACTTCAGGAGTCCACAATATCTCAAAGCAGCAATAGTAGGTGGATGATTTTCGGCCATTGCATTATCTTCTTCGTGTTCCCTTTTGCGCCATTCAAGCACCATTTTCCTGGCCAATTATCTACACAAGGAGCACCAAAAGAAGATTACCAACAATTTTCATTGATTGGTTCTTGTTCTTTGGCAAAAATTTTAGAAAATGTTTTAACATTGCAGTTCTCACAGGTGCCCTGTGTGCACAGTACGAGAACCTCGTAGGCTGCTCATGGGTCACCTGCGAGAATCACCCATTCTCGCAAGTCCCGTGTAGCCTGCCTGCGAGAATGGCAGCGCGCAAATAGGGCTTGTAAAAACATCCCAAAAATGAAATTTTAACCAATGAAATTGAAAAATGAAACCATGAAAGTGTTAAGGACCAAGAGCCTACCTTACTGTCACTGACGACTCGCTAAATGGACACTCATAGCTCCTGCAATCTGACGCCGAACTTGGAGGGTAAAAGAGGGGTTTTTTGAGCTCAAATAGTGGAAAGGTAAAAATGATGTGGTAAAAAGAGTATTTACTCCTTTTTATTTACTTTTACTATGTCATTTAATTTTTTATGATTATTTATCTATTAAACCCTAATCCCTAATGTCATTTTGAGTATAACTTTTGCAGGCGTGATGATTTTGATGGTCAAAAACAGAGATACGGACATGTTTTTCTTCGACATCGCGTGTTTTTGATGGTTTTTATATAAAACCTTGAGCGTCGTTTTTGTCCGTTCTTGCGCTCGTAAATACATGAGAATGTGATCGAGCATACTTTTATCACTTTTTCAGGCTCAACAAGGATATACGAAAAAGGAACCCCCTTGGAGTCCTCTTTAAGCTCTTTTCAGACTCTCTAAACATGAAAAGATTGCCGAGGGACCTTGCTATTTTCACGCTCGGTAAAGTATTTGAAGTAAGCGTCTGGCGAGTGATAATTTATCTCTTTTTCGGTCTCATCCAGACTATTTTACGAAAAAGGAACTGAGAGAGTTCTCTTTTAAGTGTTTTTCTCAACTCTATAATCTTGAAAAACCTTCGAGTTTTCTATCTTTGGACTCGTTAAACAAACATTGACAGACCCATATGGGACCGAACCACTCCTTCTTAGGGTTCGTTAAAAATACTCCAAGGGACTCGTCCGAAGGATGATCTTACATCAACAAGCATATGTTATCCTCCTCAAGCTTGCGTAAAAATAAAGAGGTACTCGCCAGAAATCGTGGGGGAAAATTTGGGAAAGGGATATGTCTTCATCTTCATATTAATTGGCAGTAAGTGTCACTCTTGAACATGACACCCCCTATTCATCATTTGAATCCAGTTTGGGAAATCCATTTGGCTCTCATTCGATTTGCTATAAGGTTATTCCATGTGCCGTCTTTGAGTCAATGCTGCCAAATCATTGGTCGTGTCGTTCATATGTTCAAGAGAAGTCCATCTGAAACCTATATTGAGTCGGCCATCTGCAGTTGTCCATTCTTTCCGTGTCCGCCTTCCCTTTGTCTGGTTCAATTTGTATAATACTCTGTTTCACCTTCAAAATCTGTTACTCATTTCGTGTTATTGATGGGGGATACATCAAGGCCCTCCTATGATGAGTTTTGTTCCATCGACTTAAGCTCATTGTCTGGAATCAAGATTTAGAAATTATTTGGTACCTTGGAGCTTGCATACCTCAATGGCAGGTTTCCTCGCTTTCGACAGTGGGTTTACATAATTGACCTTTGATCGAAAGATTCCATCGGATGGTCAACTTCAACTCATTTATTCACATTCGATGGATTGTACTAGGGTACCTTGGGAGTCATTGACATCAATGGTGATTTCCCTCGTACTTGTTAACGGTTTCATCAATGACCGGTAATCAAGTGGTTTCTACCATGTTTGACTTTGACACCTGTAATCACATGGTTAGATTCGTACTTTGGGCGACGAGATTGAAGACCCTAGATATCATCTCTTTTGTCCAGGTTGCGATGGAGTATGTATAATCTGCGACACATAGATCCACTGTGTATGTCTCGTGGCTATGTCGTCTTAATTTGAAATTTCTCGCATAGATCCACAGTGTATTCCTGGTGGCTATGCTATATTTTGATGGCATGGATCCATAGTGTATGATTGGTGGCCATGAACTATGTCTATAATGTCATCTGTCTATGAACTGAGTATGGAAATGCCTACCTCATAATTGGTATATATGATATTCTGCAGATGCTTGGTTGTTCGCAGGTTTTCGATTAGGTGTGCTCCTAGTTCCCGACACACACATGCAGCTTACAAAGTCTTTCGGCTGTCACTGATTCCAACCTCATACTTTGGGGGGCATTTTGTTACCCATGATTTTGTTCGTCATGATGATGTATTGATGATGGTGTACTCAGGCTCTTCATAAGAACTTTTACTTGAGAAAAGTTATTTTCATCTCTTCCAAGAAAACTCATTTTTGAAGAGGGTTCACAGGCTGCTAGTATATTTGGTTGCGAGAATGACCCATTCTCACAGGCTGCCTTAAGCTAGGGTGCAAACTTCTCACACTGTATTGAACTGCTAGGGTGAGAACTCTTCCTAAAGCAAGGAAAAAGATGAATTCTCGATGCTTCTAGAAGGGAATCTTCTAGAAGGATGCGTTGGCATTCGAATGGTTATCCTAGTACTGGATTACCTAATATTTTGGGATCATTCTTATCCAAGTAACTAATCCATTCTCTCCTATATATTGAGGGAATTCTCATGGAAAAGGTTAAGCAAGATTCTTTGGAGAATTGGTGAAAGAATTGTGTGAAGGATTGAATCTTGAAACAACAGCTTGGAGACTCCAACAAGTTTATCCAAAGGGTTGATCTTCTTCATGCAAAGAGTGAGCAAGTGTGTGTGTCGGAGCCAAGGGCCATCGAAAGGAAGTTTGCAACATCAAGGCTCAGGTTGTAATCTTTACTTTCCATTAATATGATACAGTAGCATGTCCCTTTCCCATAAAGCTATTTCCACTTTATTGTATAATTCCTTGATCATATACATAGATGGATTGTTCAATAGATTGTGCTATCTTCACTTTGGTTGGTTTGTGTTGTCTTGGTCTTGGCTGCACAAGAGCACTTGAGCGAAGCAGGAGCAACAAAGACTATAGGAAGCTATAATAAGGAATGCTATTTGTTCTTGCCTCCTACTTAATTCAATGGTTAGAATCTAGGGAAAGAGTCATGTTCGGTCTTGCTTTGTTCTAGATCCAGGTGGATCTAGGGAGATCGGTTAGTGTCCGCACATATGGATTTATCCAATAACACTGATGATGACAGGTTAAGCCATAAATTTGCAAAATATATGCAGACTGAATTTGAAATGTCATTAGTTGGAGAACTATCTTTATTTATGGGACTTCAGATACGTCAAAGAAACCAAGGAATTTTTATTTCTCAAACCAAGTATATTAGAGAAATGTTAAAGAGGTTCGGAATGGAAGATTGCAAACCAGTTATCACTCCCATGAAAACCAGTTGTAAGTTGAGAAAAGATGATGATTCGAAGTCTACATATCAGAGGCAATGCAGGTCAATGATTGGCAGCCTACTATATGTGACAGCATCTAGACCAGATGTAATGTAGGCAGTTGGAAAAGTGACACGATTTCAAGAATCACCAAAGGAATCACATGTATTAGCAGTAAAAGAGGTTCTTTAGATATCTCAAAAGAACATAAGAGTTTGGATTATGGTATCCAAAAGGAAAATATCTATCACTTATTACCTACATAGACGCAGATTGGGCAAGTTGTATTGATGACCGACGAAGCACCAGTGGAGCAGCGTTCTACTTAGGTGAGTGTTTGGTATCATGGCTAAGAAAGAAACAATCATCAGTATCTCTATCTACAGTTGAGGCAGAGTATATTGCAGCAACAACATGTTGTACAGAGGTTCTTTGGATGAAACAAACTTTGACAAATATACAGGTTGAGTATGATGAGCCCATTCCAATATATTGTGATAATATAAGTGCCATTAGTATCTCAAAAAACCTGGCAATGCACTCCAAGACGAAGTACATTCCAATCAAGTATCACTTTCTACAAGAACAGGTTGCAGAAACGAACATCAGAGTTGAGTTTGTGGGCACAAAAGAAAAAGTGGCAGACATCTTTACAAAACCACTTCCATGGGAAGCCTTTGAATATCTTCACCAAAGTCTTGGAGTTATTTCTACTCCAAAAATGAATGATTTTTGAATTCTTTTTGAATGCTTATCATATATTTATTAGATGTAGACGAGGAAGCACCATAAGAGGACCGTCTGTCGGGGGGAGTAGCCCCAGATGGAAAAATACCTTTTCCATTGATGACAAAGGGGGAGAGATTTATCAGATGTAGAGGACAAAGGCATGGTTTCAGGAGGAGAAGATTTATCATATGCAGAGGACAGAGGCATGGTTCCAGGGGGAGCATGAGTGATATGATTTCAGTGTTGCATCATAATGTTGCCATCAATGCCAAAGGGGGAGATTGTTGATTAAGGTTGGTTGTCATTGATGTCAACCCTTGAAGAAAGACCCGTAGCACAAAGGTTTGGGTAATGGACCCAATATTGTTTGATGTAAATATGACTAATTATTGTTTTGTCATTGTTGATACGAAATAAATATGGATGAACTCCAAAGTGGTCCCCATGTGGTGAAAGTCGTCATGGGAAGACGCTTTGTGGAGTAAGATAACCCATGCTTAATTGTGGAATAATGAGATGAAGGATAGTGAATTTGTCAGGGAAAATATCCTATATGGATAGTTCTTTTCATGAAATTTCTGGTGGTATGTGGAATGTCACATAATTCCTCACGGTTAGAGAGTTATGGCCATGAGAAGTTGGAGACCCCAGGTTTGGGTAATGGACCCAAGTTTGTTTGATGAGTAAAGGTATGAGTTATGATATATTTTCAGATAATACTATTCTATATGGATAGTACATGTCATTCCATTTCTGGTGGTATGTGAACGTCACATAATTCCTCACAGTTAGAGAGTTATGGCCATGAGAATTTGGAGACCCCAAGTTTGGGTAATGGACCCAAGTTTGTTTGATGGGTAATGGTATGAGTTATGATATATTTTCTGATAATAATATTCTATATGGATAGTACATGTCATTCCATTTCTGGTGGTATGTGGAACATCACAAAAATCCTCACGGTTTGAGAGTTATGGCCTTACGAAGTTGGAGGACCCTCATATGTCATCTAGAAGCCCCAAAAGTCAAAGTGGTTTAAGAGATTTTAAAAGGTAAATAATAAAGTGAAGTGATGAGTGTATTATAATTCAAAGTGAATAAAAAATAAATTATTTCAATAATAAATTTAATGAAGAAATTAGAAGTGGACCCAACCCTAAAATAAGGAAAGTGGGCCAAGTGACCTAGAAGATGTTTTTAAGGAAGCTACTTGGAGAGTATAAATAAGAGGCAAGGCTCTCTCATTTCAATCACACTTGAGAATATTGAATATCTATATGCATATGAGGTAACCAAGGATATCTAAGCCTAAATTCTGAGGAAAGTGAAGAAAATAAGGCTGAAATGCAAGGAAGGATAAATTCTTTTGATGGTTCTTTCTAAGGTATGTTATTTACAGGTCATCTCACCATTTTTGCTATAACTTTGTTTCTATAATGATTCAGATCCTGAAACTTCTATTCCATTGAGAAAACATATCCAAGTATCTGTGATAAATAATTAATCTTGTGGGTCATTGTATTTTGGGAGTTACACTTCGTGGAAAATAGGGTTTGTAGCCAGTCCTGGAACTCGTCAAAATCAGGTGTTTCGGGTAAAAACGTCATAACATTTTCATAATAGATCCAAATTCTGTGAGACAAAATGTGTTGGTTAGGGTATAGTATGTAGTATTATTTGTAACATTTTAAGATCAATTCATCAAACATGTTTTGCGGGGAACGCTCTACAAGGTTGCTCTCTAGAATAAACCAGAATTCAGCAAGGTATGTCATTTTTTCTATAACTCCTTTTCTGAGAGGTTCCAAGTAGTAAAAATTTGAGGAATTGAAGAAAAAACACTGAAGAACATTGTGTATCAATTTCAAATATTTATTCATTACAGGTACAAAGTTATGATTATTTCAAGTTAGGGTTGTTGACTAATCCAAAACTAGGCATGTGAGACTAAAGAAAAGTTTGATGAAAATGCTAGTCTCTTGTTTTTAATGTTAAGGAAGGTTTGCAGGAATGTAATAATATACGCCAGGTCTATTATAGAGCTACAAAACAGATTTGGATGATGAACTTGATGAGGGATTTTGGTTGTGGTACATGTTGAGTACATGGTTGAGACAAGTAGTTGATGAGTTGGCGCACATACATGAGGTGTATATTTGATGATGTTGGTACATATTGATGAGTAGTTGACACATGATTGGTACATACTTGGTACATGGTTGGATGCACTTGTTTATGGTACAGGTTGATTACAGGTTGGTGCATGGTTGATGCACTTGTTTATGGTACAGGTTGATTACAGGTTGAGGTACAGGTTGATGCATGGTTTAGATTTATTGGTATAGGTTTACAGTAGTATATCTCACAGTGATAGTGTGACAATGGTTCCATCATTGTACTTCTACTTCAAGGTGGCAGGACGAGGCAAGGAAAAGTGGTTGTAGCCACCTTCCGGTTGTAGCCAGAGAACATAGGGGGTTGTAGCCTCCTTCTGGTTGTAGCTAGAGAATTGGGGAGTTGGAGCTTCCCTCAAATTGTAGCCTGAGAAACTAGGGGGTTGGAGCCTCCTTCTAGTTGCAGCTGGAAAACAAAGGAAGTTGGTGCTTCCAATGAATGTAATTCTTCAAGACATATAAGAAAAAACATTCCGTGGTTTTCTCCCGATTTGGGTTTCCACGTAAAACACTTGTGTACTGTGTATGTGTATGATTGTTCATTTGTTCATTTCTTATTTACTCTGTAGTTATTGGATGATAATGCTTCATTGATATAACACTTGGATTATATGGTTAAAAGGGATTAAATTTCTCTATTACTGATTCACCCCCCCTCTCAGTAATCCAACAAGAAACTCTCTTGTAAATCTCTCTATAATTTTTTTCTTTTGCACTCATAAATTGTTTCAAGTGGCCATGTTTGTTGGGGCCTTGGATGCTTCCCCATAGGGGTTTTACCATGTCAAAACATCAGTGTGTTGATATTTAATCTGGGTGTGTGTGTGGTTACTGAAGGTGTTCATCCTCTATTGTAATATATGTGTTGTCGAACATGGTATCAAAGCACATTTGAAGACCAACTCCCATTGTAGATTGAGATCATGAATTTGTGTTGCCTCATCTCTGATTTTTTTCATTTCCATTCATTTCTAAGCTAAGAGGACTATTCCATTTCATCCATAGAACTCGTTTCAGTGAGGAACACCTTTCGTTTCACTCGAAAAGGTTTATGTTTTCCCAAGATATGGCCATTTCAGTAAGATATGGAGGTATAAAGCCCGAATACACCCTTTAAACTTTTTGCAGAGGTAATATTTTGGTTTTTTGTCCTTTTATTTCCATGTTGTTACTCTTTTCGATCTTCATATTCTCTTTTCCCTACACCCTGTGTGATCTTAGAAAACAAATCGAAAAGGGTTTTCTTATCTTCATATGCTCTTTGACATGTTCTCTGTGCGATCTCGATAAATAAAAAATAATAGGAAAACTTGCATTTTCGAGTAAGTTAACGGAGATCTAACCCTTGTTTCCATCAAGAAGTGATTTCTTTTTATTGTGTGAAAATATTTTTTATGAGAATGGTCTCCAAGGTCGTCTTCCACAACAACAACAATAACAACAACCCCAATCCTCCTTCTAAACAATACAATATGTTTTTCACTAGTTCACTTGGTTAAAAGTTTTTTTACTAAGTAAGAGGGCTTGAGTTCAAGTTTTTTTTTTGTTACTTTTTTTTGAAAAATTTCATGCATCGATTGTAAGGTGTATTTCACTTAAATTATAAAAGTGAATCACTATAAGTAGCTTTAATACTTTATTTTAAGGTTATTTATTTTGCATGCAACTGTATTTTATAAATTAACTTATTTGTAAAAGTACGGTTATTAGGAGGGGTATCACCACGTGGACCAACTTCTATATACCATATGGCTCTTTGGTTACCATTTATTCATTTTTTCAAAAGGGAATAACTTTGACATCTGAAGTCCATTTTCAATGTTGGTTTTTTTAAACAACCTATTATTTCAAGATCTTTCCATCCAGACCATTAGTTTCACCTTATTTGGGAATATTTTAATATGGAATATCCCATGATATTTTTCTTACCAACACCAACTAATTCCAATGGAAATACCATATGGAGGCTTTATTAAGAAGTAAAGGATTGTACCAAATTACCTTGGAAAAATCAGAAGAACCTGTTGGGGTCCTATAATTATAGACAACTCGATTCTTCGACTGTTGATTTGGCGTTTCTCTCGTGATGATGAAAGTCTGGCTCGGTTGATCCCGTTTTATTCCCTCCATTCTTTTCGCTTGATCCCCCATCACCCTGCTGCATCCTTCATCCATGTTGCGCACTCACTCCCTTGTCTTGTTACCCCCATTGACTACCTCTCGCCCGTCACCCATCCATGAATAATCAGATTTAGGATGAACAAAAATAACAATAAAGTTAGTTAGATTAAATATGTAATGTTAGTATAGTTAGGATAGATTAAACTAACTAATAAATAACTAGTTAATAATTAATTAATTATTAATTAAGTTAAAAATCTAGGTTAGTAACTAGTTAGTATTTAGATTAATTAACACAAATTAATAAAATAAAGTACAAAAACAATATAAAACATTAAAAATAAAATTAAAAAGGATAAAAAATAAAATAATATTAAATAAAAACATTTAAACAAAATATAATAAATAAATATTAAAACATTAAATAATATAATAAGCAAACTATATTAAAACAAAAAACAAAACATATAAAACAATATAAAACACAAAACATATAAAAACAAAACATATAAAACAAAACATAAAAACAAACAAAACATATTACATATAATAAATTATATTAAAAAACAAAAAAAACATAAAACAAAACTATTCTAAGTCTACCCCCTCACTCCCTCTCACCTCTACCTCCACGCACCTTCATACAACCCCGTATACTCATCACATTTACCTTTTAATAAACGGCCCTTAAAAATTCCGTACCCCCCCTCACCATCCAGAACTTAACGAGAGGGGGGGGTCTGAAATGGTAGTTTTCAAATACCACCCCCCCTCCACATGGCGCCTTCCTATTCCTTCGGACCGCCCCCCAAAGGGGGGTCCGGAATACCGCTTTTCCTAAATTAAAACCACTTTTCCGAAATTAAAACCACTTTTCCCCATTTTTCACAATTTTTTGTCTGTTTAGCATGTGTTCGTCCGAGGCAGTTTCTGGGAAAACAAAGACGGATTTTAAAAATATGAGAGAGGTTTTTTCTCAAAACAGGATGAAGCACAAAATAATCTCTCTTTTTTTGCAACGACGCTACGATCAGGGAGAATCGAAGCCATCTTCGAGGCCATGTTTTCCAGATTTCCACTTTTCTGTTACAGTCCCGATCTTGCAGGAGATGTTACTACCAGCTGGGGATGAATTTGGCGAAAACGAAGGAGGTTTTTGTCAATATCATGTTCATCTCCAATAACCTCCTTTAGTTTTCTCCCAAGTGTCATATTTGAAGATAAAAACACGTCTGTTCGGACCCCTTTTTCCCAGAAAACCGGTCTGTCTTTCATGGCAGACAGTTCCAAATTTTGTGGGAGTGGTGGCTATTTTTGGTCGAGGCGGTTAAAACCGACTCTCGAAAGTTGATGGGGAGACCTATCCTATTTATAGATATTATTTTTAATGTAAAAGGGTTGGGATCATTCGAGGACCATGGATTAAAAAATCTTGTATCAGAGTTCGCAGAGCCATCTGTATTTTTCCTCAATTCAATAATACAGTCACAATAGTTACATGATTCTTGTGTCAAGTATATTGGTGAAGTGCTCCTCTAGTAAATTGTTTTCTCTGTTTCCATATGTTTTCTTTCCTTATTATACGACAGAAGTTTATGAGCAAAATTTGTTGTAAGATACACTCTGTTTCGAGATGCGGATAATATTAATGTTTTCTTCTAATATTCACTGGCAGAATTCTTCATTGCTCTGTTGCTAAATTGATCATTTCTTTTTCCTTCTCTTTCATCTCATTTAATTTTACCAGATCCATTAATTTTTGTACCTTGCCCTGTAAAGCTGTCTGTAGGATTTGTTTTTGATTAAATCTCAGTTTGTGACTCCATTGCCCATGGTTCCTTTTTTTCCTTGCTCCTACCAGAAAATCCATAAACAAACCCATGTTCTTCATAGCTAGCCTAATATTCTCTTCAAACAAAGCTATATCATATAGAGAGATCCCTCTCTGAGTCTTGGAGGGCTAGAGCCAAGACTCGAAGTGGTTTTGATGTTTCCTTTGTGACTGCCTCACAGCCTTGGGCAAATTATAGAGTGCTAACAGAATGGCGACTCCACTGGGGAATCTCCCCAGTAGTACACTTCAAGCTCTAGATTTGATCACTGATGGTGGACTGTGACCAGACACCAGAAAGTCTGAAATCATTCACCTGGCAAATCCAATCAGCTCCAGACAGTGCCAACTCGAAGACTCCACTGGAGGAAGAACCTAAAGCATGGCCAAGAAGCCCAGAAAGACCAGGTACTCAAGCTCAAATTGCATTCAAGACATCTTTGGTTTCATCTGCAATTACTTTCTCTCTTATCATGATCTTGGTCTAGAGCATATTGTTGAAATTCAGGATGGCCATTTTCAACCTGAAGAGCCTCCAGAGATTAAACCCCAAATTGTAGATTATGTACATGCTCATACACCTGTGCACATCCCAGATGCACCTGTAGAAACCCTAGTGAGACATAAGCCTCCTGCTTTATCTCCCACTCTTGCTAAACCTCTGGATGGTTGTAAGCCTCTTTCTTCATCTCCTGTTCTTGCAAAAGTCCCAGACCGATACCAGCCTCTGGATTTGCCTCCCATTCTCCATGACCTCCCTGTCAATTACATCAATAATCTGCTTAGGTTTGATGGAGAAAATGGGAAGATCACTGCTGAAAAGCATATTAAAAACCTTGAGGATTTCCTTGACCTTTATGAGGTTGAAGATGATGATGTCTGTATTAGGATGTTTTCCCTGTCTTTGCAAGGCAAGGTTAAAAATTGGTTTAGAAATCTGCCATCTGCAAGCATCATAAATTTTCATTAGTTCATGCAAGTTTTCTTAGATAGGTGGGTGATCATGGGAAATATTTTCCTCATCCTAGAAGAACATGACCACTTAAAAAGAAAGCCCAGAGAGACAATACATTAGTTTTTAGCCAGATTCAATGAGGTGTATCATTCAATACCTGTGGATGTAAGGCCACCTCCTGGTTTAGCCAAATTGCATTTCCCATATGCCTTCGATCCTGAGATGGCATTCCAATTAAGAGAAAGGAACACCGCAAGCCTTGAAGAAATGCAAAACATTGCAGTTGATGTGGAGACCAACTTGTTGATCAAAAGGTCAAAGTTAAAGGACAAAGAAATGGAGCAGCTGAAGTCATCAGAAGCTAAACTGGAGGTTTTGGCCAGTACCATGGAAGAGATGATGCAGAGGATCAACAGGAAAGATGAGCTTGCTGCCCAAAGACACCATGTTCCAATGATTTCAGAGAAAGTAAAGGTCATTGTTCCCAAACATTTTGTTGTTCATCCTTGGTACCATGGTTTGGATAATGATTCTTTCATGTATTCAATTCACAACACAGTCAAAGATGAAGCTCCATCTCAACTTGCAGAAGAAAAACCAGCTGATATGATGTGCATGTTTGACGACATTCCTTACTTGGATTATCCACCCAAGTGTGATCAATATGATGATGAGCATGAGGCTAAAACAGATGTGGATTTTTCAGAGCAATCAACGACATGTCATTGGCAGGAAGAAGATCAGTTACAGCTTAGATATGACAATCAATCTGCACATGGAAATTATGACAGCAAGGATCAATGTGCAGAAAATCTCAGAGTAAGTGAAGACACTTTGCCCTTATGTTTCTCATCTTTTCAATTTCTGAAAAGAAACTCTATGCCAGTTGTAAATAGTGAATACAAAAATTCCTCTTATCAATCAATTGATGATTCCATTAAGGATATGGAGGCTGTTCTAAACCCAAAATCGCAACACTTGCCCTACTTTGATTTTCAGATTCCCGATGAAAGATTAAATCCTAAAAGAGATAATGAGCTGAACCATTGTGATTCATTGCCACTGCGTCATTTTTCCTTTCAAGTTGTAAGAAAGAATCTTGGTCGAATTCCGGTTGAAAATCACAGTGTCAACCATGAAGTACCAGGAGGGCCAATATCACCACCATCCAAAACATTTTATGACCCTATAGCGGATATTGTGGATGATGTGTGTTTTCAAAGTCTGGTTTCATTTACTCCAAATGAATTAAAACATCGTTATGATATGGATGTGTCCAAACAGTCTACCCCACTGTCTGGTGCAGCAGAGGCATCATTTCACAAACCATCAGAGCATCCACAGTCATATAAGGAAGTGTTGAAAGACACAGAATGCATAGGTGAAAAATCGAGTCTTGATGTTGAGTTGTTTGAAGTTGAAAATAAAAAAATGGGCCAAACCTATATTGATCCTGTAAATACATATATGGAGAAATTTTTTAATACATGATATTTTTCCATTGCCAGTGTTTTTCCTATTGTTCGGGTTTATCAAATCTTATGTAAGGAAAAGCAGGTTGGAAATTACTCTCAAGCACGAGTAACAGACTTATTTCTGAGTTTCATCATAGACAGTGAAAGAACAGAGCCACTAAATCAACTGCTAGATTGGCTCCATTGGCATTTTTCCATTACCTAGCTGAGCAATGATTGTAGTAGGGTAGGTAGGAAAAAATGAATAAGCTCAGCATTCCGAGCATCTCTTTTTCAGTAGTGTTTATTTTAATTTGGTTTCAGTTGCAAGATCAAAACAAGTACAAGTTGTAGAATAAGGTTTTGGGACCAGCCCAATGGATAAGGCATCGGTCTGCATGATTCATAGTTCCATGGTTCTTAACACCTCCTGAAAGAAGCTGCCATCCCCAGGTGGAGCCTATGTTGAGGTCCTATAATTATAGACAACTCGATTCTTCGACTGTTGATTTGGCGTTTCTCTCGTGATGACGAAAGTCTGGCTCGGTTGATCCCGTTTTCTTCCCTCCATTCTTTTCGCTTGATCCCCCATCACCCTGCTGCATCCTTCATCCATGGTGTGCCCTCACTCCCTTGTCTTGTTGCCCCCATTGACTACCTCTCGCTCATCACCCATCCATGAATAATCAGACTTAGGATGAACAAAAATAACAATAAAGTTAATTAGATTAAATAAGTAATGTTAGTATAGTTAGGATAGATTAAACTAATTAATAAATAACTAGTTAATAATTAATTAATTATTAATTAAGTTAAAAATCTAGGTTAGTAACTAGTTAGTATTTAGATTAATTAACGCAAATTAATAAAATAAAGTACAAAAACAATATAAAACATTAAAAATAAAATTAAAAAGAATTAAAAATAAAATAATATTAAATAAAAACATTTAAACAAAATATAATAAATAAATATTAAAAAATTAAATAATATAATAAGCAAACTATATTAAAACAAAAAAAAAAAACATATAAAACAATATAAAACACAAAACATATAAAACAAAAAGTAAAAAACAAAACGTAAAAACAAACAAAACATATTACATATAATAAATTATATTAAAAAAAAAAAAAAACATAAAACAAAACTATTCTAAGTCTACCCCCTCACTCTCGCTCACCTCTACCTCCACGTACCTTCATACACCCCCGTACACTCATCATATTTACCTTTTAATCAACAGCCCTTAAAAATTCCAGACCCCACCTCACCATCCGAAACTTAACGAGAGGGGGGGGTCCGGAATGGTAGTTTTCAAATACCACCCCCCCTCCACGTGGCACCTTCCTATTCCTGCGGACCCCCCCCCCAAAAAAAAAACCTCTTACCACCTCAGGGGGGGTCCGGAATACCGCTTTTCCGAAATTAAAACTACTTTTCCCCATTTTTCACAATTTTTTTCCTATTCAGCATGTGTTCGTCCGAGGCCGTTTCTGGGCAAACGAAGATGGATTTTAAACATATGAGAGAGGTTTTTTCTCATAACGGGATAAATAAAAAAAACCTCTCACAGTTTGTTTAATAGCGCTATGAGAAGGGATAATCAAAGCCATCTTCGAGGCCCTTTTTTCCATATTTCTACTTTTCTGTTACAGTCCTGATCTTGCAGGAGCTGTTACGGCCAGCTGGGGACGAATTTAGCGAAACCGAAGGAGGTGTTTGTCCAGAACATGTCCATATCCAATAAAATCCTTCCGTTTGCGCCCAGGTGTCATCGTTGAAGAGAAAAATGCGTCTGTTCGGACCCCTTTTTCGTAGAAAACCGGTCCGTCTTTCATGGCAGACAGTTCCAAATGTTTTGGGAGTGGTGGCTATTTTTGGCCGAGGCGGTCAAAAACGACTCTCGAAACTTGATGGGAAGACCTATCCTATTGATAGAGATGATTTTTAATGTAAAAGGGTTGGGATCAGTCGAGGACCATGGATTAAAAAATCTTGTATCAGAGTTCGCAGAGCCATCTGTATTTTTCCTCAATTCAATAATACAGTCACAACAGTTACATGATTCTTGTGTCAAGTATATTGGTGAAGTGCTCCCCCAGTAAATTGTTTTCTCTGTTTCCATATGTTTTCTTTCCTTATTATACGACATAATTTTATGAGCAGAATTTTTTGTAAGATACACTCTGTTTCTGCCTGCGGATAATATTAATGTTTTCTTCTGATATTTAGTGGCAGAATTCTTCATTGCTATGTTGCTAAATTGATCATTTTTTTTTCCTCCTCTTTCATCTCATTTAATTTTACCAAATCCAGTAATTTGCCTACCTTTCCCTGTAAAGATGTCTGTAGGATTTGTTTTTTATTAAATCTCAGTTTGTGACTCCATTGCCCATGGTTCCTTTTTTTCCTTGCTCCTACCAGAAAATCCATAAACAAACCCATGTTATTCATAGCTAGCCTGATATTCTCTTCAAACAAAGCTATATCAGACAGAGAGATCCCTCTCTGAGTCTTGGAGGGCTAGAGCCAAGACTCGAAGTGGTTTTGATGTTGCCTCTGTGACTGCCTCACAGCCTTGGGCAAATTACAGAGTGCTAACAGAACCCACTAATGATGAAAAGTATGCTTGATTGATTAATAGGAATGATGAATCCCATGGACTAATCAGAATGTCCATCTCGCTTGATTTAAGGATTCACCTTCAAGGACATAATGTCCTCAATAAAGATTGGGAAAATATTGAATATGTGTTTGGTAAACACAATATTATTCGAGCTCACCAGTTGGAGAATTAGTTCATGACTTTAAGTCCAAATGATTTTACTCGCATTGAATATTACTTATCTATGTTCAAATCACTAATACTTTTGTCTATCGAATTCCAGCTAGATCTGTTGGAATATAGATTCATATATGTTATTGTTCCTAAGATTGGTAGTGCATATTTTGTTTTTGTATCTACCTTGTATGCTACCAGAGAATCTCTAGGGAGTGTTTGACGAAAACCCTCTCTTGAGTCCTTTTGTGATGCTCTGATTCGAGAGTAATATAATCTTCTACAACTTGGATTTATTAGCACTACGAGTACCTCCAAAAAATCCTTAGTAGTCCAGCAGAAAGATAAATCCAAGAATCCCAAGAAAAAACATCCTCGCCATAACAAAAAGCAAAAAAAGGGTCCCAAACCCTCTCAGCCAACTTCCACTCTTAATGGTGATAAAGGAGAAAAATCTAAAAGTAATAATATTGATATACATTGCAAGTTTTGTGGAAAAGATGGTCATGATGAGTCCAAATGTCTTAAGAAGATGGCAGTTTTAGAAGAAAGGATGAACAAACACAACATTAATATAGATTATACTACTTCTTATTCTTCTCATGGACATGCACTCTTTGCTTTTGGTTTATCCTTCAATGCAACTTCTACTTCTTCTTCTGATGAGTGGCTTATTGATTCTAGAGAATCTTATCATATTGCTAAGGATAAATCCATATTTTCTTCTCTTAATGAATGTAACACCAAGAAAATAATTGTTGGTGATGATAGATCTCTTATTGTTGTAGGGTATGGAACAATTCAGGTAGATAGTGATCATTTCAATGATGTATTATTATGTGTTCCAAGTCTTTCCTACAACCTTCTATCATTATATCAAATAATTCATTCAAGTGAAGGTTAAATTATAGAGTTTTCTCCTCCCCAAGTTGTAATCAAGGATCTAAAAGATCCTGAGCATGTTTCTGCAATTGGAATTGCTAATGATATTACCAAGTTGTACAAGTTTGAAAACTTTGGGTGATCATCTTTTCCCAAAGCTTTTGTTGCTCATAGAGATGAATTGAGAAAACTTTGGCATGATTAGTTTGGTCATATAAGCTATCGCTCATTGAAAAAAATATGTAATCAACATATGGTGATTGGTCTTCCTCTTTTTTCTTGCAGAGATGGCATTTATGCCAATTGTGTTCTTGGAAAACATCATTAGGATAGTTTTGAAAAATGTTCATCTTGGAACACCTTGACCCCTTTGCAGCTCATTCACAGTGACTTGTGTGGTCCACTTTCTTCTACTTCCTTTTCTTGGTGCAAGTGTTTCTTAACTTTCATTGATGACTTTTCCATATGCACTTGGGTTTACTTCTTAAAACTTAAGAGAAACATTTTTGACAATGTCTTAGCCTACAAGGCCCTTGCAAAAAGGAAATTTGTACATCAACTTCAAAGGTTAAGAACAAGTAATGGAGGAAAACATGTGAACACTCAATTTACAAGTTAATACACAAGGAATCCAAATGCAACACACTTTTTCATATACACCACAACAAAATGGTGTTGGTGAGAGAAAGAACCACACATTAAGAGAAATGGCTAATTGTATGATCCAATCTAAGGGATTAAGTCTAAATTATTGGGTGGAATCCATTAGCTGTGCAAATTACATACTAAATCACACTCCCACAAAGGCTCTTAAAAATATAACACCAGAAGAAGCATGGACTAAACTAAAGCCATATGTAAGTCACTTTCGTGTATTTGGTAGTGTAGCATGAACTCACATTCTCAATGAGAAAAGGAAAAAATTGCATCCTAAAAGTGAGAAGTCCATATTTGTTAGTTATTCTGAAGATGTCAAAGGTTACCGACTTCTTCAACCACATTGTAATGAAATTATTATCAAAAGAGATGTTAATTTTGATGAAAATATCTTGGCCTACGAGCCTAATTCAACGTTTGTGACTTCTTCAGCCTCTAAGCCATATTCATCATTTGTGCCTTCTTTTGTTCCTATTTTGGTTTCTTATTCTTTAGATGATGATAGTGAGGATGGGACTGCACCTCCAGCTACTCACCTTCCTTCAGATGATTCCATTGAACCTGAACATGCACTAGCACCATCACTTACTAGATGGTTTTGTTCAACACGAGAAAAAACTGGTGATATTGTCATTGATCCTTTAGATAAGTGTCAAACATGTTCATAGTTCCAACAAGCCTCTTATATTTTGGATCAAGTTCCAGAGACTCATGATCCAGAGACATTTACAGAAGCTTCAGATCATCTAGATTGGTATACAACAATGAATGAAGAGTATCACTCTTTAATGGAAAATAATACTTGGGATCTTGTACCTCTTTTGAAAGGAAGAAAACTTGTCAGATGAAAATGATTCTATAGAAATACGTATGCATCATATGGAAGTGTTGAAAGACACAAGGCTCGGTTAGCTTCCAAATGATTTTCCCAAGTTGCAAGAATTGACTATAATGAAATATTTTCCTCCATAGCCATAATAAATTCCATCTTCCTTGTTCTATTGCTTTCATCCTCACATAAGTGGGAGGTCCATCAAATGGATGTAAAATCCACTTTATTGCTTGGGGATTTGCAAGAATAAATCTATATGGAACAACCTATTCTCTATGTACAAAATGACTCTAGCCTTGTTTGTTCCCTTAACAAATATGTTTATGGTCTTAAAAAAGCTACCCGAGCTTGGTATGCCAAAATGGACAATTTTCTTCTTGACATTGGTTTTTCTAGATGTCATTCTGATCCAAATTTCTATACCAATAAAGTAGGAAACTATCTCATAATCCGTGTTCTTTATGTTGATGATATTATCCTCACTAGTAGTGACCCTAAACTTTTAAACCATGTGAAATATATCCTTGAGAAGAAAATTTGAAATGACTAACATAGGCTATTTTCAATATCTCCTTAGCCTCCAAGTTTTGCAAACCAAAGAAGGAATTTGTATTTTACAGTCTAAGTATTTGTGTGACCTTCTTCGTTGCTTTCACATTGAATATTCTAAACCATCCCCTTATCCCTTCTAGTTTGGATTCAAAGTTTTTGCTACCTTGTACATTCAGTTAGTTGGTATCCTCTTATACTTGACTCATACCCATTCTGATCTTTCCTTTGTTGTTGGTCTTGTTTCCCAGTATATGTAAACACCCTAATAAATCCATTGTAAAACATCTAAAATAATACTTTGGTATGTCCAAGGTACAATTCAGTTTGATATACATTACAGTTCAGGGGGGACTCCTTTATTGGTTGGTTTCACTGATTTAGATTGGGTCAACGACCTTGATGATCGAACATCTTTTCAAGTTTTTTTTTTTATCCTTGGTTAAGGACCTATCACTTGGGCCCATAAGAAACAACATGGTATTTCTCTTTCTTCAGTAGATGCAGAGTATTGAGCATCAATTAATGCAAGTCAGGAAGCCTTGTGCATTTGACAGTTACTTTAAAAGTTTGGATTCCAGCAGAAGCATCTGACCAAACTCTAGTGTGATAATTAGAGTACCATCAAGTTCACCAAAAATACAGTTTAGCATCAGCATATCAAACACATCAAGATACACATGCACTTCATCCAAAATGTCATTCATGATCGAGTTGTTGAAGTGATCTTTTTCCCTACCAAAGATCAAGTTGCAGACATTTTCACAAAGTCTCTTACCGAAGCAATGTTTTCCAAAATTTGATCTATGTTAGGAGTTCATGAAGTTGTCATTAAGTGGAGATAGAATCTAATGCCTCCTTCCTTCTCCGATTGTGTCATTTTTGTAAATCCTTCAATCCTATCCCAAGTTTTTCTTAAGGGGGGATGTTAGGATATTTATACACTTAGGAGTTAGTTAAGATGAACTTTGTCTAATGTGTCATTAGGTAAAAATGTGTTTCTTAGTTTTTTTCTTTAGTATGCATTAATATGCATTGCAGTTAGGAAATCTGATGGTAACAATATGTTCCCGGCATAGAATGATATATCGGTTCATATTCTCCTTGATATTAACAGATACAATGATCCATGGCTTAAAACTCGATTGGTCCATGATATCTATTTAAAGAGAATGGAAGGCCATTTGCTGATGATTGATTGTGAGAAAATCTCTTGTAAATATCTATAATTTTTATCTTTTTCATTAATAAATTGCTCCAAGTGGCCATGTTGGTTGGCGACATGGATGTTTTCCCGTAGGGGTTTTCACATGTCAAAAAATCAGTGTGTTGATATTTGATCTAGTTGTGTGAGTGATTACTGGAGGTGTTTGTCCTCTATTGGAATACATGTGTTGTCGAACATTGCATTTAACATATATAAATGATTTTTATTTTATTTTTTTGGCATTTAGTTTTAAACTTTAAAATGTTCCAAGTTTTATCAGATGACTAATTAGTTATTTTTGAGCTGACCAAACTTAGCTAATCCACTTACAAATCATAGAACTAAATATTGTCAATCCCATTGCAACCTTGTCTTGTAGGACACATTTAGTATGGACAAAAGTAAAAATAAATATGAATATATATTGTAGTGCAATCTTGAAGGAATATAAACACTTTTTTGTGTGTGTTTTATTTGTTTCTCAATCGTGTTTTCCTTGGATTTTGAAAGTCTAGATCATGTAGCTTTCCATGACCAAGAATGGGGTGTTTTTTTCCATATGATGACAAGTATCTGGAGGTTCTTCATACTCTTTTCCTTATTAGGATTCTTAGTCTTTAACTAAAAAAATGTTCTAAGATTATTGGATACCTAGTAAGTTATGTTTGAGCCCCCAACTTGTCTAGTTCAAACATAGAAATATTGGAAATAACTATTTTCAACTCCATTGGAGCCTTATCTTGTATGACATTTTTAGTCTACACAAAAGTAAAAATAGATATCAATCTCTATTTGCTTCTCAATCTTGTTTTCCTTGGATTTTGCATGTTTGACTCATGTATCTTATTGTGACCAAGAATGTGGTGTTCTTGTCCAAGATGAGTATGTTGAACCATAATGATTTGGATGGAGAGTGAGATGATTTGATTTACAAGAAACATTATTTTTGTTCCCATAAAGTAGAGATTTTTCCCATTTTTTTGTTCCATGAAGTAGAGCTTTTGTATTAATATGAAATTATCACAACTTGTGTTTACACTAATTATTCCAGTGGACTCTCATTTGCATCAAAATGGTATTAGGGTGTTGTTCACATGTAATATTGTTTCTTATTCACATTTAATAGTGAATATATGCTCTTAGATGAAGCAAGAGATTGAGAATGGTCTATAGTCACATTGAACCACACAAGGAAGCAATTGCCAATCTCATTAAAAAATTTGGGAATATGGATGGGATGAATTGTTGCAAACTTTTGATACCTTCCATTATGTATTTGTATACCATTATCCCCTGAGAACCCTTAAATGACATTCCAACATCAATTCAAGTAGTGGAGGTGAAGGATCATTGCAGTGTTTAGGTTCCTTTATCAAAGTGGAAGCTAAGGTGTAAATTACCCCATAAATCAACCAAATGGATGATATACATGCAATTCCCCTAGTTTGATCACCACACTGTAAATGTGTATGTACATGTGATCTATAGGTTGGTGATCCAATATGTTTTGGGTTCATGTGATTGTAATTTGTTTTACCAAAGAGCATGTGATGGTCAAGGCCAAAGAGCCTAGCATTGTAATATTGTACATACAAATAATTAATTAATACATCATTGCTACGAGCCAAGTTAGACAAAGAGTATGGGGGGATGGAATCCATGAGAAGGAAAGGTGAGGGGGCTAGGAGGCCTAAAAATTAGATAATGTAAAAAATAATATAATATTCCAAGAAAAATTCATATGAGCATATTATAAGTTTGGGAAAAGGTTCTTAAGTGGGCTTCTTTGAGTGTCACATGGAAAGTTAAGGACGTCCATACTTGAGCCTAGTATTCAATGGAAAATGTAACAATTATTTTCCATGGTTACTAGTGCCTATGGAGTTCATGCTTGGGGGTGTGAGCTAGTGAGAGTCACTATAACTCTGTTATCTTGAAACCTTATGAATCCTAGGTGGGGATTTTTTGTACAATTATCCCTGAGTTTTCTTGGGGAAGCCTATAACCCTACAAGGAGAACTATGTTTATAGGATTTCCTGATGTGTGAGGCCTAGAGGGTGGGTCGAGACTCCATGAGTGTAGTTGGAGTTCCTAGAGACATGGCTCAGAGTCTTCCTATCCGACATGTGCTAGATCCCTGGAAGGGAAGAGGATTGTGGTGTAGATAAGGGGGAACACTTCCTTGGGTTTTGCAAGTTGAGGGGAATTAGAGTTTTCTGGTTGGAATTGTTGCTAGAGTTTGGTACCTTGT
Organism: Picea engelmannii; assembly: GCA_009831015.1. Taxonomy (NCBI): domain Eukaryota; kingdom Viridiplantae; phylum Streptophyta; class Pinopsida; order Pinales; family Pinaceae; genus Picea; species Picea engelmannii. Next base: position 64,905 of record ML796398.1, read on the forward strand.
CCTAAACACCTTTATACTAACTATTATACCATAGGTGTAGTCGTAGCGCCAGCTGTTGGCCCTTGACCAAGTTTTGAAGAGTACTTGGTCATACTTGACCACTTTTGGGGACTGCGACAGCTTGCCAAAGATAGAGCGCAACACGAAGCAGAAATTAAGGAAGCAAGACCTATTTTTAAGTCCATTTTAGGGTTTTGGGTTGATGTAAAGGGAAAGGGATGTCGGCCCGTGGGTTTACCCACGCTTAGGCCCATTTTGTAATCTATAAATAGATACTTATGAAATGTAAGTAAAGAGGAATGGTAGTAGTACATATATGTGATGTATAGATAAAGGCTTAGTGCTAGTAGCTAGATATGTGTGATTGGATGTAAATTGAAAGTGCTCTGTGCATGATTATAAGGAGATTGAAAAGCTAAGTGCAAGTTGTTGTAGTTTTGTGCTGAAGTGCAAGAAAGAAGGATCTAGAGAGTTGTGCATATCTTTTTTCCTGTGCGAAGTAAGGGTCATTGAAGTTTTGTGCTGTACCCGCTTGACTGAGATAATATAAAGAAGACTTTGTGGACGTAGCCCCAGGGTGGGAGTGAACCATGGTAGATGTGTGTATAATGGTTTGTGCTTCTCTCTTATGTATTTATCTATTTCTTGGCTAAGTTCTTGATGTGATTAAGTAGATATAGTTGTGCTCTGTGTTGTTGATGAATGAATGAACATTAGATCTGATATATGAGATGCTTAGTGGTTGATCAATTGAATCTAACATATATTTATGTAGATAAGTACTGAATCATTCTTAGTATAAGTATTCATTACGATGCTTAGTGACTTCCGCGAAGTATATTAATGAATGTATGTTAAGGAATAACTGATGCTAAGTGCACTGTAAGAAAGATAACCATAGATCTGTGTCCCAGCTAAGGTTGCAGACACCCGAGTCCTGCAACCACCCCTGCCTCTACCTCAGGTGAGACTTCATATGCTTCGCAGGTGTTTCCAAAAGGGCTGGTAGTTAGGACTTTGTTGGTGTGCTCTTGAGTGTTGAACCCTGGGTCTGCCCCTGTGCCAACAAATGGTTTCATTGTCGGGACCAGAACTGTGATTGTTGGGAACCAAAGAAGAAACAACTTTGTGCGAACTAAGCTCTATGCGTAGATCTTTTTCCCTAGTGCACAGTATTCTACTAGACCTACAAAGCTTTGTGCCAAGAAAATAGGTTAGATCTGAAGAAAGAGAGGTCAGAGAGGTCAGATCTTAAGAAAGAGAGGTCAGATATGAAGAAAAGAAGTCAGATCTATGAAGAAAGAGGTAAGATATGTAAGCTTTGTGCTCTGATAAAGGTAAGAAAAGTTAAAAGTTTTAGATCTGGAAGCTTTGTTCTCTGCAAAAGTAAGATAAGTGAATTTTTTTTTTTTTTTGTTTCTAAAGAATGGATCTAGGTATGTTTGATAGATTCTGTCCTAGCTTCAAAACTAGGGCATTAATAGATGAAAGAAAATTTGATATGAATAGATCTGATAAATATAGTGATAGATATGTTATACCTATGCATTGAAAGAATGTCTGGACTAACAAGTGGATGAAGGATCCTAGAAAAAAAAATTTGCAGGCTAGCCACCATGATCCTAGTGCGCAGTCCAAAAGGAGTTGGGAACATTTAAACGGATGAGAGGATTAACCCTCTGTTATAGTTGCAGATGACCGGGACATCTTTCTAGAGAATTCCCTGGGAGAAGACTTAGTTGCCTCTGTTGCAAGGCTATAGACCATGAAGTATTGGATTTCCCTAGACTGATTGCTAGGCTTGAGAAGCTGAATATGGAACAAGCCAACCCTGAGGGAGATCAAGAGACCAAGATTATAGTAGAAACCCAGAAAGAATCAGAAAAGATATTGCTACAGATGAAAGATACCTTGAATGACCACCGACATGTTAGGCTATCAGAGATATTCAAATAAAAGGAGAAAATTGAATCAAGAATAGGGTACTTTGACATTGACTGTACTCTTGATGAAGAAGCGCAACTAAACATTATGCCAAAAAGAACTTGGGAAGCTATAGGGAAGCCTGCCAGGATCCCTTTTCTAGGAGGAACCAGTTTCTTCAGAGGAAAGCTAGTAACCCTATGTGGAAGGCTCACCTGGATACCTATGACTTTCAATGGAACCTCGACAGAGGAAGACTTTGGGATCATTAAATTTGTTGAAGACACTGCCCCATTTACCATGCTCATAGGAAAACCCTGGATTGATAGAGAATAGGCCAGACAAACAGAAGAAGAAAAAGATTTGGAACAGAAGAAGCAAGAGTTAAAAGACTTTATGACTGGAAGGATCACACACTTGATTGAAGAACAAAAGAGAAGATCGCAGATATTTAATATTAGTACCTCCAGTGTCGAAGCTAAGAGAACAATTGAGGATCTGCAGAAGATCGAGTTACCTATTTTTGATACAGAAAAGGAATTATCAAGGAACCATAAGAAATATTTTCCATAGCACAAGGTAACTAAGACCACAGAAGATACACATCTGAATGGTAAAAGCATTACTGAGATGAAACTCACTGGGAAGAAGGCTAGGAAGTTAAGAAATAAAAGGGCTAATATTGTAAGATTACAAGAAGTTCTAGAGGACACTTCACAGCAATAAGAAATGCATAATTGGAGCTTCATCGAGATATCAGAACAACGACATAGAGTACTTCGCCATGACGAAGCAATATAGTCATTGGAACTGATATTACCTTATAAATCAGCTAGATCTTGACTGTAGACAATCACAGGACCAAGGGTATGAGTTCCACTTTAGCTGGCTGCTCATACTCATCACCGTCATTGCGTGGGAACTACCCGAGGGAGCCATGTTTTCGGAGATAGATCCCTTCGAACCTCTGGCCGCGAAGTTATGTACACTATGGTACTCCAGCGACATGAACAAATAGTGGCAATCCAATGTCATCTTCCATGCATACTACATTCAGCTGAGGAATGACATTCAGTCTACATCACGCATTACACACAACACTCTTCATAGGTTTCTACCTTTGATGAAATTCATCGCAGATCGTCACTTAACTTACATCACGGCGCGCGCAGATGAGCACAAACAACAACTCTAGTCATATTACAAGCTGACAAAAGATGACCTGGAGGATATTACCAAGGAATGGTCGGCCAACCTCCTTGTTGTAGCAGATCCTACAAATATGTCCAACGTAGATAACCCTGAAGCTATGCCGGATACACCAGGACTGCGCAAGACTCGGAAGGATGTGGAAGTTCAAGATATCCACAACACATCCACGAAGACTGCTTCACTATCACCTACGAAGGGAGGTGTTGAGGAAGAACTAGGGGGTACAGAAGTTGAATAGAGCAAAGGTGAGGTTACCCCACCTAGGGACAAGGCAGGATCCCTCCAAGAAAAGGAAAACTACCCCACCGAGGCCCTCATCCAGAAAGAAAAATAAGGCCACCCAGACCATGCTTAAGACTATGCTTACCCCAGATGACTTTGACTTCCTAATTGTCGCACTGAATGATGTTTCATTAGAGCTCGTGGAAAAGAAAGAAGCAAAGTAGGAGGAACTATCCCGCCAGATCGCAGGCGAATTCAAAGAAGCAAAGCAGGCACTTCAGTCTAGCCAAGCAGTTTCTACGGCATAGTTAACAATGGAAAAATCACGAACAGGTGATGAGCCCACACAGTTATGACAGATCGCTGAGAAAATCGAAGCTCGCCTTCGATGAGCTCAAGAAGAGATAGCGAAAAACACCCAGGCTTTGGCCCAAGCACAGAGCGCACAAGAAGAGCAACAGAGAAAGGAAGAATAGGAGAAACTTGACTTACAAGAGAAATGGGAGGAGGAAAAATCCTAGTTACAGTAGAACAAGGACCAGTTTCTAGCAGAGCTGCTTGAAACAAAAGAAAGAGTTCACAAGGCACTACACTCTATGACAATCATAGAAGTGAAGATGGAAGATCGTCTTCTGTAGCAGGTGACCTAGCTGGAAGAAGTAATCCAACAACTTCAATATCGCATCACGGACCTAGAACTCCGCACCATGCCTGAGACACCCCAAGAGATAAGAGATCTAAGAGAGGCCACTACTTGAAGCGCAGACGATCGATTAAAAACTTTGGCTTTGGAATGTAGGCAGCTAAGCACCAGAAGCATCCAGACCTATGAAACCCTCACGGAGAATCCAGAATTGCAGATATTGGAGGCCCATCTCCATGAAGCAAAGTAGCATGCAGATGTGCTACAATCGCAACTAAAGTTCATGACCCCACTCGAAATAATGAAGAGTTTCATAGAGAAACGCACAACCCAACAACAAGTACACATGTTGCAAAGTAAAGTAATGGAATTTTCTCAGCGACTGCAACCACTCCAAGAGAAGGCATGCTAATTGTTCATCGAACTTGAAATCTAGGGAGCTAAACTCGAATAGGGTGCCATCACTACAAAACAACGCCTTGAAGGATCGCTCAATGACACAGTAATCCAGGAATTTACTGAATAAGAGGTTGTCACACTGCAACAGGTCAAAGTCGCTTGAGTCAAGATCGAGGCGTTTGAAGAGGAATTGGCTAGACCTGAGTGACTCGTGATGAGTCACAGGTGAGTGTTAGGGGCCTTTTGTCCCTTGACCAAGTTTTTAAGAGTACTTGGTCATACTTGACCACTTTTGGGGACTGTCACAACTTTCCAAAGATGGAGCGGAACGTGAAACGAAAATTAAGGAAGAAAGACCTATTTTTAGGTCCATTTAGGGTTTTGGGTTGATGTAAAGGGAAAGGGATGTCGGGCCATGGGTTTACCCATGCTTAGGCCCATTTTGTAATCTATAAATAGATACTTAGGTAGTGTAAGTAAATATTAATGGTAGTAGTACATCTATGTGATGTATAGCTAAAGTCTTAGTGCTAGTAGTTGGATCTGTGTGATTGGATGTAAATTGCAAGTGCTTTCTGCATGATTGTAAGGAGATTGAAAAGCTAAGTGCAAGTTGTTGTAGTTTTGTGCTGAAGTGCAAGGAAGAAGGACCTAGCGAGCTACACAGATCTTTTGTCCTGTGCGAAGTAAGGGTCATTGAAGCTCTGTGATGTAACTGCTTGACCGAGATAATATAAAGAAGACTTTGTGGATGTATCCCCAGTGTGGGGGTGAACCACAGTAGTTGTGTGTATAATGGTTTGTGCTTCTCTCTTATGTATTTATCTATTTCTTGGCTAAGTGCTTGATGTGATTAAGTAGATCTAGTTGTGCTCTATGTTGTTGATGAATGAATGAACATTAGATCTGATATATGAGATGCTTAGTGCTTGATCAGTTGAATATAACATATATTTATGTAGATAAGTATTGAATCATTATTAGTATAAGTATTCACTGCGATGCTCTGTGACTTCTGCGATGTATATTAATGAATGTATGTTAAGGAATAACTGATTCTAAGTGCACTGTAAGAAATATAACCACATATATGTGTCCCGGCTAAGGTTGCAGACACCTGAGTCTTGCAACCACCCCTTCCTCTACCTCAGGTGAGACTTCATCTACTTCGCAGGTGTTGCCGAAAGGGCCGGTAGTTAGAGATTTGATGGTGCGCTCTTGAGTGTTGAACCCAGGGTCTTCCCCAGGGCCAACACCAGCTCAGGTGACCTATTGTTGAGAGAGTTAGAATAACATTGCTTATGGCTGGTTGGAACATCTGAGGTTTGCAACTAGTTGGTGAATTCATCAAAGATAAGTGTATTTATAATGTGTTTTTACATGTTGTTCATTATGTGGAATTATATGGGTTTACTTGTTGTTGCGTTCTTATGAATTTTTGTGCATATTTATAATTCTATATGATGCACATTATTGCTATAATGTTTATATCATTATGCATGGAAATTGTAACATCCCCACTATAATCCCTAGTTTAATTAATGCATTATGTAGATATGAATGTGTCTATGGCCAAACAATGTAATATGCGAAATGTATTTTCTGATTTCAATAAATATAGTGTGATACCATATGCCAAGAATATGCATAGAGACGGGGGATGATTTTTCCACAAGAGAAGAGACTTTCTAAGAGGGGTCCAAGGGGGGGAATTAAGTACGAGTATTACTTCATCCCATTTTCCTCAATTTTATTATCATTGGGGTTAACTTCTAATTTTTTGTTTGTGTGTATGAGAGCCCAATCATTAAACTCATGTAAGGGGGTGGGTGTGAGAGTCACATCCCATATTTATTGTAAGTATGGGGTTGAAGCACGATCAAAATTGGGCAGAGTCAGTAGTCAATTGTCTTAGGAAAATAGAGGAAATTCGTATGGGGAAAATAGGAAGATTTTCACATTGATTTTTGGGCATGAAAAAAAAAGGAGAGAGAAAGAAAAGAGAGCACCAGAACTAGAACAAGAAGGATGAGAGTATTTAGGAGTATGTTGGAGCATATGTGGAGCATTTTGGAGCTGGAAATTGAAGAACGAGGTTGTCAGGCCTGAAGAGTGAACTCCTAAGTGAGTTGCATCGCAACATCAAGTGTTTGTTGTCAGCTACTAGTAGTTTTCCTTGCAGTGAGTTTCTCTTGAGTTTAGAGCAGAGATATTCCTAGTTACCTGAGCCATAGAGACCATGATAAATGAATGGGACACCCGATGGACTGAGAGAATTGAAGGGGTACATTCCTTGGGTTGGAAAGGTCGAGAGGAAGAGAGCTGGAGGAAATTCATGATATTTGTAGGAGAGTACCAGTGGTTTTGTGATAATGAATTGTGAGTGGATTATGAGACACACCTTTCTCTTGTGGATTTGTAGCCCTAGCTCGGGGGTGACTTGTTGTTGATATTTAGAACAACGACTAGTTGCACAAGTGTTTTAAAAGATAAGTGTTTATCTATTTCACATTTATTTCATGAGTTTAATTGTTGTTCTGAAATCTATGTATTTGAATGCTTTATTTGTTTCTATGGATGAGTTTATTAGTTTCATTCATGATCATTTAGAATTGTTGTAGATGAATTTAATTTTGGGCATCAAAATATGGTTTAAAATGTAAATAAATCATAGTTGGTAAGTTATAGAAAATGAATTAGCAGAATTTTTTATTTTCCATTTGTTTTTCGTGTCATCATGTTCCTCAGTTAAGCTGGGGGATGTTACATTATGGTATCAAAGCACAAGGTTTCACCATTATCTTGCAAGAATTTGTTACATGACAGCAAAGGTTGTTGGATGAGTTTCCTTAGGGATGAAAATTAATTGCATGGAATGGAGTGATAGGAGAAGTTCTTGAATGAAATAAATCAATTAGCATGGGATAACATTGGAGGAGAGATTATTTGTTGGTTAAACATTGTCGTTCAACCTTGGATACCATGTCCAGGTTAACCTCTATGACCCTGGCATTCTAGCGAGTTTTTTTTTTCATGATTTGGGAATTAGAATCATAAGTGATGACTTTCAGGAAACTGATGCTCAAGAACCATCGCCTAACCCCACATGGATTCCCGATCATTGATCTACAATATGTATTGTTATTTATGCCACATGCATGGGGAAAGGTTTGACAGAATAATTTATAAGCAAAATACAACCTTTTTTTACTTATGTGTAATGCAAAGGGAATCACGAAAACTTATGGAGCCTGCGCAGAACATAAACTTTTGGTTGAAGTGGACCAGACTAGACTTATTTGGCAGGGGACATAATGGAGGTTACATGTGATGGGCCGGTGTCAGGTCATAATTATTGAAGGTTACACATGGTGGAACGATGACTCGGTGCCCTAATGGCATAGTGGACCGACATCAGACCGTAAGTATTGAAGATTACGAGCAGTGGGTTGGTGTCCCAATGGACCGACGTTGAACCATATTTATTTGGTTGGAGCTTATGCCTGGTGGGTTAGTGGCTAGGTGGATCGATGTTGGACTAGAGTTATTTGGATGGAGGTTGCACATGGGGTGGTATGGTGCCCTGGTGGATCGACGTTGGATTGGAGTTGTTTGGATGAATGTTGCGTATGGGTAGGATAGTGCCCCGGTTGTCCGGTGGACGAGACAAAAGTCAAATGGTAAATTTTATTAGAAGGTTGAGTGTGGTGGTCAGTGCCCCAGTGACCCGGTGGTCAAAGCCATATCAGTTCCATGTCAACATATTTCCATGTGGTTTTTTGAAATAAAACTTCTGGTTTTTGTCTGCAGTAAGGGGATCTACAAAAGAGCCAGAGAGGGTCACTGCCCATTTCTTCTTGGATTTGTTAGAAAATGAAAAATAATGGTTTTTAAATATCTGGGTCCACATCATTGGCAGAGGTCCATGGAAATTATTCGAGAGGGTCCAAAGGTAGACATTAAAATAATTCATGAAGTAATTGAATAAATTCTAAGGGGTTTGGAATGGGGATGTTGAAATAGGAGAAAACCCATTATTTTGGACCACTTTTGGGGGATTTTTTGGATTTTTGGAGGAAACAAGTCCCCACATGGAAAAACTGGAATACTTTATTTACTCAACATTTTGTATACTCATCAATCTAGACAATTTTGGTTTAGTTAAATTTCTCCAGAAATGCACAGTTTGATAGATAACCAATTTGGCTAAAAATTCCAAGTCCTAAAAAAATTGGTGAAAAAAGAAAAATTTGTCATTTCTAGATTACTATATTTTTTGACTGGAGCATCATCTTGAAAATATGAAAGTTATGAATTCACGTCATCATTATTATCTATGTATCATACACAATTTTCTTTGGTTCATGACAAATTTGCTTCTACAAGTGGCAGAAGTTGGTGTACAAGATTAATTGCACCAGAATGAAAAGGGTACAAAAGGGGTAAATTAACAATATTTAATTGACTATAAAAAAATTCTTAGAATTCATAATTGAGAAAGAAAGTAGTCGCTAGAAATCTCTTGGAGAGGAAAATCCATCTACTAACCCAAAAAATTAATTTGAGTAGTAAATTTTGCAATCAACTTGAAAGAAGATGACCGATGTCCTTAAAGGGAAGAAAACATTATGCATTCTTTTCAAAAATTGTGTATGTATTTATTTTTTGTCTAACAAAAAATTGTTTGCATGCACATTTTCTATAGAATTTATAGGTTCAAAAAGGGAATTTGGTTCCTGTATGAGAACTACAACCATGGAAGATGCTCAAGGGTCCTACAGTGAGGGAGAGGAAGTGAGAGGGTCGCATGTCAACATGGGAAATGTTGAGACAAAGTATAATGGAAGAAGAGGCAGGAAGGATCATGTAGAGAGAAGTGCATAGCTATAGAGTTGATAATGAAAATATTATGAAATCTCAGGAAGATATACTATAGATATTGATCATGTTGTGGAAGCAAGCCAATAAAGACTCTAGCAAAAAGCAAGAATCTAGTGGTAGACATGAGAAAACATTCAAATCCCATAGAAGAAAGGATGGAAATGGGAATGATAGGAATTGAAGGAGAAATATTAGGCACCATCATTACCTAGATAAATCTACTAGGAGATCTCATGCCAATTTAGGGACAAGGAGCAGCCCAAGTGTGGCTCCTATCAGGAGATAGATGAGAGGGCCTGAGGGAGACATCTTACAAGGTTAAAGTCAGGAAAATCAAGACACCTTCTTTCAATGGTGAGAATAGGAAAGGAGAAATATTCCAAGGTATGGTTGTTGGAAATGAAGAAATATTTCTAGTTGCATGATTACTTGTCATAGGTATAAACAAGAATTGCAACCTACCACTTGTAAGGAAAGCCATCCATGTGGTGGGACCAACTTAAGAAATCCAAGCATCTTGTTGAGAAGAGGGTCTCATGGATATGGTTCAAATGATATTTCCAAAAGAAATATTTGTCTAAGAATTACTATGAAAATAAGATGAAAGAGTTGTTTGAACTCAAGCTAGGAAGCATGACAATGGATGAGTATAAGAAGAGGTTCTTTGAATTGTTGAAGTATGTGCACTTAATAAAAGATGAGAAAGTGAAAACACAAAGGCTTCATAGTGGATTTCCCTCCCTCTATAGTGACAAGATACAATATGATAACCCCAAGACTTTGGAGGAGACCATAAGGAGATAAAATCATCTTTATGAACAGAGAAAAGGGAGACTAGTCTTCCAAAAGACTTGGAATGATAAGATGAAGGGTAAGGAGAAAATTAAAAAAGGGTTTAAGCCACCCTTTTTCAAGAACAACTCCCAAGCAAATATGCAAGGACAATCAACCCAAAATGAACACAATACAACATATGTTTTTGGGAAAAGGACAAGGCAACATCCTGTACAATGTTGGGGGTGTGAGGGAAATTACTTATATAGGGACTTGCCTCACAAAGGTGAAAGAGTGAGGACTTTCCACAACATTTAGGAGGATAAAACAATGGAATACATGGGATGAAGCATGCCAATGATTTATGTAGCCTTGGACAACAAGCAAGTAGAGTATCAATCCCCCATGATTGTAGTGGAAGGTAAGATTGATAACCAACCCATAACAATTTTAATTGATTATGTAGCTAGCCATAGTTATATAAACTCTAACATTGTTGAAATATTTCACTTGCAAAGGAGTAAGTATAAGAAATTTTGGTTTTTTAGTTTTCCACGGGGGCTATGTGAAAGATCAATGAGTTGGTTAAATATTATCCAATAGACATGAATGGATTCAACACAAAGGTAGATGTGAAAATTATACCTTTGGGTTCATATGACCATCTAATTGGCATGAATTGCTTGGAAAAAAACCATGTTGTCTTACACTGTTAAACCAAGACCATAACTTGTGTAGCATGCCAATTGCTCTAGTACCAATTTGTAGTGTACCCTTCACTACCCAGGTTCACCCAACCTCTCGCTTTACCATTCATTACATGGATTTAAAAGAAACAAATGCATTTAACCAGAATTAAACACACTTAACAACTCAGAGTAAAATATATGGGTATGGCTATAATTAATCATTCCATAGCGTTTATCATTAATTCATTCACACAGCGGAAAACATGATACAAAATAACACAGTCATGTCAAATGTGACAAACATAACTCAGATTACTTATCTTTTATCTGCTGTAGAAAACACCAACCAAGTACAGGCCTTCCACGAACCTCCCAGCCTTAGACCACATTGTTCATCATCTCAACAGTAGGTCACCCCCGAGCTGGGACCGAGCTCCACCCCAAGGCAACGAATCTAGACTCAGGCTGAGGTTACAGGGAAGATAGCACATACACATTCACCAGGAAGAAGTTCTCCCAGGAATCTCCCACGCTCACTGCACACAGACCCTCATTCCCCACATGCTTGTTCCACCCCAGGAGAGTGCACCTTC
>ML796398.1:79244-113749 GCA_009831015.1 Picea engelmannii
TAACAAATTACAGATCCCTCTTGGCTGAGAACTCCTCCCAGCCCTTCCTTACACGGATTCGTGCACACTACGTAATCCTTACTTGGATCAGCAATCTTTAGGATTGGAGCACTAGTGAGCAGTTGCTTCAGTTGCTAGAAGCTTCTCTCACATTCATCAATCCACTAAAACTTCTTCTCCTTCCTTTGCAAGGAAGTGATAGCATGCGCTATCCTTGAGAATTCGGCTATGAACCTCCTATAATAGCCTGTCAGACCCCTAAAAGATCTTACTTCCGCCACATTTCTTGGCGCTGGCCATTCTCGAATGGCCTGTACCACTTGACGCAGGCGCGAGCTACCTCCTCCAGCACCCGCTCACAGGATCGATCAAATTCCCTCTGTTGAGCCGAAATTAGCTCTTTAGATTCCGGAGTGGAATCCCTGTCAAATGCCCGATCCACATGTCCTGTTAACCTTCATGGCCTTTAGCACCTAGACCATGTCCTCCCCCTGACTTAATCTCAGGTCATCGGGGTTTCGTTATTCCTGTTTTCAAGAGTCACTGTACTCTCCAACTTCCGATTGCCGATGAGCTCTCGTCTTCTATGCGCTAGCCCTCCAAGCTAAGATTCCACCATATGACCACTGCCTCAATGTCCGTGGCCTTGCCTCCTTGTCGAGATTTCAAACTTCAAAAACCCGATGCGTTCTTTGTACGCTAGCCCTCCTGGCTAGGCCCTAGTCCACGTGACCGCTACCATATGACCTCAATCATACTCTCCATCGAAGTTTCGACGTTTTCATTGTCACGATGCACAAGTCCCCGGGACTCGCGATTCTCCGATCCCCGATGTGATCCTCCATGCGCTAGCCCTTCCGGCTCAGCACCTGGTCCACGTGACCAGTACCCGTGACCACTACCTTATTCCGTCGGGGCTACGGGGTTTCCAATGTCAATGTGCATATGCACTGGGAACCCACGATATGTCGATCCCCGATGCGCTCTCGATCGCTGACAGCTGGCCTCCACTACGCCTCTGTCCTTCTTCTCTGCTGCGGTGACAGCTGGCCCCCACTCATCGGGGTTTCGCGGATCGCAATTTTAAAGTGCCTAAACATCATGTCCCCGGGATTCCCGATTTCCTGATGGGGCCAACCTCCGATGGCTCTCGATGGTTGCCACCTGTCCCATAGATGGACGGCGCTGATTGTATCGGGATTTTCTCTACGGATTTCCCGAGCTCTTGCTCACAGAGTTCCCGACTCTTCCTGGATGACAGACACCTGTCCTCCACTCTGACTTTGGTGGTCCCACAACGCTTATGTCACTGTCGGGACTTCTCTCCTCCTTAACGAAGGATTAAACTCCGTGCGGCTTCCTACAGATCCGACGACTGTCGGGGTTTCTTCTCAGATCCAATGGCTCAGATCTGTTCTCCTTCTCTGCACTTCTTCAAAGGCTTAAACTCTGCGCAATTTCTCCTGATCTGACGGCGACTGTACTCTCCTGATTTTCTTTGCTTCTTCCTGCACTTGGAAGAACTTTGATTTATCCAAGGCCTCAGTATTGGCTTCCTTCTCCAATGAGCTCCCGAACCTTGAGCTTCACCACGCGTATAAAAACGTTGACTTCTCCTGAGTTCTTACTCTCAAATTTTCAAAGTATTTCGACGTCTGTGCTCCTGCAGAGTCTTTGCGCACCCACAATGCTATCTCGCCTGATCTTCTCACGAACACTCAGACCCCTTGGTACGCGGTACAACTCCACATGTCCATGTGGCAGAGTTCCCAATTGAGGTTTCGGGTATCGGGGTTTCATGATCCCCGACGACATGAGTTCCTGTCCTTACGAACTCCCGATCCCCGATTTTCCGATGCGCCTTTGCCTTAGCCCCCTCGGCTATGGCAAGGTCAATGTGACCTCTACCTTGTGACCGTAATCAAACCGCTCATCGGGGTTTCGGGGTTTGGAGTTTCAAAGTGTATGACTCACTCGTTACCGGGGTTCCCGATTTCCCGATGAACTTGAAACACCGATGGACTTACTCCTTGTCGGGACTTTCCCCGATGGCAGATCTCTGCCACGTGTTCCCTAATATGAACGGTCCAAATCTTGTCGCAAAATCACAGATCGCGATTCCGTGTGACAAGATTTCTAGGTGCTCGAGAACTCCGATTCTCTGATTTTCGACTCTCTCCAGGATTCTGACACGTGTCCTCTTGAGATTCTACGACTATGATCCCTCCTCAGGATTTCGAGAATCACAAGGTCTCGATTCTTTGCCTTAGTAAAACACCGATGACTCTACTATCCCGACACCTCTCCGGGACTTCTCCTCTACCCATGAGGACTTAAGTTTTGTGCAACTTCTGTCAACTCGAACGGTTAACGGTTAAACCACAGGGATCGTATGACTCACGATCCTCCCGAGTTAAACTCCTGTGCAGCATTCGAAAGTTTTGAATCTTGTGCACGTTCTCCAGATCTGACGGTTCTAAGGGTTGGCCTTCCCTCCCGAACAGATCCGACGGTTCTCACACCATCAGTGTAGAAGCCTGTCTTCCTCTGGTCGTAGACCATACCAACTGTAGTTTCACAGCACTGCTAAACCTCCTGAGCTTATAAACGTGGTCAAGCAACTACTTGACGCACTGGAACAAACAAACATCCAAAATTGGCCATTCCAAGCCCAATTTCTCTTCACATTTTCGGTTCAAAGACCGCTTCACTGGCCCATCTAGGCTCAGTGTCGAAACCTTGGCTCTGATACCAATTTGTAGCATGCCAATTACTCTGATACCAATTTGTAGTGTAACCTTCACTACCCAGGTTCACCCAACCTCTCGCTTTACCATTCATTACATGGATTTAAAAGAAACAAATGCATTTAACTAGAATTAAACACACTTAACAACTCAGAGTAAAATATATGGGTACGGCTATAATTAATCATTCCATAGAGTTTATCATTAATTCATTCACACAGCAGAAAACATGATACAAAACAACACAGTCATGTCAAATGTGATAAACATAACTCATATTACTTATCTTTTATCTGTTGTAGAAAACACCAACCAAGTGCAGGCCTTCCACGAACCTCCCAGCCTTAGACCACACTATTCATCAGCACAACAGTAGGTCACCCCCGAGCTGGGACCGAGCTCCACCCCAAGGCAAGGAATCTAGACTCAGGCTGAGGTTACAGGGAAGATAGCACATACACATTCACTAGGAAGAAGTTCTCCCAGGAATCTCCCACGCGCACTGCACACAGACCCTCATTGCCCACATGCCTGTTCCACCCCAGGAGAGTGCACCTTCTCTATCACCCAGACAGTCCTTCGGCTGCCAGTCTCCCTTACCTTGGGTTACAGGAACAGACCGGACAGGAATTCTCCGGGCTCTATGGCAGATACAGGGTTCCTTCCAGGAGTCCTCTTCTCCCTCTGCGCACTTCCTCACCTGGAGGAGTCGCTCACAGGCCAACAAGCCTCACGCAGTCCAGTACTGCGAAGTCACGGCCATCCACAGGAAACACAGACACAGGTTTCCCCAATTTAGTTCAACAATCGCTAGATGATCTCACAACAATGTTTCTCGGAACAGGGACTCCACGCACAGGCTAGCTCAGCTTCACCGAATAAAACAGACACTTCCACTCAATTCAGCACAGGCTTCTCGTTCAGGGAACGCACACGGGTTTCCTCAGAGACACGGGCTTTCTGAGAGACCTACATAGACTCCATGCTCAATGGATAGGGTGTTCGTGGATTCTTCAGGACAACACAGGCTTTTTCCCCCTGTATTGGGATTACACGCAGGTCTCTTACAAACTGGCCTCCACGGCTCTCGCTCAAGCAGTCGGGTCGAATGGATGTGAACCCCCTTCACGGCTTACTGCTTCTGTTTTATTTGCATGCACCAAGGTCGACACTTGTCACCCTGGGAACTGCATGCGTTACATCCGTACGCCTTCCTCCCACCACTTGGGAAATCACGTGTCCTTCTAAAAGGACTTAGGATAAATAATATGCACATGGCTCTTTTTGGAAATAATATTAAAATATTATTCCAAGCCTAAGCCCCCTAGGCTTAGCCCCTAGGCTCAACTCTCAGCCCCTTTCCCACCTTCCAAGCCCTAATTCCTTGCCCACTCTGTGGATGCTCAATCCCCCTTCAATCATTCATCGTGGTCAGTCTGCACTGGCGGTGTTTATATTTTATTAATTGATCTGCATACATACAAGTACATCAGCAGGCTCCTGGCCTTCAACACTTAGGCTCCCTGGCCTAACAAAACTCATAAGCCTACAGCTTATACAAAACTTGGCTCACCAGCCTATAGAACATGTTTACAATTCATTTCATATATCATGATCTGTAACGGGGCTCGGCCTTGGGGACACTACAACTTGTCTTGATGAGAATGGACAACAAGGCAATATTCAAGGCATTCCAAGGGTTGTAGCTATTCGAGAAATTTCATCCATGCAACTGAAAAATAGTTCAAAAAGGGATGTCAATCTTTTGCAGCCCATATGGAAGAGGAAGCTAGAGATAAAGTGGCAAGTATTGAAGACCATCCAGTCTTAAAATATTTTGAATATGTTTTTTAGTAAATCCCAAAATTTCCACCAAAGAGGGACATTTATTTCTCTATTGATTTGGTGTCAAGTGTTGGCCTAGTTTCCAAGACACTTTACAGAATGGGCACACCAGAATTGAAAGAGTTGCATATGCATCTTGAAGAAAACTTGAAGAAGGGGTACATACGCCCAAGCGTGCCACCTTGGGGAGCCCCACTTCTTTTTTTGAAGAATAAAGATGGATCCTTAAGGTTGTGTATTGATTTCAGACAATTGAATAAGGTCACTATAAGGAAAAATATCATTTTCCAAGGATTGATGATCCATTTGATCAACTGGAAGGTGCAAACATACTTTCCAAGATTGACATGAGATTAGTTTATCATAAAGTAAGGAGAAGAGAAGAATATATTAGCAAGAAAACATTCAGGACAAGGTATGGGAATTATGAATTCACAATAGTTCCATTTGGGATATCAAATGCCCCAATAGTTTTCATGTGTCTAATGAATGGAGTGTTCAGGGAGTTCCTGGGAAAGTTTGTGATTGTTTTATTATATGACATTATCAACTACTCTAAGTTTGAGGAGGAGCATGAGAAGAATCAAAGAATGGTGTTAAAGTTTTTAAGGGAGCATAAATTGTATGCCAAGTTAACTAAGTTGATATTTTATCAAAAGAATATTCACTACTTGGGGCATATTATTTAATCATACAAGATAGTAGTTGATCCCAAGAAGATAGAGGCCATTAGAGGATGGAAAACACCAAGAAATGTGACACAGGTTAGATCATTTATGGGTCTTTTTGGTTATTACCAAAGATTAATAAAGGGGTTTTCAAAGATTGGAACCCGATCACTTATTTTCAAAAGAAAGGAGTGAAGTTTGAATGGACTTAAAAGTGTGAACAAAAATTTCTGTGGTTGAAAGATATTTTGACAAGTGCATCCATATTAAATATTGCAGATCCATATTGTAACGACCAACTTTACTTCCATAACAAAAAATGACTTGTAATAATAAATTATCATGGAGGGAAAATATACCACAGTGAAGAATATGCTTATATTATTTTAAATTTCAAAAAGAGTCACATAATGATGTTGGGAAGTTGGATTAGTTTCTTGAATTTCGGCCTATGATAAAAAACATAATAATAGAGGAGAAAAAATCTCCTATAGAGCCATATCTGATCCAGTTGGGCATCAAATACCTCCCACCTATTCCACTGGCTCAAATTATAGTTTCCATCTTCGCAATGTTTCTATAGTTTTTTGGGTCTCAAACTTTTGGGGTCGTTTTGAGGCCCTAAATGAAATTTTTTTGACATGGAAACGCCCCATAGATCCCTATTGGGATCTTTTGAGATGATTATAATGTGTGCTCATCAGCTAGATATTTCTGAAAGGGGTACTGAACACCCCAAATAGAGATCATATGAAAACATTACACCCTCATGAATTTGACGTATCAACTACCCCCATCGGGGCCCACAAACCTTTTGGCGTTTCATCTTTCGGGGTTAGGATTTTGGATGTTTAAGGTTTTTTTATTTATGGTTTATGTCAAAAAGGAATTTGGATCCTCATTGTAATCAAATTCTTGTGAATGGGTGTAGTTGACACATCTCTCTTCAAAGATAAGCTACCATCATTCTAACTAGCTTATGTTCTTTGCATTTTATATTCTTTTGTATTCCAGATAGTCATTAATAGAATCTAAGTTTTACGGTTTCAATGTATTACTATGTTCCCTACAATATATCTGTGTATATCCTTGTTATATATCTAGTATATTTCTACCTTCATTTCATTCTCAAAATAATCTGGATCGGTGGTATTAGAGCAGTCTGCTCTTGTCGTTCTTATTGCATGTCCCCAATGAGGTCAATATGCTATCAAATTTGAGCACAAATTTAAGAAGTAAAGAAAGGATGGTCAGTATCAGGACAATCAGTCCAAACCACCAAGAAATAATGGTAATTGGAAGTCAAAGAAGGACACTGGAAAGTGGTGTGAGTTCCAAAAAATCCCTTGGCATAATACTGATGAATGTCACTCCAAACAGTCATTGTTGGATGGCACGAAATCCTCAGGTTTAGATGTTGAATCATACTCTAATTTAGAATTGGAAAAGGGAAAATGGATCATTGAGGCAAAACCCAGTGTCACAATCACTACCACAAAAGTCCGGCCAGAGGAACTAGAGGATCCTGAATAAGGGGAGAGCCTCTTCCACTCACAGATGTGGGTGAAGGGGACCCCAATCCATTTCATTATTGAAAACTCTAACCAAAATAACCTAATATCGGTAGAGGTAATGAATAATTTTCTCCTGACAATGACATTGCATCCTCATCCACACACCATCAATTGGCTCATAGAGGGATGGAACATCTATGTCAGACAACAATGTCGCTTGTACTACGACATCAAATCATTCAAAGAAGAGGTATTGTTTGATGTCCCCGCCCTTCAATTTTGTGATGTTTTGTTAGGAAAACCATAAGTACGGAAGTGTCTTGTTGTTTATGAATCTAGGCCCCTTAGTCTCATTATTACTTTGTGATATCAACACTATAGGGTACCATAGGCAGTCCAAACTACCGTGGTTTCTTTGATCTCCACATAGAAATGTAGAAAGGTGGTCTCTTAGACCGAGATATGTTTCCTCTTTACGGTTCAGTCGAAAGGTGAATAGAAGGTCACTACAACTGCTAAAACCTCTTCACGAGGTCTCTCTACACAATAGTAGCAGGTGTAAAATATAGTAGAAGAGCACATAGACATGTTTTCCTTACCCATTAGAGTGCATATGCATTGTCAAGTAAATCAATCGATTGATTTGACACCTGGTGCTCCTCTGCCTAACAGACCTGTCTACAGGCATTCTGTTATGGAGAATGAATAAATAAAATTCCATATCCAAGAGATCATTCTGAAGGACCACATCAAACCAAGCTCTTCACCTTGAAGGAGCCCAATTGTTCTGGTACAGAAGAAGGATGGGACATGGAGACTTTATATTGATGACAAATCCCTAAACTAAATCACAGTCAAGAACCCATACCCAATCCCCCAAATTGATGATCTTCTCAATCAACTCAAGGGAGATAAGTTTCTCAGTAATATTGATCTAAAGTCATGTTACAACCGCATGACGATTTTATGGAATACAACCTTCAAGTATATAGAAGGTCTCTTCGAGTGGTTGGTCATGCCTTTAATCTTGAATAATTCCCCAAACACATTCATTTGGATGATGGATGACATATTGCGGCCATTCACAAACTAATTTGAGGTCCTATATCTGGATGATATCCTCATCTTAATCAAAACTTGGGAGGAACATTTGAAGCAAATTTAGTAGGTCTTGGGCACCTTGTGACAACACAAGTTTTATTCCAATTTGGATAAGTGTTCCTTTGGCATGTAAAGAATCCAATATTTGGGATACATCATGGATAAGAAGGGTGTGCATGTGGATCTAGAAAAGATCCAAGTCATCCATGATTGGTCATCCCTGGAGACAATTACCAAGATCTACATCTTCTTGGGCCTCACTAACTTCTACCACCGGTTTGTGTTGGGGTTCTCTCATATTTCTTGGGCCCTAAGCTAGGTGATTCGGGATCTTTTCGTGAGACGACTTATTAAAGAATGGTATTAAATGAGCATAAACTAAAGTACAACATAAAGAAGTAAAATCTCAAAAGGAAATAGACATAACCATGCAATATGAACACAAAGAACTTGATAATGGAGTTCGTCCCTGGTGGACTACATCTCCGAGTCCTTCTCTCAAATGGGTCGGTATTTTTATTAACTCCATAAAAGAATTGGGAAAAATACATAAGTATACCTCATTCTAGAGTTAATATACAAAAAAATTTCTCAAATAAAAAAAATAACATCGCCACTGTGTTTGTGGCGTCGAATTACCTAAAAATGACTATCTCCATGCCTCGATCTGAGTCTGACACTTTCAGGCCCAAGAGACACCCCTGCCTCGATTTTCATGCCACTGCTCCTGCAATAAATGAATGAACTATCTTGAAATCCATTCCTAGTCTCGAAAACTATGCCTCTGTATCGTATGGTCGTGCCCACTTTTGATCTCCCCCTCTATTTTGAACACTGGTCGAGACCCCCTTTATATAATATATTGTGGGTACTTATGCAATAAAGAGGTAGTTGGCGGAGTGGTTAACGGAGGATAAGTTAGGGCGTTGGTTGGTGGAGGTCCTAGGATCGAATCCGATGGACTTTATTTTTTGGCATATAGTTGCAACCATATGTGGCGCACCCTACTAAATCTAGTGGGCGGTTTGCTAGAATGGTGGACAGTTAAGGTTTGGCGGAATATGCCATATGTGGCAGGAGTTTGGAATGGGGTCATGTGGTTTAACATATTACCAAGGGATGGGCCGAAGGCCTAGCCCTTTTCTTCTGCATACATAGAATAATACTAAACTCAAATGATATTTTCTCCATGTTATAAACAAGAACCATAGAGCGAAAGGTTGGCTAGCACGAAGTTGTAAGGAATTTGGCTAAGGCGGTTACGGGTTCGACTCTTGTCGGCTCCAATATTTTTTTAATGAACTATACCATAAGAGGCCAATGGGGGGTTGCCACCTGACAACCTCTCATTGGTTGTCCTCTGCCATGTGTCAACCAGAGAATGGAACACTTAATCTACCACGTGGACCTAGAATAACTAGCCACATATCCCTGTAACATTGGACCATGTCTCCTTGTATGAACGTGCCACGTATCACCTTGACCTTTTTGACTTTTTGACCAAGTTTGACCTGAACTTTGATCGCTTATAGATTTTTCATACGAGCTCTATTTTACGAACCATTTTCATCGTTAGAAATATTGTGACGCACTCTTCACGACCATGCCATTTTAACTGAGTTTTAGTAATTTAAATTTTTTTCCCTTTATTTGTCTAATGAAGCCATTATGAGCATTCTGAGTTTCCTCTGTGCATTCTGAGTTTCTCTTAGCCTTACTTGGATCCTTTTCGGATTACGCCTTCCCACTGAGATCTTTTTTCACCACCAAAATATTTTATTAATCAACTGGTAAGTGAGGGAAGAGTCCCCTCACTTTGTCCTTCTCAATCCACTTTGCCTTGCTTGGATGTGTTCCCTTTAAGCCTACTCGAATATAATCAACATCACCCCTGCTTGAAGTCCTCGTCTTTCTGTCCAGGATTATATCTTCCTATAACCCATCCAGGTACTTAGGTGAAAACGCATAACCTGAAGGTATTGAAACTTCCACATCCTGATCCATGATCATGGGAGGCTAAAAAAGTTTCAAGTTCTCTATGTTCACAATAGAGTAGATCTGCATATATTGTGGAAGATATAAATGAAAATCATTAGTGCTTCTTTTCTCCAAGATAGTGAAGGGTCCATATCAGATAGGCTTGAGTTTCTTGGCTTCACCCTTCAATCGTTCCTTGTTGATATGAAGCCATACCTGGTCTCCAACCTGGAACTGATGATCAACCATGTGCTTGTCATGTTGATCTTTATACTATGCTTGAATCTTCTCCAACTGTTCCCTGACTGCCTGGTGTATCTGTTGAATCCTATGGATGAACTTGTGGGCTCTGTCCTCTATTCATTCTTCATTCACATTGGCATCTCTCCCATACATCAATTCCAAAGGAACCTTTGGTAGGTACCCAAAAAATGTCTCAAAAGGTGAACTCTGAGTGGATGAATGTAAAGCTCAGTTATAAGCATGTTGTACATAGAGTATCTCTTCATCCTATAACTTAGGATTCTTGTTGCAATAGCCTCTAATAAAAAGTACCACTATTTCATGTACCACTTCTATTTGTCCGTCGGTTTGTGCATGAAAAGCAATGCTCCACTTCAATTTGCTATTCATCATTCTCCACAAGCTAGTCCAAAAATCCCCAAGGAATCGAGTATCTCGATCCGAGACAATGGACGTGGGTAACCCAAAGTGAACCCAAACATGTTGAAAGAAGAGATTAGAAGTCTTATCAGCAGTGATCTGCTTTTTACATGGCATTAAGATACACATCTTGTTGAACCTATCCACTACAACATACAAATAATCATGACCCTTTTTGGTCATTGGTAAACCCCCTACAAAATCCATGGAAATTCTTTCCCATGGATGGGATGGAACATGAAGTGGTTAGTATAGCCCCAATTTTCTATTATAAGGCTTACAAGTGGAACACATCACACACCCCTTTATATACTTAGTTACAATTGCTTCCATTTGAGGCCAATAACAAAACCTCTACAAATGAGCCATAGTTTTTCCTTGTAGGAATACATATCTTCCCAAGATGATATAGTAATTTTCCTTGCAGACATTAGTTCTATACCTGTGAAACATGGGTTAGCTTCTCATATACTTCTTTAAAATCTTCATCGATGGCATATTTATCTACATAGCTATCATGAGTTAAAGAAGTATTCTTCAAAATAACAAAAGAAACAATAGGAGGTCTAGAAAGCATATCATCTACCTTGTTACTTTTACCTTTCTTGTACTTGGTTACCAAATAAATTTTTTGTAGAAAACCCATTCATCTGTAGTGTTGAGATTGTTGGAGTTTGGTCTATACTTGAAGATACTGTAAGGGTTAGTGATCTGTATGTATGATGGTTTCCTTCCCTAACAAGTCATGCTTCCATTTCTTTATGCTTTGAACTAACGCATACAACTCTTTATCATATGTAGGATAGTATAATAGTGGTAACATATAGGCTTATGATATTGCATCAATACTGCACCCATGGAGTATCCGTTGGCATCTGTCTTGATCTCAAAAGGTTGTTGAAGATTTGACAATGCTAATATTGGTGCAGTACTGATCTTCTCCTTCAAAATGTTGAAATATTTGTGTTGCTTTCCTTTCCACTAAAAAGTGTTCTTCACACTATTTAAGGCATGCAAAGGAGAATTTGGGAATGAATTGCCTCCAATACTGGACTGCACCCAAGAAGCTTCAGACTTCGGTTACACTTTTTGGCTCAGTCCATTTTAAAATTACTTCAATTTTGGAAGGAACAATATTCAATTGCCCTCCTCCTACAATATGACCTAAGTATACAAGTGCAGTCTTTCCAAATACACATTTAGAGATTTTCACATACATATTTTCCCTTTGCAACGTATCCAATACTTGCTTTACATGCCTTACATGTTCATCCCAACGCCCACCGAAAACAAGAATGTCGTCTAAATATACAATCACAAAGTCATACAGGAAAGGCACGAATACATCATTCATCACACACATGAAAGTTGTCGGAGCATTACAAAGCCAAAACAACATAATTAACCACTCAAACAATCCCTATTTGGTTTTAAAGGAAATTTTCCATGCATCTTGTTATGCGACCCTGATTTGATGATATCCACTATGCAAGTCCAACTTAGTGAAATAAACAACATTCTTCAATTGATCAAGTAAATCATCTATATGAGGAAGAAGGTATCGATTTTTCACCGTGATGTTTTTAAGGCCCGATAATTGAAACACATTCGCCATGTGCCATATTTCTTTGGCACCATCACGATTGGAGAACCTCAAGGAGATGAACTGGGCCTGATGACCCCTTGATATAATAAGTCTTGTACCTACTTCTTGATCTTTGTCATCTCCACAACTGACATCTTGTACATGCCCACATTAGGAAGAGGATAATCCTACTGAAGATGTATCTCATGTTCGATTTCCCTCCTAGGAGGTAATCCATCTGGTTCCTAAAAAATATCATCATACCTAGAAACAATATCAATTAATTTTTTTTTATGGATTGGATCACATCCTTGGAAAGCGTCGGATGTCCCGACATATTTCTCTCTTGCAACCATAAGTACATATTTCTTATTAGTGGTTATGAGTCTTTTCATTTTCCCTACCCTAACAAGTGTCATATTTACCCTCATGTTGTGAGCTCTAACAATATATTCCAGACCCCCTTTAGTAAGGTGGTATTTGTTCTCATGACGAAAGAAGACTGCTTTTCTATCATAAAGATAAGGAATTACCAACACTATGCCACATATATCAAGCAATACAACATCCAAATTCACTTCATCAATCAATTTTGAAGCAATGGAAAATCTAATCCTACATTTTTTGGTGACATTAATTTTTTCTTTATCGCATACCCAACCAAGAGGATAAGGCTTTGGATATGGTTTTGTTTCAAGACCCATCTTATTGACAAGTGATTTAGATATTAAGTTTACTTGGGAACCTGGATCGAATAATGTATCTATCTTAGTATGTTTAGATACAAATCATATATGAAATAACTCATTCCTCTTTCTTTCATCAATATGAGATTCATCATTGGAACTTGAACTAGAATGAAGAGAATATTTACCTTGTACTCTAGCCACTGTGATATTTCCTTCATGTACTTAATTAGAACAAAGGTCTTGTCGCATTGTAGAAATGGTCTTTGTCTTCCCCTTTCGACTGATTGTTTTAGTTTCTTTTATAGATGCAGTTTCCAACAATGTTCTTCATCGTGACCGCTCATTGCAATGAGTGCAAGTTGGTTTTCCTTGTCTCGTTACTGTAGCGGTCTTCTTGTCCTTCCTTTTGAACTTTTTGAAATTATTTTGTGGTAAATTGGAAGGTTTCTTCATGGGATCTTCTTGAACATGTTTCCCCTTGTTCTCAAGGTGAGTGGCTTGCACACAAACTTCATCAATACTAGTGGGTTTAAACAAGAGAAAAGTATGACGAATATAACTGTGAAGTGCGCCAATATACTTAATTAAAGTTTCATAAGAATCCAAAGGAATGTTCAATGATAGATATTTATTCCTAAATTCTTCTATGAAACTTTGTATAGTCTGACCTTTACTCTACCTCAAATTTTGTCATTCTATCATTTCTTTATGTAAATACCCTAATGGATAGAACTGCTTCCTTATCTCTAATTTAATCTTCGACCATGAGGAAAGAAGATTACCATACTTAATCTTGTCTTGTAGCTTGCTCTCCCACCATACGAGAGCGGTGCCTTCCAACCGAAGAGAATCCAATTGTACTTTAACTTCCTCTTCGTCAATATGATGAAAACGACAATATACTTCAACCCGTCAGATCCAATTGTCTAGATTTTCAGGATTAGCATTTCCATTAAACATAGGTAAAGAAAAATTTACATCAATATTTAATAATGGTTTCTTAAAAGAGTCTTTATGGTTAGAATGTTGAGAATGATGCGAATGCTCAGAGGAAAAACAACTAGAACTTGAAGGCGAAGATGGAAGCTCGGGAGGATCTCCTCCAGCCCCTTGGTTTACTGAAGCATCATCATCTGGTGGCAATTCCTTTTTCTTCCCTTTCTTCTTCATCCTCTTCTCGTAATCTCCATAAGTTTTCTCAACCATATTTGACATGCGATAAAAGACCATGTGAAATTTTTTCTCATGTTCATCACGCTTGTCCTCTTTTGCCATCTTCTTCCTTAGGGATGCACGACCAACTTCAGGATCGAAAGTATTAATATTTCCTTCACCCTGATTATGCTTGGCCCTAGTAAGAATTCATACTCAACAATTCAAATCAAATATGACTTCTCTGATACCAACATGATCTGGGATCTTTTCGTCAGGTGACTTATTAAAGAATCATATTAAATGAGCATAAACTAAAGTACACTATAAAAAAGGAAAAGCTCAAAATGAAAGAGACATAACCATGCAATATGAACACAAAGAACTTGATAGCGGAGTTAGTCCCTAGTGGACTACGTCTCCGGGTCCTACTCTCAAATGGGTAGGTATTTTTATTAACTCCACAAAAGAATTGGGCAAAATACATAAGTATACATCATTATGGAGTTAAGGTACAAACGCTTTGCTCAAATCAGAAAACTAACATCACCATTGCGTTCGTGGCATTGAATTACCTAAAAATGACTATATCCATGCCTTGATCTGAGTCTGACATGTTCAGGCCCAAGAGACACCCCTACCTCGGTTTTCGTGCCACTTCTCCTGCAATAAATGACTGGACTATCTTGAAATCCATGCCCAGTCTCAAAAAATGTGCCTCTGTACCGTACAACAATGCCTTGGTATGATCTCCCCCTCTTTTCCGAACACTGGACGAGACCCCCTTTATATAATATATTGTGGGTGGTTCTGTAATAAAGAGGTAGTTGGCGGAGTGGTTAGCAGAAGCTAAGTTAGGGCATTGGTTGGCGGAGGTCCCGGAATCGAATCCCATGGACTCCACTTTTTGGCATATAGTTGCAACCATATGTGGCGTGCCCTGCTAAATCTAGTGGTCAGTTTGCTAGAATCGTAGACAGTTAAGGTTTGGCAGAATATGCCATATGTGGCGAGAGTTTGGAATGGGGTCATGTGGTTTAACATATAACCAAGGGTTGGGCCGAAGGCCTATCCCTTTTCTTCCACACATATATAACAATACTAAACTCAAATGATATTTTCGCCATGTTATAAACAAGAACCATAGAGTGGAAGGTTGGCTAGCGCGGAGTTGTAAGGTCTTTGGGCTAAGGAGGTTACGGGTTCGACTCTTGTCAACTCCAATATTTTTTTAATGAACTATACCATAAGAGGCCAATGGGGGGTTGCCACATTGAAACGTCTCATTGGTTGTCCTATGCCACGTGTCAACCAGAGAATGAAACACTTAATCTTCCACGTGGACCAAGAAGAACCTGCCACGTATCCCTGTAACATTGGACCACATCTCCCTGTACGCACGTGCCACATGTGACCCTTGCAGTGGTGACACATGTCACCTTGACCTTTTTTATTTTTTGACCAACTTTGTCCTAAACTTTGACCGCTTATATATTTTTCATACGAGATATGTTTGATGAACCGTTTGCATCGTTAGAAATCTTGTGACGTGCTCTTTGTGACCATGCTGTTTTAATTGAGTTTTGGGAATTTTGAATTTTTTCCCTTTCTCTATCTGTTGAAGCCATTCTGAGCATCCTGTGTTTCCTTTGCACGTTCGGAGTTGATATTAGCCTTATCTAGATCCTTTTTGGATCACCAGGTGACCAAGGGTGGAGCTAAGGACAAGTTTGTGTGGTCCACGTCCCAACAAAAAGAATTTGAGAATTTGAAATTGAGACCAATCCTTATTTTTCCAGACCTACAACAACCATTCAGATTGAGACAAATGCTTCATATTATGCTAATAGTGCAGTCCTTACTTAGCATGGGAATCTGGTATCCTATCACAATGAAACACTATGTGATGTTGTTTGTGGATACCCCACCTACGACAAAGAGATGTAATCCATTGTGTGGGCATGTCGAAAGTGGAAGCATTAAATTATGGGGAAGGAAACGATCATCCACACTAATCACAAGCCTCTACAATTCATGTAGACACAATGAAAGTTAAATAATGAACACCATCATAAGTTTTCCACGTACCTACAACAATTCCACTTGAACATCAAGTATAAGAAGGGAAACATCGATCATGTCAGAGATTATCTTAGTTGACCCCCAATTGTGGCGCTAACCACAGTTCTTAAATCCTATGGGCATGAGACATCAGGGTGGCCACAATTATACAATAATGAATTTGAATTTTCTTCTGCCTATCACACATTTGTTGTAAATTTTGTTGTCATTTATTTCAAACGATTTCTTTGATAGTCATTGATATCACATGCATGGGGAGACTAACTATTGTCAATGATAGGGAGGAGATCAGATCGAGGAAGCATCCAAAATACTACATTTAAAGAGGAGATCCAGAAGTGTCCATACTGCAAATCAAATCAGACAGAGAAAGTTGAGTATCGAGTGCGGCTCTATGTAAATGAAGGCAAGAGGAACGAAACGACCCTGAAGAAATCCAGGAACAAGATTTGACATGTCCAAGGATCAAACTAGAACCAATAGTATGAACTGGACTAGACATAGGAAGAAAATATTTTTTTGTGCATTGATAAAATTCCATAAGGCAATGGTGATTGTGAACAATTAATCCAACAGAACTAGGGCTACACAAGTACAGAGAAATTAGAAGTTGAACGAAGAAGACCTTGTTAAATAATAATTGAGGGATGAGATCGAGAGGCTAGAAAAACTAGAGTCTGAGAGCGTAGAATATGCATAGGGAGGTCTGGCTACATGTTGGACACATCTACCACACTTAGAGGGGGCGGTGAATGAGTGTGGGGATCTTTTTCCCAAAACTTCCCTCTTACACAAAAACTCCTTAGTTAACACTCAAAATTTGCTCATTACTCAATTTTGTCATTTATAATCAGTTATATGTGAATACATATTAGCAACATATATCAACAACATATCATTAACAAATCATTTCCACAAAGAACA
The DNA here is from genome assembly GCA_009831015.1 of Picea engelmannii. Taxonomy (NCBI): domain Eukaryota; kingdom Viridiplantae; phylum Streptophyta; class Pinopsida; order Pinales; family Pinaceae; genus Picea; species Picea engelmannii. Next base: position 96,192 of record ML796398.1, read on the forward strand.
GAAGATGTATGTACAATTTTTGCTTTTATTATGGAATTCAATCAGGGGGTTTTTCAGCAACAACTGAATAGAGTAAAACTCTACAAGAGCACCATCTCTATATGCAACACTCAACTTACATTCTCAGCACCAACTGAGATGAGGCACCAACCTAATCTGTCAACATAAACAAGTGCAACAACCATGCACCAACCTGTGCCAAACAACTTGTAATCAACCTGTACCATAAACAAGTACATCCAACCATGTACCAAGTATATACCAATAATGTGTCAACTACTCATCAACAATGACTCATCAATATGTACCAACATCATCAACTATACACCTCATGTATGTGCCAACTCATCAACTGCTTGTCTCAACCATGACTAGTTTTGGATTAGTCAACAACCCAACTTGAAATAATCATAACTTTGTACCTGTAATGAATAAAGATATGAAACTGATATAAAATTTTCTTCAGTGTTTTTTATGAAATTCTTCCAGTTGGCACTCCTTGTAACCTCTCAGAAAAGGATTTATAGAAAAAATAGCATACCTTGTTGAATTCTGGATTATTCTAGAGAGCGACCTTGTAGAGCGTGCCCACACAAAATTTTCATTGAATTGCTCTAACAATATTACAAAAAATACTAAATATTGTACCCTAACCAACACATTTGGTCTCACTAAATTTGGATATGTTATGAAGAAGTTATGACGTTTTTACCCGAAACACCTGTTTTTGACTAGTTTCAGGACTAGCCACAAACCCTATTTTCCACAGAGTGTAACTCCCAAAATACAATGACCCACAAGAGGAATGTTTTACCACAGATATTTGGGTATGTTTTATCAATGGCATATCAATTTCATGGTTTGACTCATTATAGAAAAAAAGTTATAGAAACAATGGTGAGATGACCTGTAAATAACATACCTTTAGAAAGCATCATCAAAAGAATTTATCCTCCCTTCAATTCCGGCCCTCTTTTCTTCACCTTCCTTCTACAATTAGGCTTAGATATCCTTGGTTACCTCAGTCACCTGTAGATATTCAATATGTTCAAGTGTTCCACACCAAAACTTCTCAAGAAGCTCTCACAAGAAGCTCTCCGTCAATACTCCAAAATATGTTTTCACAAGAAGCTCTCCATTGATCCACAAAAAGGATGATCTACAAGAGACCATTGCTATCTTATTTATATTTTCATCCTCTAGGTCACTTAACCCATTTTTAGGTCACTTAACCCATTTCTAGGTCACTTAACCTATTTTCCTTATTTTAGGGTTAACCACTTTCCATAAATAGAAATTTCTCTAATATTTTATCATTTAAATATTCTTTTTTTATTTTCTCATCTTACTTTATCATTTCTTGATTTTTTTCACTTCTCTTTATTATTTAACTAATCCACCTTGACTTTGTCACCTTACTTTATCATTTAAATAATTATTTCTTCTTTTAGGTCACTTAACCCATTTCTAGGTCACTTAACCTATTTTCCTTATTTTTTGGGTTAACCACTTTCCATAAATAGAAGGTTCTCCAATACTTTATCATTTAAATATTCCTTCTTGATTTTGTCACCTTACTTTATCATTTCTTGATTTTATCACTTCTCTTTATTATTTAAATAATCCACCTTGACTTTGTCATTTTACTTTATCATTTAAATAATGATTTTTTTCTTTTAGGTCACTTTGACTTCTTTGACCTTGGGGGCTTCAAGCCTTCATGTGGGGGTCCTTCATCTTCGTAAGGCCGTAACTCTCAAAACATGAGGAGTTATGTGACATTCCACATACCACTAGAAATGGCATGACAAGCATTATCCATCCAATATAGTTTCACCAATAATTTGCTTGATCTTCATCTCATTATTCCACATACAAGCATAGGTCCTCCAACCATTCTTCTAGGATAACTCAATTCATAAAGTTTCTTCTCGTGAGGGATTTCACCATAAGGGGACCACTTTGTAGTTCATCCATTTGTGCACCTTATCAATCATGATAATAAAATGATGAGACCAAGGGTCCTCCAACCATTCTTCTAGGATAACTCAATCCACGAAGCGTCTTCCCGTGAGGGCTTTCACCATAAGGGACCACTTTGAAGTTCATCCATTTGTGCACCTTATCAATCATGATAAGCCAATAATGAGTCATCTATACATTTTTCCAACAATTCATCATACACCAATGAAACCACAACGATCCATCTTCATCATGTATCAATGACAACTCATTGATCCATCTTCATCATGTATCAATGACAACTCATTGATCCATCTTCATCTATGCATTCTCATCAAGGAAAATACATATTATATTACATCAATCATCAATCAATCAATCATTTGACATCAATCAATGACATCAATCAATCAAACCATTGGCATCAATGACAACATGATCCAACAATCTCCCCCTTTGGCATTGATGGCAACACCAACATTGATGTCAACACCAATTACCAATTATTGATGTCAACATGTAGATAAGGCATTCTCTACATCAACAGTCAATGTGACTATCTCTCCCCATTAATAAACATCAATCACATCAATGTGATTAACTCTCCCCCTTTGGCATCAATGGCAAAGGGCCATTCTGATCTTGGGGCTGCTCCCCTTGCTTGAACTCTCCTTGGGGCTGCTCCCCCCTATCTGAATGCCTTTGATCTTCCTCTGAATAATCTCTCCCCTTTTGAACAAGGATATCACTTTGATGTAATGCTGAAGATACATCGAACATACTCCCCCTGTGACCATTGCTCCCCTTGAAATTATGCTCATGTGCTCTTTCTTCTAATATAGGGCTCTTTTCTAGGTATGCATTTGATAAATATCTCCTCCTGGAATCATGGGAAGAAGAATGACTCCCCCTATGGGTATGTCTCCCCTATCTTTTCTACAATATGAACATTGTGCTACCATATAACGATCCTTGGACCTATTCATGCATCAAACTCATGTCATACCAAGCATCATGAAGCAAAATATATGTCAACAATGAAATAAAGAATCATGAGCAAAATATCAAACAAGTACATCCTGTACAAAATGTGTGCTCATCATGCACAACACCTATGCACATCAACATCATGCAATGTGCCAAAAGATATCATCCATGGAATGTATGAATCATATGCCTTTATCAACATGCCAACATGTGCATCTACCAATATGTCAACCATGTGCATCCACCAATATGCCAACCATGTGCATCTACCAACATGCCAAACAATGTATCATATCACTCATGATATGTCTTCATCATGAACCAAGTGCCATAATCAAGTATCTCAAACAAATGCCAATTGTTGTGTTAATCAATTAGTACCAATGGTGTAGTATCATCAAGCATATTCCATCTCTGAGTGTACCAAACATGTACATTAACAGATCGGCATCAATCCATACTCATGGGTTAGTGTCATGCACTCGAGATTTTATTTTACATAATCCAATAGATGAACACTTAAACGTGCAGCAAATAGTGTCAGAACCTACAACAAACAATGTCAGACCCTACAACAGAGTGTTATACCATCACATCGAGCTGCAATCCATGTGAATAGACTTTTTCTCAAGGATTTGCCACATATACATGGTCTTTTGCACAACAAATCGCATATGTACGCGACCTATACAAGGTCAGCCTGCGTATGTACGCGACTGATACCACTGTCACCCACGTATGCTTCAGTAGATGACTTACTTGAGAATCCCTTCAGTCTTTCATTATGTTCTAGTTGCTCTGTCTTCTTCACCCACTTCTATAGATGTCCCTGCTCCTCAGAACTTGAGCTCTAAGCATCCATATTTTCAAAGATGTCTCCCTTCCTTACTTCATTCCTTGTTCTAGCCATGCTATTTGAAGTTCTCATCATGGAATTTATTCTTGTGTTCCAGCACTCATGGGATTTGTGGCCAAATCTACTACAGTTGTAGCATCTCATAGTGTTACAGTGAACAACAATGTGTCCTACTTGATCACATCTCCAACATCGCATGGTGTATAAAATCTTCCATTATATCTCCTTTCATAAGATCTACATTCAAAAGATTTGTGACCATATCCATTACATGAATAACAATGCCCATGAAAAATACTTTCATACCTTTGCTTTGGTGTCCCAATAATAGATTATTGCTTTGTTCTTTTGAAATTTTCTTTGCCTTGTGTAGATGGTTGCTTTGCAACATTGTCTTCCTTCTTTGATGGATTTACCTCATGCCTCTTTGAGGTTCTTGCTTCGGCATTTGTATCTTCTCCTTTGTATCCAAGACCTAATTTATCACATGATGATATTTGAATTTCCCAGATCTCATCCAAGATTTGTGAGTTATTCAAGAATTTGTTTGAATTTTCTACCTTCTTTCTAAGGTCAACAATTTCAGCTTCTAGCTTACAACGTGACTCTTTCTTTTCATTTATTTGATTCTTCAATAGTTCCTCTATTATTTTGGGTTCTTCAATTAGGGTTTTGAGATGGACAATAGTTTCAAAACTTTTTTTAATCTCATCATCTACCTTCACATTTTCTTTTTCATTCTTTAGTCTTGTGATTTCTTCTTCCTTTTCTTCTAGTTGAGTCTTATTGTTCTCTTTGAGCATTTCCTTTAACATCAAGATGTACCTTTGACTCCTCCTAAGAAAATTTTTAGTGTTATCTGAAAGATAGTTATAATGTGTATAAAAATGATCACTTATATATCTATATAAACCCTCTTCAATTTCCTTTTGAAGTTCTAATAGATTTTCTTCTATTCGTTCCATGGGATAACTATCATCAAACTTTACACAAATTGTTTCTAGATCATATTTTTCACTTGAGAAAAAATCAACATCATCACATTTTGAATCAATGCAATCAAGAGTCTTTGGAGATTCTTTACCTTCATTTGAAGTATCTTCAATATCTTCCTTCTTGCCAACATCATCACATGACTATTCTCCTTTAAAATCATCACATATGAAATCAAGAGTTAGAGATTCTTTACCTTTGATAATCTTGACGGAGTGGTCTTAAACATCTTCTTTCTTTTTTTGATATGTCTCCTCTAGCTTTAGCCATAGATCCTTGGTGGAAGTGCATTGTCCCATGCTCTCTTTTATAGGGCTTTAAATTCCACTAAGAATGGTCTTGAGAGCCAATGCATCATTCTTCTTTCCTTCCCTTTGAGATGCAAACATTGACTTGTTCTTCAACGGAACTGATCCACCAATGGCTACCTTCCAAATAGTTGCTCCCATTGTCTTCACATACACTCTCATCTCTATTCTCCAAGTAGAATAGTTTTCCTCATCAAGGATTGGTATTTCATCATCCATTTGTATGTCTATGGATCTCCTTCAATCTTGTTAAGGCTTGTAGTGAAGGCCTGCTCTGATACCAATTGTTGACACATATACCACACTTAGAGGGGGGGATGAGAGGGTGAATGAGTGTGGGGATCTTTTTCCCAAAACTTTCCTCTTACACAAAAACTCTTTAGTTAACATTCAAAATTTTCTCATTACTCATTTCTGTAATTTATAATCAGTTATATGTGAATACATATCATCAACATATATCAACAACATATCATCAACAAATCATCTCCACAAGGAACACAAAGAACACAAGATGTATGTACAATTTTTCCTTTTATTATGGACTTCAATCCGAGGGTTTTTCAGCAACAACTGAATAGAGTACAACTCTACAAGAGCACCAGCTCTATATGCACGACTCAACTTACATTCTTAGCACCAACTGAGATGAGGCAACAATCCTCAACAGATATCAATCTGTCAACATAAACAAGTGCATCAACCATGCACCAACCTGTGCCAAACAACCTGTAATCAACCTGTACCATAAACAAGTGCATCCAACCATGTACCAAGTATATACCAATAATGTGTCAACTACTCATAAAAAATGACTCATCAATATGTACCAACATCATCAACTATACACCTCATGTATGTGCCAACTCATCAACTACTTATCTCAACCATGACTAGTTTTGGATTAGTCAACAACCCAACTTGAAATAATCATAACTTTGTACCTGTAATGAATAAATATATGAAACTAATACACAATGTTCTTCAATGTTTTTTATGTAATTCCCTCAGGTGGCACTACTTGTAACCTCTCATAAAATGATTTATAGAAAAAATGGCATACCTTGTTGAATTTTGGCTTATTCTAGAGAGCGACCTTGTAAAGTGTGCTCGCACAAAATATTCATTGAATTTCTCTAAAAATGTTACACAACATACTAAATACTGTAACCTAACCAACACATTTGGTTTCATTGAATTTGGATCTGTTATGAAGAAGTTATGACTTTTTTACCCGGAACACTTGTTTTTTACTAGTTTCAGGACTAGCCACAAACCCTATTTTCCACGGAGTGTAACTCCCAAAATACAACGACCCAAAAGCTGAATTGTCCACCACAGATATTTGGGTATGTTTTATCAATTGCATAGCAATTTCACAGTCTGAATCATTATAGAAAAAAATTTGTAGCGAAAATGGTGAGATGACCTGTAAATAACATACCTTAGAAAGCATTATCAAAAGAATTTATCCTCCCTTCAATTCCAGACCTCTTTTCTTCACCTTCCTTATGAAATTCGGCTTAGATATCCTTGGTTACCTAAGTCACCTATAGATCTTCAATATTCTCAAGTGTTCCACACCAAAAATTCTCAAGAAGCTCTCACAAGAAGCTCTTCATCAATACTCCAAAAGATATTCTCACAAGAATCTCTCCATTGATCCACAAAAATGATGATCTACAAGAGACCATTTCTATCTTATTTATACTTTCATCCTCTAGTTCACTTAACCCATTTTTAGGTCACTTAAACCATTTCTAGGTCACTTAACCTATTTTCCTTATTTACGGGTTAACCACTTTCCATAAATAGAAATTTCTCCAATATTTTATCATTTAAATATTCCTTCTTGATTTTCTCATCTCACTTTATCATTTCTTGATTTTTTTCACTTCTCTTTATTATTTAAATAATCCATCTTGACTTTGTCACCTTACTTTATCATTTAAATAATGATTTCTTATTTTAGGTCACTTAACCCATTTCTAGGTCACTTAACCTATTTTCCTTATTTTTTGGGTTAACCACTTTCCATAAATAGAAGGTTCTCCAATACTTTATCATTTAAATATTCCTTCTTGATTTTTTCACCTTACTTTATCATTTCTTGATTTTATCACTTCTCTTTATTATTTAAATAATCCACTTTGACTTTGTCACTTTATTTTATCATTTAAATAATGATTTCTTCTTTTAGGTCACTTTGACTTCTTTGACCTTGGGGGCTTCAAGCCTTCATGTGGGGTTCATTCATATTCGTAAGGCCATAACTCTCAAACCATGAGGAGTTATGTGACATTCCACATACCACCGGAAATGGAATGACAAGCACTATCCATCTAGGATAGTTTCACCAATAATTTCCTTGATCTTCATCTCATTATTCCACATACAAACATGGGTCCTCCAACCATTCTTCTAGGATAACTCAATCCGTAAAGCGTCTTACCGTGAGGGATTTCACCATAAGGGGACAACTTTGGAGTTCATCCATTTGTGCACCTTATCAATCATGATAAGAAAATGATGAGACCAAGGGTCCGCCAACCATTATTCTAGGATAACTCAATCCGCAAAGCATCTTCCCATTAGGGCTTTCGCCATAAGGGGACCACTTTGGAGTTCATCCATTTGTGCACCTTATCAATCATGATAAGACAATAATGAGTCATTTATACACTTTTCCAACAATGCATCATATACCAATGAAACCACAACGATCCATCTTCATCATGTATCAATGACAACTCATTGATCCATCTTCATCTATGCATTCTCATCAAGGAAAATACATATTATATTACATCAATCATCAATCAATCAATCCTTTGACATCAATCAATGACATCAATAAATCAAACCATTGGCATCAATGACAACATGATCCAACACTACAATGATATATCCCATATTCATTGGGAAAATCATGTTCAATGGATTTATAATGAAAAGATGTTATCACTTAGATTAAATGAGAACGAATGCTTATGGAACCATGAAAAATGTGTTAACTTTTGGCATAGATAATTGTAGACCCAAAACAAGATAAATATTGATTGTTCATCTCCAGATATCAATGGTTGATATCAAATATTGGAATCCAATACTTGGTGGGCTAGCTCATTCACATCAACACCATGATAGAAACCTCATCAGTGCCATGTGTCCAGTTAGATGAATTCCACATCAGAGGAAGTCCACATCAATGATGCCATTTATAGTGCCTCGTGTCAAGAAACATACCAATGACACATCCTCCAGTGTACATGAAGAATACATCTACGTGGCAATCACATCATCTGCAACATCAACACAAAGCTTTTGAAAAATGACTAAGTATTGAGATGTTGTGGAGATAATAAGAACGATGGAGAATCAAAAGTAAGTGAGGAATAAGCACGAAATTGCAGAACCATAGTGAGATCTTGGAAATTTATCTAAGACGTATGAGGACACAGTGAAGAAAAGAATAAGTACCAAGAATCGATCGGATGGAGATGTCTTCAAAATGACTAAGTATGGAGATGTCTCGTGGAGCATAGTGAGATTCAAGAAATTGACTAAGTGACAAGAATGAGTTGGGTGGACAAAGATATCACAAAGCACGAGGAAATGTAATAAAATTGTCTAAGTATGAAGATTAGATTGGTTGGATGGATGAGGTCATAAGAATCGAGAAAATATTGTAGACCCATGAACCAACGATGAGAAGCCAAAAATTGACTAAGTATAGGAGACTCACCATAGGAGTATGAAAATGGATAAGTATCAAGAATGACTAAGTACCAAGGATATATATAAAAATTACTAAGTATGGTGGATCGGTCGGATGAACGAGGTCATGAATAAGAGAAGAATGGAGATGCCATGGACCTGCAGTGAAAGTTTGAAAATCGACTAAGTAAGAAGAACATATCAGATGATCCAAAAGGTGAGAGATCCAATGGCCCAGGAGTGGCCACTTGTCATATATCAAATGACTTAGAGGATGAGATATCCAATGACTCATAATTTCTTGTAGATCCGAGGAGAAATGGTTGAAAAGATTCTAAGTGTAGGTGCAAAGTGAGTGTAGCAGAGCTTGAGGGTGTAATATGGAGGTCACAAAAGTTTTAAATGAATAAGATTTATGCCCTAGACTCATGGTGAATCCATCAAGAAAGATAGAAGATCAAGGTCAATCCAAGATCCAATTGGAAGGTGATCATATGTTGAAGACCAGGTGATCTTGATATGCTAAAGAATAATATATTGACATAAGAGATCTAATCAAGAGAAGATCGTACGTATTTCATGCATTATAGTTGCATGGAACACCTGGTGGATGGTGAATGAGATCAATGACTGAGATTTAATTGAGAAGGAAATCCGATGTCTTATGTGAGTTGTGGTTGCATCATGTAGATTGATGGTGGAAATTGAATAGAGATTCAGATCCGACGGTGGATGAGTGTTGAAGGAGTATAGTTAAATATTGAGGTCCCTAGAGCCCGGAAGTCCGATGGTGTCTCTTTGAAGGAGATCAAATATACTGATGAGGATTCATCCGAGGGAAGATCTGACGAATCCTGAGAGATGGGAGCACAAGAATAGATCATGTGTAGTGGAAGGAGATTGAGACTAGTTTGTGATAGCCTGATTAGAAGGAAGACAAGGAATTAGAGCCAACCCTATAAAAAATATTATGTGAATATGTGGACAAATAATTGAGTGCATGAGTTGTATAAATAAATATTCCCAAATCATTTTGAAGTGTGTGTGAAAGAAAGGATGTAAGAGTGAAGACAGAAGTAAGGATCATGGAAGATAAGCACTAAGGCTTGGAGGTTCGAGGATACTTGTAGAATGAAAGGATGATAATGATATCATCTAAGGGTGGTTTGCGGGGTGGAAGGACAAAGGAACTTTTGGAACTATGCAGATCGAGAATTGTGACAAAAGAGACAAAGGAGTAGATTTGTGTAGATGAAATCTTAAAGGAAAGAGATATCTGATATTGTCAATGAATCGAGGAGATTGACGTTTTAGTAAATTGGTATTTACAGACAAGGTTGAGTTGGTGCTCAACTAAGGGGAATGGTGTCTCCTGCAGGTTGGTTCCTATGAATATAACCGTTGTAGGTTGGTTCCTACAGGGAGAACTGAGTTGGTTCTCAATCAAGGGGATTGGTGTCTTCTGTAGTTTGGTGCCTGTAAACATCATTTCTAAGTTGGTGCTCAGGAGAGGAGATTGGTGACTCCTGCAAGTTGGTGCCTGGAAGCATTATAAAATTAGGTTGTCTCCTATAAGATATTATAAAGAATTTTTTTGTGGCTTTCTCCCATTTGTGTTTCCATGTTAAATCTCTGTGTAATATATATTATATGTTTGAATGTGCATTTCTCATTAATTGTTTATGATTGGTGAAATAAAAATTGATAAATATTGTAAGAAGAGTAATAATAGTCTTATATTGATTCACCCCCCCTCTCAATATAAGTAAGTGTGCTAATAATTGGTATCAAATCAGGTTCATTCAGAACCAGTCTAACCACTAGAAGGTGAATCCCTGTAGCACACATGGATAAGAAAAATTTTCCTACAAACAAAGCTCCATTCTTTGATGGATCAAATTATGCATTATGGAGCATAAGAATGAAAACCTATCTGATGTCTCTAGGATTTGAAGTATGGAGTGAAGTTGAAAATGGTTACACAGCTCCAACAGTCCCACCTATACTCCCAACTGCTATAAGAATCAGTGAAAACAACTGTAAATCTAAGAATGCAATTTTGTGTGGTCTAGAAATATCATCTTTTTCCAAAGTCATTCATTGTGCCTCAACAAAAGAGATATGGGACAAATTACATAAAATTTATGAAGGAGATGAAAATTTCAAGAAGGCAAAGTTACAAATCCATAGAGGACAATTTGAGACTCTCAAAATCACTGACGAGGAGAATACTACAACTTATTTTCTTTGTTTTGATGATATAGTCAACACTATCAAATGATTGGGTGAAGATATTGTTGAAACCATCATTTTGAAAAAAATTCTTAGAAAAATTCCCTCAAGATTTAATCCTAAGATATCTTCCATTAAGTAATTAAAGGACCTAAACACATTGAAAATGGATGAGTTTCAAAGAATCCTCACTGCATATGAAATGAGGATATAACATGATAAACAAACAAAGAATAAAGAAAACTTCAAGCCATCAAAAAAGACAAAATTGAAGAATACAAGATGAGTGACGACTCATACAATGAATTAGATGAGGAAGAAGCCAACAAGAATCTCAAAATAGGACCAGGAAAAAACAAAGGTAATCTTCCCTTTATATGTTTTAAATGTGGAAAACTAAGACACTTTGATGATAAATGTCATTACAATAAAAATAATGAATAATATTCCATCCTCAAAAGATACAAGAAGGGAAAGACTGAAAAGAAAAGAAATTTCTCCAGGAAAAGGAAGAATCTATATACCAATGAAGAAAACATCTCTTCAGATGATAGTGACAGTGACACGGAAGAAATTATCTTTATGGGTCTATAAATAAATAGAAATGTCCTAGAAAATGGAGACACATATTCAATAGAAGAAGACAATCTTGAAGTTGATGGAAAAGTAAACCTTCAAGAATAACTCTTTAGTGCCCTATAAGAAATAGACTGGCTCAAAGAAAATAATAGAAAGAAGAAAAAGGAATTACAAAAATAAAGAGGAGGAACATGATCTTGAAGAAATAAAGAAGACAATGATTATCATAAAGGTTCAAGTATAAGAGGGAAAGAAAATTGAATGATTCTTAAAATCCCAGCTAAAAGAAAAAGAAGATATATGCAACAGCCTAAAATTTGAAATAGTTCATCTACGAAAGGAGTTGAAAATATCACACACCAACTTGAAATCTGAAAATAGCTCTACAAACTTGAATGCAATCCTAAATTGTGAAAGATCACAATTTGACACGACTAGCCTTGGGTACAATGAAAAGAAGGAAGCTACCAATGAATAAACCTTAACCTCTTCAAAACAATCAAGTGAAGAAAGGACCACGAGTTATGATGATATAATCAAGAATTCTATCAAGGATGAATACAACAGGAAGGAAGATCAATATGTTTCACAAAAGGATAGAATCATCAAGACTCTCCCATAAATATGGAATCACACAATGAGGTACCAATTTACTCTTTCTTTGGCTATTGTTACTCTTGTAATGGTTTCTATCATAAATCAATAGATTGTAGAAAAAATTTAAGAGGCGATTATATGAGGAACAACAAAAAAGATAACCATGGATTCTTGAGTAATTACAATTCATTTTCCATTTTGTTGAGAACTATAACATCATATGTTATAACTACAATAATTTTGGGCACATAGAAAAATTCTGCAGAAGTGATTTCATAAAATATCAGAAAGAGGAAGTATCGACAATCATGAAAAGAAATCAGGAGAAAATGGAACAAAAGAAAGAAAAATCCATGTTCGTTCAAGCTGCACTTCAAGAACAAAATAATAAGGACAAGTGGGTCATTGACACTGGATGCTATATTCACATGACAAGAGATAGAACAAAGTTTATCACCCTGAAGAAGAATGAAGGAAGTGTCACCTTTGGACACAATGGAAATTCAAAGATAGTTGGAAAAGGCACTCTTAGTCTTGACAATGGAAGAGCTAAGGTTCAAAAGGTATAGTGCATTGAAAACTTGAAATATAATCTTCTCAATGTAAAGCAAATGTGTGATCAAAGAAATAATCTTACTTTTAACTCCCGAGAATGTGAGATCAAAAAAGTAAATTCAGGCAAGTTGGTTACAAAATCTATGAGAACTCCAAACAATGTATATATTCTTTATGAAATCAATGGAGAAAAATGATTTATGGGACAAATAGATGAAATTTGGTTGTGGCATAAAAGAATCGGCCATATGAACTTTGACAACTTGGTAAAAAATAATATCAATCAAGCAGTAAGAGATATTCCAAAGATAAAAAAACCTTCAAACGTAGTCTATAGGCAATGCCAACATGGAAAACAATCGAGGGTGAACTTCAAGACAAAGGAATATGCAACATCGAAGCCATTGGAACTTGTTCATACATATCTCTGTGGACCCACAAGAACAAAAATCTTGCAAGGAGAAAGCTACTTTATGTTACTCATTGATTATATAAGAATGACTTGGGTTACATATCTCAAAAACAAATCTGAAGAATTTGAAAAGTTTAAAGCATTCAAAGCTTTAGTTAAGAATGAGATAGATATGGAAATCAAATGTTTAAGGTCATAAAATGGAGGTGATTTCATATCAAATGAGTTTGAAGAATTCTATGAAACACATGGAATAAGAAGAGAGTATGCATCTACAATAACTCTTGAACAAAATGGAGTAGCTGAAAGGACAAACAAACATGTATAAGAGATTTTTAGAACAATGTTAAATGGAGTAGTATTATTAGAAAGTTTTGGATATTATTCATTTATACCATTGTTTATATTCTAAATAGAGGGAAAATCATAGTCAACAGTGACAAGACACCCTACGAATTATGGAAAGGTCGACTTGTTAGAATATAAAGGATTGTGTGCTCGTTTTACCATGACGATACCCTCGTCTCCCAACCACAGGCCGAAGCCTCCCTCCGAGCACCTTAACCTTGACCTGAGAATTCCTCCGGAAGCAAACCCTAGGCTAGATAGCCAAACAAAGAGAAACACATCTCTCCCCAAGGATAGCGCATTGCAAAAGGATGATCAGATAGTCCAAACCCTAGCCAAGAGATATCCAAGACAAATAATGAAACTTGTTGCTGCTACAACTACACCTGCAACCCTCCTCCAAACCTGTGCACCAGCTACACCTGCAGTGCGCACCAACTGGGAAAACTGCAGTCCTGAGATGTGACAAATGAGAAACTGGTGCCCTGTATTTATAGTAATCCTGCCATTTTACTGGGGCCGACTTCTCCTTCTGGGTAGGTGTTTGTTCAGTATATTATTATTAATTCTGGCCGACTTCTTCTCTTGGAGTCTAATATCCTAATATAAATTATATTCTTGAGCCGACAAGGCTTCTAGGGTTATTAGCCAATTCATTAGGGTTTCTCTTGTTTCCCGGAGTCTTCTATTCTCGTCAGGTTCACATGTAGAGGTAAATACCTCCCGCAGCTACCATAATATTAATACTCCCTCCTAGCTAGAGAGGTATTTACAGGTAATGGACTTGAGCACAAAACATACCATTTACCCGGTAGCATCAATATAGTCATCTAGACTATTTCATGACTAGATCATGAGCATCACCATTACTATCAACTACATCATATTTCGTAACCATACTTCATCTGAGTAATATGATGCTAAATAAGTCACTCTCACCATAGAGTAATACAAGTGGATTAAAAGTTCTGAACTATTTTCCGTCTGAAAATCGTTGTTCATCATTCACCTGAATGATCATCATCTCCAATAAATTGCTGATAGTCTTCAAGGCAATTAGTGAAACAATAGAATGGTCTTGAGCACAATAGACCATACAACTAGTAGCACCACGAGCACCTGTCATTATTATCTGACTGGATAATTTCCTATGACAACTGGTAGAATATCAATTTATAGAACACACCAGTGTCCATTCCCATAGTACACAACTACAATCCAGTGGTTAACTACCACATCAAGTAACACGCAAGTACTTGATCAGCAGTAGTGAAACATATTCACCACAGTAGTTCTCATCTACTATCATATAGTCTTCATAACAAACATCTGAGAGCATCCTGCATAGAGACAATGTTATGATAAAAACTGAAACATCTAGGCCAATCTTTCACTCACGTCTGTGAGATCTGAAAGAGTGACTGCCCTCAGTATATAATATCAACAAAAATCAACTAGGCCAATCTTTCACTCACGTCTGTGAGATCTGAAAGAATGTCTGTCCTCAATATAGAATATCAATAATAGGCTATCTGCCCCATTCTTCTCAACCAAGGAAGAAGGATTGTTTTTTATTTCTGAACCTGGACCATTTCCCACCATAGGCCATTCTTCTGACACTTAAACAAAGTGTAACCTGGAGAGAATGAGTCTTCCCTCGAGAAATGCTTGGACCATTCCTTACCTTGGTCCATTCCTCCGACACTAAACAAAGTGTAACCTGGAGAGAATGAGTCTGCCCTAAGGAATGACTGTCCTGGACTATTCCCCACCCTGGGCCANCCTCCGACACCAAACAAGGTGTAGCCTGGAGTGAATGAGTCTTCCCTCGAGGAGTAACTGTCCGAACCATTCCCCACCCTGGGCCATTCCTCCGACACTAAACAAAGTGTATCCTGGAAAGAATGAGTCTTCCCTCGAGGAATGTCTGTCCTGCATCAACCTCCAAACGGACAATTCTTAGAAATTGCTCACAATTTTGAACTTCAAAAGAATGACTGCCTGGCGAGGCAGACCATTCTACTTGACCACTACTCAGAGTGAATGCCAAGAAGAATGATTGTCCTAGACCACTCCCCATAAATGGGAATTCGTTGTCTATGATACACCAGCAATCAGTCTACCTCCCATGTTAACTACAATGGGAAGCCACTGTCCTTCATAAATCTCAATCCACTTTCCGAACAGGAAAGCATCTGTCCAATCTGGACTATTACAAAGATATATGCTCCCTCATAACTGGAGAGTTATTTCAATCACAAAAATAAATGTTTGCATACCTTCTTCTGGCTTGGAGAGTCTTCCCTTCTGGTTAATAGAGTTATTTCCATGAGCTCTAGCTTGAGTATGCGTGTCCTTTCATCTTGGATAGAGGCTTTACCAAAATATATGCGTATCTGCTCATCTGTGGAGATATGTATTGGAGAATCACTTTCTCCTTTCTGGAATTCATCATGGATAATGTAAATCTTGTACTGTAGTCTGGAACACTGTGAAGGCTTCTGTAGATGTGAACAATAGAGTATATCATAGTTGGATAACTGGAACATATCCATGTGGTACTTCTTCTGTCATCATGAGATCTGATCTTCTGAGTAGTCATATTGATGCTATAGGAAATATTCACCACGCTTCTGTTGTGCACTGGAGGTTCTCCTCCAAGTTGTCTTCTTCTTGTTTTCATATAGGAGTATCTTTCTGGTATGCTTCAAGGTCTTGAGACTGCTCTGCATGCGCTCTTTACTCAATTTCTTCTAGAGAACATTCTTTGTATTCATCTGATGTAGAATTCTGGCTCATGGATGTTTACGGATAATATAATGACTTATATAGAGATAAGTCTGGTGTACTGGAACAATAAATCATCATAGTCTTCTCCCTCCATCTAAGAGAACTTCTGGTTCTGGATCTCGCAATACTTTCATTTTATAAGTCTTCCATACACTGTCCTTCATCACGATTCCTCTTCTTGATTTCCTTTTGGTGAGTTCATATCAGGCTGGTAATGACTGGTTGTTCTGGAATCTTCATGTTCTTCTTTAGCTTTTGGGTTCATGGAGTTTCTTCTGGATTCCATTTTCTAGAGATTCCACTTCTTCCGTTCATCATCGTTTCATAGATCTGATGGTCAACCAGGAATACTTTAAGGCTTCTCTTCGAAAGGTATTCTTTTGCGGTTTGAGATGAACATGTATTGTCTTTCTATGGATGCTACCATGGATATATATATATATTTTTTTTTTCATCATATTCAATCGATCACAGGATTAGCTCCCTCCTAATCCTTGCTTCATGTAAGAGTGTATATAATATTCTCCTTTCGTCTGGCTTCTGTCTCCATCCTTGTTGTCTTCTACAATATATAATAGAGTCCATGCTTCCATCTGCAACCTTATTGTCTTCTGCAATATATAATAGAGTCCACGCTTCCATCTGCAACCTTATTGTCTTCTACAATTTATAGTTGGCTTTCTTTGTCTTAACAGAGTCCATGCTTCCTTCTTATTTGTCGTCATAAGTCTTTCCCAATTTCTCTTGATGTCTGGCTTCTAAGTTTCTTCGGGATTGGTTTGTCTTGTAGTAGCTTTCACATGATTTGTACTTCATCCTTTCATATGTATTATCTAATGATATTTATCTTGTTGTTCTTCCATAGGTATAGTTCTTCTTGGAACACATTGTCTACCAAGAGATAGATATACAAGATATGTACAAAGATGATGCAAGCAAGATATGTACAGAAATAAGAAGATTGTAGTTACCTTTTAGTAGAAGAAATATCTTCCATCCTTCTTAGTCTTCTTTGTCGGTTCCTTTTCTTCGGCAATCGATGCTTCGTGTTTCTTCTTTCTTTTCTTTAGCTCAGAACACTGAACCAAACTTCCTTTTATTCTTGAAGTTCTTGAATCTTGCTGTGAAGGCTTGATCATCGTACTTCTTTTGAGGTTTCTCTTTTGCATTGATCCTTGATTCTTCTTGAGCACAGCAAGTCCAAAGTTCTTCAAATGTCGGG
>ML796398.1:123661-147881 GCA_009831015.1 Picea engelmannii
ACCTAAGGCCATTAGGTATGTTCTCATTCTAACCTTCCAGAAGGAAAAATTTGTTCCATCAAACAGAGGAGGCTTAGTGGCTGAAGTCCCTTCATGACTTGTCATGTTTAAGCTTACATATCTACCTTTAGATAAAAGGAACCAGCTCTGGTACCAATTGTTGAAACTACTAAGACAACTGAGAGGGGGGGTGAATCAGTTGTTATTGTGCTTAAACAATTTCAAGTCTATTAAAACATTTTTAATATTTCTTCAAGTGATCATCAATATTATACAACATATGGACAATATAAATAATGAGTATCAGTCACACATAAGATATACACAGAGACAGATTTTCACGAGGAAACCCATAAAGGGAGAACACCTCTTATTCTTCGAAATGATAGGTAGTCTTTTAGGTTTTGTACATCATCTATAATTGAGCACCAACTCAATGTGAGGCTACTACCTCTGTTTTACAAGCTCCAACTTGTTTGAGAGAACCAACTCTCTGGTTTCTCTAGCACCGACTAGAAGTAAGCACCAACTCTCTGAGTGTTCTAGCACCAACTGGATGGAAGCACCAACTTCCAGTTACACAGGCTCCAACCTCTATAATAGAGAACACTTGTTCTCCCTTGCACCACCTTGCCACCCTAGTTTCTCTGGCTGTAAGCAGATGGAAGATACAACTCCCTGTGTTCAAGCACCCACCTAAACCTCTGAGGACAACAGTGATCCCTAGCACCTCCCAACCACCCTAATTATAAATAAATGATTGAATAACCAACAACATAGATAAATCGATTCTTACCGCTTCTTCTCCATTCTGTAAATCTAGTCTGCTTCTAACTGTTCTGCAATTCTTCTCTTCCTCTGTCTGTTCTGGAATTCTTCTCTGCTTCAAGTTGTTCTGCAATTCTGCTCTTACTTCTGTCTATTCCTCATCTGTTACTCATCTCTGAGATTTATCTCACACTGCGCATACTCTAATTTTCCTTTTCTTATAGTTCAACTCATTTTTCATTCAGAACGACCAACCACACACAGTCATTGCGTGTTTTTTATACATTCCAACCCCTTCAGTTACCCCTCAAATCCCTAGAACAACGCTTCAGCATCTAAAACGCCAATCGTCCAAGAACCATGATTCAGTTCTGATAACTGAATCGTAACTGAACAATTAATCATGAAGAGCAACAGTAGCCCTTCGATCATATTTCCAAGTATCCAACACCATTGGATTACAAGAACAGGGTCTCGCGTTGATTTCGCCATTTCGCATTTCGGCATTTCGACATTCCTGTGGTGAAGAGTCTCGACTCTTCATGTCCGAAAAGGAGCTTATCTTAGTGGTAGTTCCTGCCTCTCACATGACCACTGACAGTGACCATAGCCTACACCAAAAGGTGTTTTCTCATTTCAGCATTTCGACATTCCTTGTGATGATATATCTTGACTCTCCATGTCGCGATCCTCGAAACTCCAAAAAAGGAGCTTAGCTAGACTAGCTCCTTCCCTTCTCGTGATCATCGGTGGTGACCAGGCTGTGCCAAAATGCGTTTCGCAATTTCGCATTTCGGCATTTCGCGAGTTTGAGAGGTTAGGGAACCCCCTTCCTTTGAATTTTCAGTCAGCAAAATGCCAATATTTCACCATGTGTCCTCTGGCTTCAATGGCCAGGATCATTTCACAAATTCACGAGCCTTCGTTGTGCCTGATCAACGGTCCAGGATATCCCTTTGATCAACTACTCAGATTAATTCGTGATTTCGCATATCGCGAGTTTGAGAGGTTAGGGCACTCCTTCCTTTGACCTCTCAGTCAGCGAAATGTTGATCTGTAACCATGTGTCCTTCCCGAAGATGGACGGTCCTCCTGCTTTCAGGATTTCGGGGTTCGCTACTTCAAAAGTAAAAGTTCCTTTGATCTTTGATTTCCTGGCCTGCGAAACTCCGAAATGGAGTCTTTGCTGATGTGTCTATTTCAGGATTTTGGCGTTTCGCATTTCGCAACTTCGGGACTCCTGTGATGAAGAGTCTAGACTCTTGACTCCTCCAACTCCTGGTATCCAAAACTCTGAAATGGAGTCTTTGTTGATGTGCCTATTTCGGGATTTTAGCGTTTCGCATTTCGCAACTTCATGACTCCTATGATGAAGAGTCTCGACTCTTGACTCCTCCAACTCCTGGTATCTGAAACTCCGAAATAGAGTTTAGCTTCTGATACCCAAAATGGAGTTTAGCTTCTGATCTTGCCATGCGATCAACGTTGTGTTGTTGATCGTGATCTTTGCCATCAATGAAAAACATGCATACTCTACCTCTATTTGAAAACATGACAACATCATCTGCATTCCTTTCAAAGGGGAAGTTTCTTCATTAGGTAAAGTGGCTCACCAGGAGTCAGATTCAATAGAATTTTCCCCATTTGATGGAGGAACTTAACGCAATGGAGACCATTTCCTCCTAATATGGGATGACAAATCTAGGTGGACATCAATGGCTTCCCACCTATTCCAATAACTCAAATTACAGTTTCCATCTTGGCAATTTTTCTACAGTTTTTCAAGTCCCAAACTTCTGGAGTCGTCTTGAGGTCCTAAATGATTTTTTTTTACTTGACATCCCCCAATAGATCCATATTGGGATCTACTGGGTTAATTTTAATTTGTACTTCTCAGTTAAACCTTTTTGACAAGGTACCAAATGCCCCAAACAAATATCATATGCAAAAGTTGTTCCCTCAAGAATTTGACGTATCAACTACCCCCATTGGGGCCCACAAACATTTTGGTGTTTCATATTTTGGGGTTATTGTTTTGGATGTTTATGGCTTTCTCATTTATTCTTTATGTTAAAAATTCCTTTGGAGCCTCATTATAATAAACTTCTTGCGAATGAGTGTAGCCGACACAACTCTCTTCAGAGATAAGCTAACATCATTCTAGCTAGCTTGTGTGCTTTGCATTTTACACTCTTTTATATTCCAGAAAGTCATTAATAGAATCAGAGTTTTACTGTCTTATTGTATTATTGTGTTCCTTTCATTATCTCTTTGTATATCCTTGTTATATCTCTGTTATATTTCTACATTCATGTCATTCTCAAAATAATCTGGATCAATATTCATAACCCATTATAAAGGTGAATTATTCCTCATACATATTCTACATCTCCAAGAACAACAAAATCCAAAATTACAAATCAATTGACCTTGCAAAGTTTATGATAGTCATATTGTCATAAATTATTACAAGCAAAATGGTTTGACAGTTTGAATCCGGATAATAGGTCTTATATACATAATATAATCAAACAATCCACTACCAACTCAAGTCACTCCATTATTCATGATTATGACAAAAACATCCATTAGAATCAATAATTTGTGCATACACTTAATGCTTGGTTTTGGTGTTTTAAGACGCAATTTGCACGCATACTCTTACATTGTTGGTTCAAATATATTGACAAACACTTTTAATTGCATACTTTTCCATCAATGCTTCGAAGATATTAAAAAACACTTTGTATACATAGTTTTATATATTGATTTAGGAATATAAATAAACACTATAGAGACATACTCTTACATGATTAGTCTAGGAAAATTAACAGTTCTTTGTATGCATAAGTATTCGAAAATAAATTCTTTGTGTTGGGATTTGGTGACAACCAATTAACAAGAACATATTTGGATCCTATTATTTTGTGTTGGTTACAACCAAATAGACAAAGTTAGAATATGGATAGGGATTACTTTTATTATTCAGTTTCTTGTAAATGTATATAAATACATGTAAGCCCGTAGAGGCAAAAATGACTGTGAGAGACTGAGTGTGTGAGAGACTTGTAAATCTTATGTAATCTCCATAATCCGAATAATAAGACAACCGATGCCTATGCTTGGTGGACATAGCCCAACGTTTGGATAAACCACGTGAAATCCCTCTGTCTATTATCTTTGTGTGATTGTTTTTTTTTTAAGTAAAAAAGATGGAACCTATTATATTATCATAATCAAGGTACAATAAATGTTTGTGATGCCAGTTGTCCCACCTAAACAAGAAACCGAGACAGTCGGGTATCCTGTGCCATGTGTCTCCCATCTAACAAAATAGACATGGTTCCGTCCTGCCCGAAGGAAACCAGGACTGTCACAAAAGAAGTTTAAACTGTGTGCCATAATCTAGTTATAAGAAAACTAAAGACCAACTGGACCAAAACTTAGTTCAGAGCAGTAAAAGAGATTCCTAACTAAGAACATCATTGAACCTTTTTGCATGTATGCTCCTCCCCGTCCCCATGCTGTCGCCAGCCTGTTGGAAGCACGTAAGTCTGTGAACACGTTGGGCATTGCCACTGTGGAAGAGTTCTGGAGTGGGCCGCGAAGAGAATGTCAAGCCGTTGATCAATTCTGACAAGGCAAAAGATATGGTCGTCCAACAAACTTCTCAGCTCGAAGATGAGAGAAAGGTACCTCGAGTCAGTGAAGAGTGGCTCCTCCTACCCATGATTGTCGACGGGAGCAGGGTGTATGGGTTCTGTTGCGTCTTTACTTGTCTGCGTCGAGTGAATGAGGAACTGGGTCGCCGCCTCCATGGGTGCACTAGGAGGGGTCTCTTCTTCGACAAAGTAGGTGGTGAAATGCTCTTCTGGACTGTTGGCTTTGGAACCAGGCTGCGTGCCCGCAAGCGAAGGCTTGTATTCCAGGCCAAACTCCGTGGGTGGGTTCCAATTGTCTGGGACTGTGAACAGGGGGAGCTTGGGATAGCTCTACATGGCATCCTCCAAGGTAATTTCTTCCACGTACGCCATAGGAGGCGTTCGTGGTTTCCTGCGCCTTCGGATGGACACCATATCCAGCGCTTGCTAAAACTTCTTTTGTCTCTGGCGTCGATATTCGACTGTGTACCAAGCGGCACCCCTGTGCGACTTTCCTCGTGCTGTGGGCATGGTGGAGACCCTAGAGATGACCAAGGTTCCTTGCGAATGGACTGATCTTCTCCAGAGCTTTGACGAGACCTTAAATCTTTGCTCCGGTGGAATGAACTGTTGTTGCTCCGGAGGAATGAACTCTGCTATGGACAAATGTCGCTCTGTTCTATCAATTCTGGTGATAAGGAGGAGGGAAACCATGACTGCCATAGCCATTAAGGCTTCATGCTGACTGCGTTGGTTCCTGGTACTATTCACTTGTGCGAAGGGGCTCATCGCTTGGGTAAGGCTGCGTCAATCCATGGTGTGTTAATGGCTGAGAGGATGGTCGTCGGTGGATGCATTAATATTGTGTCCCGACATCATACCGCGTGGCTCCCATTTACTACATGGCACCCCATCCAGGGGATGTAAGTCTCTGGTGGCTAAGTTTTGGCACCTAGTGGAGATGTCTGATCCCTCTGAGACGTGGGCCTCCCAACAGAAGTATTCTGCTTCCATTTTGACTGCTTCATTTGCTAGGAAATCCGCTACCCTGTTTGCATCTTGCTTCACATGGGAGGGTATGATGCTAAAATGGGGTTGTAGGAGGCGGTTGAAATCTTCCAGCAATTCGGAGAGTCTCTAACTTGGTGAGATTTTTGAAGGGTGGCTTCCGTGAAGAATCTTGTTGATTAGCTGGATGATGACTTATGAGTCACCCTCCAAGATGATCTTGTGGTAATCTTTATCCATAGATGCTTGGAGACCCCTCAGTAGTCCTGTTAGCTCTACCACATTGTTTGTTGTTTCCCCTCAGAAGCCAGCTACGAGACCAAGGATCTCTCCTTTTGAGTTTCTGAGAACTTCTCCATATCCTGTTATTCCCGGGTTGCCTTTGGAGGCTCCATCAAAATTTACTTTGATGAAGTGTGCTGAGGGGGGTGACCAGGTGGTTGGACTAGTTTGTTGGTGCCTGTGTGTCCTTGGTGCTGGTTGATTGATTAGAATAGGATGCCAGCTTTGAATAATGCTTTGTTCCTCGGGGTTACAGTTGAGATCCTTTGCTTTCCATGGTTTACTTCTGATTGTTTCCTTGATTAGTGAACTGATTTTCTCCCATGTGGCATCCGGCGTGGAAGCTTGGGAGTGGAATATTCTTTTGTTTTGTTCCTTCCAAAGTTTCCATAGGATGAATCCTGGTAGAAGCTGCCAGATGTGATTCAGAAGTGGGTTGTTGTAGGTGATGCAGTCCTAGTTCTCTATTGTGTCATTGATGTTGTCTCGATGCTGGTTGGATTTGCGCATTATCTGTGCGGCCTGGTCCCAGATTTTTTGGTTGTAGCAGCACCCATTAAAGAGATGTTCTTTGGTTTCCTCTTGTTTATAGAAGAGGATGCAGAGGGATGGTCCAATGAAGCCTCTTTTTTTGAGGTTGTCCCAGGTTAAGGTTCGATTATGCACCACCAACCACAGGAAGGTGGAAACCTTAGGCCAGAGAGCGGGATTCCAGACTTTGCTCCATATGGGCTCCTTGTTTTTGCCTTGGGGGTTTACCTGTAGGAAGTAGGCTTCTTTCATTGTGAAGGTGCCAGCTGTGGAGTATACCCATCTCAGGATATCCGGCCCTTCTCTTTTGGGTATTTTCTGATGGTTGGCTTGAAGTTGCCAGCTTTGCAGATTGAGATTCTCTGAGACTCCGAGGTCCTGATTAGAGGTTTTCCATTGGTGCCAAGGACGCTGTTGTTCTTGAGGTTTCCAAAGGTCCTTAACCCTTTAGGAGGTATGTTGATTGAGGGCTCCCTTGAGAGTGGATAGTTCCTCTATTTCGTTCAAGGGTTTGAATTGCTGCCAAGAGTCATGCTAGAACATGGCACTCTCTCCATCTCAGACCTCCCAAAAGGCATGGTTCTGAACCATAGTATGATTTTTCCATGCTGTGTTCCAGATATTGGAGCCTTGAATTCGGTTGTTATGCCTGATTAGCTGGTTATCTGGTCTGAGGGGGGCATAATTTTGTTTTCGTATTTGTGCCCAGGCAGTTGTTGAAGTTTTTAGCCAGTGCCACCAAATTTTGGCTCCCATTACTTGATTGAGTTTCCCCGGGTCCCGAAGGCCCAATCCTCCTTGGATTTTTGGCATGCAGAGTCTGTCCCAGTTTACTAGAGCCCATTTCTTGTTGGGTTGGTGGCCATGCCAGAGGAAGTTTTGTTGAAGGTTTCTGATGGCTCTAATGACTTGTTTCGGAGCAGCCAGGGCAGTGAAGAGATAGGTAGGAAGAGCCTGCAAAACTGATTTGAGGAGGACTAGCTGAGAGGCAATATTGAGGGGTCTAAAGGTCCAATTGCTTAGCCTATTGGAGACGGAGAGGAGAAGGCTATCCCAGGAAATGGATCTGGCGGCTACCCCCGTGAGGGGAATGCCTAGATAATTGGACAAAAGGGAGCTCCTGGGTATTCCTAGGAGTCTGGAGATATGAATTTAAACAGAGGCTGGAGTATTGAAGAAGTATAGCTTGGATTTTTCATAGTTAAGGGACATGCCTAAGGCTTTAGTGAAGTTAGAGAGGATGGAGTTGAGCTTGTTGGCCTCCCGAACCGTGGGAGAGTTCAGGAGGAGGGTTTCATCGACAAACTAACTATGAGAGGGTGTTGGTTGAATGTTGTGTAGTGGTAGACCTTTGAGGGAGCCATCGGTGACTGCTGCCTTGATATACCTTCTCAGGCCTTCCGCCATAAGTACAAACAGGAAGGGCGAGAGGGGGTCTCCCTGTCTAATGCCACTGGAGGGTGAGAAAGGTCTAGATGGGACACCATTTACTAGGATGGAAAATAAGGTTGAAGAGGTGAGGTTTAGGATCCAATTGACCCAACACTAATCAAAACCAAAAGATTCCAAGATAGCTCTAAGGTATTTCCAGCTGGCTCGGTCAAAAGCTTTTGAAAGGTCGAGTTTGATTAGCATACCTGGGGTCCTTGAAGTCTTGAGGGAGTGGATGACCTCGTGAGCCAGGATGACACTGTCCATGATTTGTCTTCCTTCTACGTACCATGCATGTTCCTTGGAAATGACATGTGTCAGAATGGGTTTGAGTCGATTAGATACTACCTTTGTTATTATTTTGTAAATGACATTGCAGAGGGATATGGGTCTGAACTGTTTGGGATTTGTGACTCTTTCTTCTTTCGGAATGAGGGTTAGAAAGATTTCATTAAGGGCTGGTAGGAACACTCCTGATTCTCTCAACTCCTCTACTACTTCCCAAACGTCTTTTCTGACCAGGTCCCAGCAGTGGTGGAAAAAATCAGTAGTGAACCCATCCGGGCCTGGGGCCTTTTCGGGAGGCATGGTTTTTACTACTTGATCCACTTCCTCTTGGGTAATGGGATGTGTTAATGCCTCGTTTTGCTCGGAGGTTACCAATGGAGGTATGTGTCTGGTGATTCTTTGAATCGCTTCTATTCTATCCTCCTTGATTTCTGTTAGAAGGTCCGGGTAGTAGTTGATCAACTCAACTTTGATTTTAGAGTGTTCTCTGATTGGGTTGCCCTGACCGTCCTCTAAGTGAGTGATTATGTTGACATGGCGCTGGTGCATCATTTCTCTATGGAAGAATTTTGTGTTCTTTTCCCCTTCCTTGAGCCATTGTACTCTGGATTTTTTCTTCCATAGAATTTCCTCTTGCTTTCTTCTCTCTTCCAATTATGCTTGGAGCCTCTCCTCCTCTCTCATTAGATTGATGGTTCTGGATCCGGAAATGAAGGTGTTTTGGATATCCACCAGCTTGCTTTCTATGGTTCGGATGCTTTGAAGTATATTTCCAAAATTGTTCTTGTTCCAATGTTTCAACAGTTGCTTAAAGTTTTTGAGACGCTATTGGAATTTGTACATACTGGAACCATGGTCTATTTCTGCCTGTGCCCACCAGGATTTGGCTAGCTGCTGAAAATCTGTGTGTGAGAGCCAGAATTTTTCGAAGTGAAAGGGCTTGTTCTTGGGTATCTCTCCTGTGTCTAGATTGAGGGCAAGAGGCCAGTGGTCTGAACCGGCTTTTGGTAGAATCAGGCTTTCCAGATAGGATCATGTCTCCATTAATTCCTCGGTGACCAGGAAGCGATCTAATCGGCATGCAATGTGTTGATTGCTAGATCTGCGATTGGACCAGGTGAAAGTGCCATTGCTATTTTCAATATCAACTAACTTTAGATGATCAATAAGAGTTTTGAACTTACCGATGTCTTGCTCCATCTTTTTGGTGCCTCTTGTTTTTTCCTCCAGTGATATGATCATATTGAAGTCTCCTCCCAGGATCCAGTTTTGAGTTGTCACCAGAGTCTTGATTAGTTCGAGCCGCTTCATGAGTTTGTCTTTGTCCTGCTCGTTGCGGGGACCATAGACATTAGTGATGGTGCCTTCCTGATTCAAGCCAGTGACCTCAAAGTGAGTCGTTATTGTTCCTACAGTTGAAAAGGATTTGTTGATACTGATATTGGATGGGTTCCAGAGGATAGCTAGGCCTCCGGAAGAACCTGTGGAGTCTGTTGAGATGGAATTGCATTCTCGCCAGATACGCTGAAAAATAGTTTCATCTTCTGTTCCCGCGCATTTGGTTTCCTGTAACATTAGAATGTCTGGATTTTCTACCTTGATGCAGTCTCATAGGATCCTTTGTTTGGATCTACCATTGAGTCCTCTAATGTTCCAGGTGATGATCTTCATCATTAAGCAGGTGGTGTTGTGTGGAGGTATACCTCTGAAAGCTTGTGAATCTGACTTGAATTTATCATGAGATTGCCCGCCTCCTTGATCAGTTGTTGCGTTGTTTTACGCCCTCGTCTTTTGTTCTCTCGGAGGATTTTATTCGAGCCTAAGCTCGAGTCCGTAGCTATTACCAAGCGTGTTGTGAATCCTGCTGAGGAGTTGAGAAATACTTTATGCACCTTGCGCAGTTGTTCTTCTAGGAGGGTCTGCAGCTCCTTTTGATTCAGGGCCTCTTCTAGCTTTTCTAGATCTATACCTGCTAGATCTCGATCATCCAGCTAAATTGGGGTATCCCCATCTCTGTCTCCTCTTTCTTCTGTGTAGGTTTCACGACCTTGGGGAGGGGGGAAAGGATTTGGGGTGTCTTCTTGAGGCTGTTGCAAATCCTTGTGCAGGTCTTGGACCTCCTCATCGTCTGGAAGCTGGTTCAAAATCTCATAAGAGTTTTTGGTGGAAATTTTTTGTCTGGAGTCTGGGACCTGCCTTCGTGGTGTGTTTCTTTTCTTTGGCGCAACCGTGACGAAACCATCTTTCTGTGTGTTGTCATTTGCTTTGGTGGCTGGTTTGAGCAGGGGGCAGTCTCGGTAGAGGTGGCCATGCTCATGACATCTCCTGCAGCGGAAGGGAATGTGCTCATAATCCAGGGTTTTTTGCCAGTCCTCATCCTGGTATTCAAGAGTCACCGCTCCAGGGAGTGCCTTGGATATGTTCATGTAGACACAGATCCTGGCGTAAGAGGTATATTTTCTCTATCTTGTGGCCTCTGAGGCTTTGACATATTTCCTTAGAGTGTTCCCTATGCCCATTAGAATTTCCTCCAGCCAAAACTCTTGCGGTAAGGAGTATAGGCGGATCCATACAAGGGCCATAGTGAAATCTTCTTTGTCGAGGCTAAATCTTTCAGTCCAGAAGCGTAAGAATAGCCCTGCTGAGTTGAAGAAATACGGCCCGTTTTCAAATATCTTGTCCTTGTCCTCTAGATTGTATAGAATGATTGTGAAGAAGCCCTTGGAGCTGAGTTGGACCTCATAGTCCCCTTTGGGGTTCCACCAGTGCTTGATCCATTTGTTGAGATCCCTTTCTGTTTGCCAGAGTCCCAGGAACTTGCCTATGAGGGCATGTTCTCTCATAAATTGTGTGTGTTCTCCTACTCTGGTTGAGCTGATGAGGTATCGCGTTGTTTTTTCCATTTGTGGAATACATTTACCTGGCTCCCATCTTCGAGGTGACTTTGGATGGGAGGTTCCCACTTCCGTCTCCATTTCCTTCCTGAGGCCTTGTTCCGTGGCCAAAAGCTGCTCACGTATCTGTAGGGGTGGCTCAAATGTGGGGTGTTTCGCTCTAATGTCGGAGCGGTCGTTGGTGATGATATTGCTATATGAGCGGGGTTTCCCCCCCTCTTTTATGCCCATTTCAACGTGTCAGTGAAGGCCGAAGGGCTTTGTTTCGTAGCTGAACAAGCACCGTGCGGGAGTTCTGCCTCTGGTCGGCTGCGGTCTGCACCTAATTGGGACTAGGGTTTCCTCAGCTGAGTTTCATCGATTCACCGTGTTTATTCATCATAATCTGTGCTGAATATTGCATATATGCTCTTCATCAACAACTGTTTAAGAAGTCACATAATTGTTATCTTTGTGTGATTGTTAATTATCATTGTCAATTGTTTTTTCCGCATTGACAATTATAACAAGTGGTATCAGAGCTGGTTAGAGCTGATTGAAGGAGCGTGAACTTCTTGGAGGAGCCAAAAGTGAAATCTATGTGAGGGTGCATAAATTTATACATCCCCGCAGGTCCCTCCTCTCAAAGGGTGCAGAGACTTATTACTCAACCTTATGCTCATTGAAAATTCCAGAAATTTCTGCAGTTGAGTATGAGGAACAATGTGTAAATTTGATAAGATTTTTGCACTCAAGTGTTGAATGAGGTGTGGAATCCCCGCAATCCAGTAGCAACGTGAGGTGCGGTAGCGACTCCATTAAATAAAAAGGACACACAGATCTTGTTTTTTTAATTGATTCACATGGCTTTTTAGTTTGAAATATAAAGCATGGTCATGGTGCGAATTTAAGGTAATTTTCATTAATTAAAAAATCCAAGTCACATGGGTGAGTTAAATTTAATATGGTGGAGAAATTTAAATGTAAAAGTGGATGTTTTTTAAAGGTGAATCTTTTTGTTTTATAAAAGATTTTTTAAACCTTTTTATATATTATTAAAACTTTTTTTTTTAATTAAACTTTTTACCAATCATTCCTCCACATATTTTTTCAAAGGTCCTTGGGTTTTATAAGCAATGGATAGGGAGATTTTTTCATGCTAATGGCTAAGATGCAGAGTTCGAAGTTTGAATTTGAAAAGTTCAGCAGTAAAAACAACTTTGAGTTCTAGAAGCTCAAGATGCATGATCTGCTCATGCAACAAGGCATGGTGAAGGCTCTTTTGGGAAAAGCAAAGCAACTCGTGACCATAACAAATGATGAATGGGATGAGATGGATGCTAGAGCACTGAGTGCCATATGCCTGTGTTTGGTCGACGATGTTCTATTCAATATTGTCTCAGAGAAGACAACAGTCGGTTTGTGGATGAATTTGGAAAGTCTATATATGATGAAATCCTTGACGAGAAAAATCTACTTGAAGAGACAACTATACAGTTTGTAGATGAAAGAAGTTACAAAAGTCGTTGACCATTTAAATACCTTCAATACCCTTATAGTTCCATTGACTAGTATGGAAGTTAAATTCGAAGATGAAGATAAAGCTATTACACTATTGTGTTTGTTTCCTGAGTCGTGGGATAATCTAGTCACCTTTATTAGCTTTATCTCAACAGAAGTTTTAGATTATGACTGTGTTGTGGGATCTTTGTTGGCTAAGGAGATGAGGAGAAAATCTAGTAAAGAAACCTCAACTTCAGAGGTGATGTTGATCAGAGGTTGAACCATAGAGAAGAATGAGAGAAGGTATTTCCGATCTAAGTCAAGACACAAAAAGGGTAAAGAAAAATGTTGGTACTGTGGCAAAACAGGACATCTCAAGAAAGATTGCTGGAAGAGAAAGGAATCTGAGGAAAACTCTACGAAGGAAGGAAATTTGGCTATAACAAATTCAAGTATAATTGATCAAGTTTTATTCGTTTCTAGTAATTTACAATATCAAGAAGAATGGTAGTTAGATTCAGGTGCCTCCCACCACATGTGCTCACATAGAAATTGGTTCTTTTCTTACCAATCTATTGATGAGGGTGTAGTGTTTATGGGAAATGGTATTCGCTGTAAAACTGTTGGGGTTGGCAGTATTAGAATCAGGATGTTTGATGGTATTTTTATGGAATTAACAGATGTTAGATATGTACCTGAGCTTAAATCAAATTTGATTTCATTAGGAGTGTTGGATTCTTGTGGATATAAGTATACAGGTCAAGGTGGAGCTCTCACAGTGTCGAAAGGTAATTTAGTAGTGATGAAGGAAACAAAGGTTGATAACCTTTATAATATGGAAGGGAGTACTGAAGTGGCATCTGAAGTGACAGATGTATCTTCTTGTTTATGGCAGAAGAATCAAGGTCATAAGATCAAGAAAGAATTGCAGGTACTGGTAAGCGGTAAAGCATTTACAGACTCAAAATCTTTGTTTCTAAATTCCTACTTGTTTTATATCTCTGCAAGTTATGATGATGGTATAAAGGGATGTTGTGTGTGGGATCCTACTTTTCACAAGGTCATCATTGACAGAGATATAGTATGTATGGAAAAACCAAAAGGGTCGATTCACGATCGCAACGGTAAATTTGTTTGCATGCTAGATAATTCATTGTATGGCCTATTAGTACCCAGGCAAATATACAAGAGGTTTGAATCCTTCATAGTGAGTCAAAAATTTTCAAAGGGTGGGAATGACTATACATTTTATAGAACATTCAAAGTATTGATGTTATTTACTGATGATATGCTCGATGCAAGCTGAAGCATGGATAAAATCAGTAAGAAAATGACTCAAGCGGACAGGACAATTCAGATGAGGGATCAAGGAGAAACAAAACAAATTAAGGGCATGGAAGTACATAGATATGGTAATGGTAAGCTATGGTTGGAGTTTAGTATGAACATTGTAAAACCATTTTTTATCCCTCGTGCTTTCCATTATAAGTTTTCTTCAAGTATAGGGCATGTCTATAAAGAAGAAAAGGTTATGTCTCGTGTAAGTTCAGTAGGAGTTCGGTTATATGTGATGAAATGGTTAAGACTAGATGTTTCACATGATAATGATTTTTTCAAATGCATGACAAATTCAAGTGTTGCAGTGAAATGGGTGCTACAGCATTTGAGAAGCACAAATGTCACCTATAATGGTTACACTAAGATTGTCTCTGATAACTGTGATGTATATTTTACAGGTGTTTTGGACAGGAGGAGACCTATCACTAAATATGTCTCACAAAACAGTTGTGGAAGACATGTTGGAGGTGGAGTGACCCCTCAGGAAATCCAAACTCGTGCAAGTCACACATGTGAGATCATGAAAACCAGTGGTTTCTTGATCACGACCACCTTTCCATTCTGAACGTTACCGACGTTCGAGCTTATATGAGAGATAAATAAATCCATTTGATCATTGTGATTCAACCGTATCAATAGTTACGAATCCTAGGGAAAACTCGGAACTGGTGAATATATGCATAATGTGATCCAGGTTGTGGTCCTATTTACAGAACAAAACAAATCTTCTACTTTACGAGTTTTTTTATCTTCTACTTTACCAGTTTTTTTATCTTCTACTTTACCCATTTTTTGATCTTCTAAAATGAGCATGAGGTAGTAATTCCATGTTCGGATTAACCCATATCTTCCCATTTTAAATGGAACTTCGGCTACTCAACCAATTTTTTTAGAGAAGCTACAATGGTGCTTGGCTCCTCTTGGCTTGCAGAAAAGGTGATGAACAAAAGGAAGGAGCAAGGTATTTCGTTAATTGTTGTCAAGGTGGAGATTGTTGGGATTTGGTGACAACCAATTACCAAGAACAGATTTGGATCCTATTATTCTACGTTGGTTACAACCAAATAAACCAAGTTAGAATATGGATAGGGATTGCATTTATTATTCAGTTTCTTGTAAATGTATATAAATACATGTAAGCCCGTAGAGGAAAAAACAACTCTGAGAGACTCAGTATGTGAGAGACTTTCAAATCTAATGTAATCTCCATAATCCGAATAATAAGACAACAGATGCCTATGCTTGGTGGACATAGCCCAACGTTTGGGTGAACCACGCGAAATACCTATGTCTATTATCTCTGTGTGATTGTTAATTATAATTGTGAATTGTGTTTTTCCGCATTGACAATTATAACACTTTGATGAATAATTTTAAGAAACATATTCAATATTTCCATCTATAATGATCCAAATGATTAAAATATCATAACAAAACAGAAGTACACACCATGTACATAATGTGAGCGTGGAGCACAACTCCAAGATGTATAAGTTACACAATAACTCCTTAAATAATAGGAGAACCTCCTCCACATGACCAAATACATTCATCCATCACAATTCACATGTATACAATAATGAATACATGATATCTATATATACCTATTCACACCTACACATGAGGCCCCTTTACTGTTAGGTCGACCCTATTACATATATATTTACACATTACATGTACATTTAGGCCCATATATTCCTCCCTTTGGGGTCATATCATATACATTTAGCCACATATATGCTCATCTTGGGTCATAACATAGTACCCTCCTTCAAAAAGATTTGTCCTCAAAGCTTTGCAATTAAAGGTTTCACATGTGATGAAATCAAGTAATATGATTTTATTATGTTCCTACTTTATTCTTTGCATTGATGATGATCCATCCATCCAAAATCAATTATTTTCAGTCATAAGCCTAGGTGGCTAGTTGCTGCATAATTTTCTTTGCCTCTGCAATTTGTAGTAGATGTTGGTCTATGATGATATCTTGTTGAATAATGGTTTTTTGATTCCTTGTTCCATGAATATTTATGAGTATTCCATATTCTTCCTTGATAATGTTGATATTGATCTTCTTGTATTCCTTGAAATATTTCCTAATAATGAGGGTGTCGATATGGTTTCACATTTGACGGTTTTTCTTCATTCTGCACACCCATTTCATCTATCTCCCTTTCATAGACAATGCCATCCTATATCATCTTTCCTTGGTATTCTATTACTCTAGCCCTGGATATAATACCATCATATTTGGCATGTACATCCTCTAGATGTAGTTCAACTTCTTCAAGTATCTTATGTTGACCTTCTTGAATCTTATCTTCTTTCTCCTTTTGAAGCTACAATGTGACCCCATCTATCAAATTTTTACGTCATTCTTCAATTCTAGATTTCATTTCTGATTTTACCTCATCGGTATTTAGGGATTCCTCAACCTTCTTTCAAATTTTCTCTTCAAGTCTTTTGGTAGATTCTTCATCCAAGAACCTCATTTCTTCTTGATTTTGACAATTCTTATTTTCTTCTTTCAATCTTTTAACCTCATCTAATAGTTTTTTATTATGGTTTCGTAATCTACATATCTATTTATCTTTCTTTTTCAAATCTTCTCTTGACTCATTTTTTCCCACTTTCTTTTGCTAGTATTTTCTTGTTTTAATTTTTGAATTTCTTTAACTAGTGCTTCATTAAAGAATCATATCTTAGATAGATCATCACCCTTATTCTTAATCTCTTCCTTAGCTTATTTTAACTCATCTTTAATTTTATGCATCTCCTCCATTTTTTCATCCTTGAACCATTTATTTGAGAAGAGTTTTTCAAATTATTTCCATGTGCAGTTCCATCTAGTATTCGGATCAATAATCATCTACCACTTTCATGATTCACCAGAAAAATATTTTTTTTCCTCTGAAGAATCCATACCATATTATTTTACCAACCTCAACCATTCCATAGGATTGATTTCATATGCATCTTCATCTCTTGTAAATTTAGGTAATTCCATTGATTCTTAAGTGAGGTTTAACCATAATATTCAACTTCCAACCTCAGTATATGAAGGATAATGATATCAATTAGTTATAATCCTTGTTTCAATATAATATTCTATTTTTTTCTTTCCAATGTATTTTGAATCATCTCAATCAGACATCTCAATCAAAAGTTATGATAGTTTTAAGTAAACATACCTTTGAAACCCTGATTTAGAGTTTGTCCTTCTCGTCAACCTTCCTTCTAATGTGTTTTTGAAATTTCGGCCCCCACGAGTCTAAATTTTTTCCTGTAATAGAATGAAATGTCTTCTCTGCAATATCACAGGTCTAACCAAAATTGGTTGTTTTAAATTAAAGTTATGGTAACTTTTCCAAACCTTGTTGAATTTTGGCCCATTCTAGAGAGATAACTAGTATAGAAGATCATGCATCAAATATTGGGATAACTCATTCTGAAATTCACACCCAAAATACTATGGAATTTCTTCTTTCCAATGTAACTAGTTGCATTGAATTTGGATCCTCTATGAAGAAGATATGATTATTTTACCCAGAACACCTATTTGAGACTAGTTATAAGACTAGTTAAAAACCCTATCTTCCATATGGTGTATCTCCGAAATTAAAAGGACCCATAAGATGAAATTTGTACCAAAAGTACCTTGTTATGTCTTCTAAACAACTTCCAAGTTTTTCTTGCTGAAGTGGCCCCGAAAAAAGTTATAGTAAAAATGCCCAAATGAATTTCTTGAAGAAGCAAAACCCTAGGATCAATGCTCTGATACCAAATGTAATGATCCAAATGCTTAAAATATCACAACAGAACAAAAGTACACACCATGTATAAAATGTGAACATGGAGAAAAACTCCAAGATAGATAAGTTACACAATAACTCCTTAAAGAATAGGAGAACATCCTCCACATAACCAAATACATTCATTTATCACAATTCACATGTCTACAATAATGAACACATGATCTCTATATATACCTATTCACACCTACACATGAGTCTCATTTACTATTAGGTCGACCCTATTACATATATATTTACACATTACATGTACATTTAGACCCATATATTTTCTCCTTGGAGTCATATCATGTACATTTAGCCCCATATATTCTCCCATTAGGTCATAATAAGATTCATGCCAAAAAATCATTCGTAAATTTGGAAAAATAACCCAATTCCTTTCAAAAATCCTTGCAAGATACTCCACATAATTGAATCTGAAAGAGATACATCCCTTAGACAATGTATGGAACTATGGTCTATACCCTAGAATGCATTTCCATTTATTTTCAAACCATGCGTACAAGGCATGGTATGTGCGGTGACCACCTTCTTGCAAAATCTTCCAACTTCTATTCGACCCATCATCTCCAAGATTTCATCAATAGCCATGTCCCAACCTACAACTATGCTTCGTTTCTCACGAAGGACTTTCTAGCACTTTGTTTTTTGTTTTTTTAGTGGTATGAGAACTAACTCCAGTAGGACTCTCAACCCCATCTTAACACCACCAGTGAATTCTCTATTATATGAGTGTGAAAATAATGCATGCAAAGAGTTTGAAATGAAACTACCCATTTTCTCCTTGGAAAAATCCTTCGATATATGTCACCCTCTCGGATTTGAAAACCGATCATCATAAATTGCATGTTGACGATGGACCCTTAAATCTTCACCGAGATTTAACACTATGCATCACATCGGATGGTTTGAAATCTCCCATGACAACTGAATGATTTAAATATTTCTTATGGATGAAATCTTCCCCCGATACAAAAATATTGTCTTTACTAAATAATTTTGGGCCATAATCCACTTCATGTGAATCCTTTAATGCTTACTGGACTTCGAGGATCTGCACATAAACGTTAGACAAAATTCTAGATGCTTAGCACCCTCGATCCGTCCCACCTGCCTCCAGTGAGCTATGTGCATCAGACTTCGAGACTTGTCAAATTAAGAATCTCCCATGGAAGATATGGGGAAGTCGAGACCCTACGAGTGAGGGAGAATATAGCCATATGGTGGAACTTGAGTAGATTCTACGATCCCATAGAAAAAACACGTCCCCACGTTGTATCGTCTCTATATATTTACATCTGCTGATTAGTTGGTTGTCATCTATATATTTACATCTACTGATTAGTTGGTTGTCACCTGATTTTTGAGGGAATTTTTTTTCTCATTAATGCGAGGGACACTATGCATGATGAATGACATGTTGTTTACTATTAAAGAGATGTGTAATTCTTTTTTTTTTCAACATGGAATGGGTATTTGACAATTAAAAAATATAATAATAACAAAAAAAATCCACCATAATTAGAATATTTCAATGTTCACTTTAAGTGAAATAATTTAATATCAACTTTAAGTATGAGGGAGATGTGTAATCACTTTTGTCTTCAACATAGAGTTAACTCATGACATATCTTTCTTTTTATATTTTTATATAGAGAGATATCTTAACTCATGAATGCCTAAAAGTACAAACCTTTTTTACATCCAAAAAACTTGAGAAAATGTTTGCACCTTGAAATATTTGATTAGTCTTAGCTCATGATAAATCTATAATTAAGATAGATCTATGCTAATTTGTATAAAGATATATGTACCCAACATATAGATATTAGACACCTTTGAATCTTTAAAAAATTGATTGTTTTGTTTGTGATTATAATCATCTCCCCTCTTCCTTCAATTCCATACACCAAATTAGATGAAAAATCTACTACGTCCTTTAATTCAAAAGCTTCTTAACTCATCCTTTAATTCAAACGCTTCTTAACTCATTCCCATCAATAGGATGGCCCTTCAAACACAGAGAACAACACCACAACGATGGTCAATTCTAAACTTCCTAGAAAAAAACTTCACACATAAGCGCTACTCAAAAACGTATATAACAAACCAAGGCATTCAAAATAAAATTATGCACCATTAAACTTGTTTTTGTTTTTATCTCAATATAAATTTGGATTAATTATAACCAATTAATTGGATTCATCGAAGAGAGGATATTATTACAACGTTAGACTGAATTAAACCTTCGTGCTAGGTTTGTTGGGTATGTCACTAAAATTGTGTTAAAACATG
Source organism: Picea engelmannii (assembly GCA_009831015.1). NCBI lineage: Eukaryota > Viridiplantae > Streptophyta > Pinopsida > Pinales > Pinaceae > Picea > Picea engelmannii. The sequence continues at coordinate 143,435 of ML796398.1, forward strand.
ATCCATTTTATTTAAAAACATAACCTGCCATTATTTCGAACTAAATCAAATTCTTTTTAAATTGTGAAAAATACATCAACGTTTTATGTATAGACAAACCCTTTTATATGGATAACCTTGAATCACTCACAAAGTTAAAGAATTATTTAGAACTAAATCAAATTCTTTTTAAATTGTGAAAAATACATAAACGTTTTATGTTTAGACAAACCCTTTTATATGGATAACCTTGAATCACTCACAAAGTTAAAGATTTTAGTGTGTTTTTCGGTTACGTGAACACCTTCACGTGAAGGACATAGGTAGAAATCAACAATGTGGCTGTAGAGTTTTTTGATATTTTATATGTGCAGCCCTGAATGAATGCCAAAGTTAACGATGAGGATATTTTTAATGTTTTCTTCGGTTAAGTGGGCACCTTCACGTGAAGGATATACGGAAAAATGAACTTTCTGGTTGTAGGGTTTTCATATATTTTATATGTACAACTCTGAATGAATGGCGAAAGTTAAAGATTGGGGTATTTTTAATGTGTTCTACGGTTACGTGGGCACCTTCACGTGAAGTACAAAGGTAGAAATGAACCTTCATATTTTATGTGGTTGTAGAATTTTGTGATATTTTATGTGTACAACTTTTGATGAATGACATGGGATCGTAGGATGTTCATTTTAATTTGAATTTGAAGGGTGTTGGCTAAACGTTTTATTTTTGGGGTTTTTGTCTAGAATCCGGTTATGTAAATTTGGACAAAATCACTATTTTCTGTTATTTAAATTGTATTTTTGGATGCATAAATGGATTCAGCTTGCTGAAAAACCCCTCAAGCACTTGGATTATACAAATTTAGCCACTCAAATCTACATATCTAACCATTCTTCAACGAATTTAGAGCAAAATCTAAAGCAAAAAGTAGCCAAAAACTCCCAAAAGTTAGATTAGACTACTCTAACTTTAAGTGTTTAAAAGTACATGTGCAACACATTTATTTAATGACTATGTTGTATGGTGATCTAGTTAAATATAGAAATGGTTTAGTTGAATATTGTAAGTAGATTTAGATTTCATTATAAGGGAAATAAGGGTATTCAGGTTTAGATTTAGATTTCATTATATTAGTGGAGATTTAGAAGTTTTATTATAGATTTAATATATTTAAAATTTTGAAAAATAGAAATACTGTTAAAGAAATTTTTAGATTAAAATTGTTTGTGGAGTTTTGATGAGCTTCTTACAAGTTTTATTATAGATTTAATATATTTAAAATTTTGAAAAATAGAAATATTGTTAGAGAAATTTTTAGATCAAAATTGTTTGTGGAGTTTTGATGAGCTTCTTACTTTGATGATGAGTGGAGTGTGCACTCAAAACATTGGAAGTTTCAAAACTCCACACACAACTTTGATCCATAATTTTCTCTAGCATTATGATTCTACAAAATGTTAATATTTGTCAATTAGGTTTAGCTCAAGTCATTGGTAGGAATGATTGTTATCATCCTGAATGAGGTTCAATTCCCACAAGTGATATGTTGAGATTTTAATGAGTATATTGCAATGACTTCAAACCCTATTGTTAACCAAGCTATTATTGACCAACCTTATATAGTGAAAATATGTAACTCTTAATATAAATACAATAGAAAATATATAAATAACTTATTTAATTGATAAAATTTAAGTATTAATATAGTTTCAATATTCTTAATGTAATTTCAACCTATGTTTAAAGTCTGTGTTATGAAATACATCATAATGTCATTCTATTAACTGAAATGAAATCGATATCATATCATTTTTTAGTTATTTCTATTATTTTTCCACTCACATGTTTACTTAAACTAATAATCATGTAATCCAACTTAGCCTTTTATATCTAAATTTTCCTAGTGGTTTATATGATAATCACTATGTAACTTGACCTATGAACTTGTTTATAAACATTTGAAAACTCATTAAGTGAAATGAAATAAATACCATCATTTTTTAGTTATTTCTATTATTTTTCCAGTCACATATTTATTTAAAACACTAATCATGTAATTCAACTTAGCCTTTTACATCTAAATTTTCCTTGTAGTTTATATAATAATCACTATGTAACTTGACTTATGAACTTGTTTGTAAACATCATTTAGTTTTCAAAACATCCCTAAGTTTTTAAGTAATAATCCTCTCTCACAATAATATTTTTGTTTCGGATATAAATATGATGATTTGTGTTATATGAATTATGTAATAGCACTAATTTATTAGCATGATTTATGTATGAAATGTGTTTTTCAACTTTAATATATGGCAATGTTAACTCTTGGCCTTTTGCTTTCATCATTTTCATATAAAGATGATTTCATTATTTTTATAAAAAAGAAATTAATGTTTTAATATTATCTATTCTTTATTCTAAATTATTTGTATGGGAGTTTTTGAGTTGTAAAATTATTTTCATGTAAAATGATTATACAACATATTATAGAGATAACTTTAATATATGGCAATGTTAACTCTTGGCCTTTTGCTTTCATCATTTTCATATAAAGATGATTTCATTATTTTTATAAAAAAGAAATTAATGTTTTAATATTATCTATTCTTTATTCTAAATTATTTGTATGGGAGTTCTTGAGTTGTAAAATTATTTTCATGTAAAATGATTATACAACATATTATAGAGATTTGAGTTATAAAATTATTTTCATGTAAATATTTTCATGTAAAATGATTATACAACATATTATAGAGATTTGTTAGTATAGGTATTTTTTATTTACATATGAACCAATGTTCCATTCCCTTTTATAAGTTTATAAAATAAGTGTATTTTAGTAGAAAATAATGGGTTATGCTAAAAAAAAATTCTTCGAAAAAATTCCTCCAACATATCATTTATGTTTGAATTATACAAAAACCTTTTCCATTAATTGGAGCTAACAATATCATGTTCATGGTTATTTTCTCAAATATATTATGTTGTACATATATTAGTGTAAATTGGTAATGATATGTTTGAATTATACAAAAACCTTTTCCATTAATTGGAGCTAACAATATCATGTTCATGGTTATTTTCTCAAATATATTATGTTGTACATATATTAGTGTAAATTGGTATCGGTTGGTTATAGGAAACTTTTAATTTTTTATACTTATTTTAAAAACTTATCTAATTTTACTAATTTTAAAATGTTAACTAAAAATGTTAGGTGATATTTTTGTCAAAAATATTTGAATTTGTAAAGATTCTGTGTAATTTATATAAAAAATTAATAATTTTTTAAGTACAAATAATTGTATCTTATAAAATTTGGGTGAATAGATTTTGGAAAAAATGAAAAATAAACTAAATAGCTAAATTTAATTCCTAAAATTTTCTATATTAATCCATTGTATTGATGTCCATATTTATTATTTTTGTAAAAGTCATAACATGTGAATTTGTAAATATTTAGTATGAAGATAGAGAATCGGAATCACTTGGTGCGTATCTTTTAGTTGTTAGAATAGATTATCATGGATCATTGACTTATTCATCCATGTAGTTGTGGTCCACATTTTCACTTGTTTTCCATCCTTGTTAGTTGTCTTGATAGAATAGATTATCATGGATTATTGACTTATCCATCCATGTAGTTGTGGTCCACATTTTCACTTGTTTTCCATCCTTATGAGTTGTTTTGATAGAATAGATTATCATGGATTATAGACTTCTTCGTCCATGTAGTTATGGTCCAAATTTTTAGTTATTTTTCATCCTTATCAGTTTTCTTGATGTGGATAAAGATTAAATGGTCATGGGATAAGGTGAATTCATGTATTAAATAAGAAATGCTTAGAAGTTAAGAAAATGAATTATTTAACAAAAATATTTAAAATTTGTATTTACTTATATCCATACAATCACAAAAATTATTAATATTCTCTGATAACAAAAATTATTATTATTCTCCATTGACATGATAAAATGCATTATCTATTCACCTAATAAAATATTTAAAATGCTAATATATAAATATATCAATGCACTTACAAAAAACTAAATTGACATTCTTTATCCACATTTTATTTCTTTGACATCCTCCTTTTATTTTTATGACTTATTAGTCCAATCTTCCATTTATTTCTCTCACATAAAGTCTATATTATATATTGTTTTTTCATTGGATATGAATAAGGGTTAAATGGTGATTACATAAAAGTTACATATAGACTTCACTTAATAAAGTGTCTAAAACACTAATTCAAAACTATGGTGATCTTGGAATGTTTTTCTCAATGTTTTTTTGAAAAAAAATGGAAGTATCATCATCATCAAATAAAAATACCCCTAAATATTGAGAACATAGGAGTGTCAAGTATTTCCAGAATATTTGGCTCACAAAGAACAACATGTCTCATAGATGAGACTCCAAATGAGTGGGGAGGAGAAAACTCCCCACCCGAACCCATTG
>ML796398.1:152794-174607 GCA_009831015.1 Picea engelmannii
AAAAAAGATTTACGATTTAAACCTTCACAAGAGATTTAAACACGTTTTATATCCAAGATAAAACGTACCACATGAACCTTCACCATTTATGATTCAAGAATTCAATCAAATAGTAGCATGCAAGTCGTAGATTTCTATAACCTCCTCTTCAAAAAAAAACACTCACGTAGCAGTGTTCTCACGCAGCTTTGCACAAAAATCGATCGGACTCACGCACCTTTCTCTGCCAGCGCACCAAAATGCAAATCTTCACTAAAAAACAAATCCACGCAGAGCAGAAGATTTTCCCACGCCCTCCAATGTTTTCCACGCGTAGACACAGGAATGTCCACGGATCTTCTCGCTCACGAATCTTCCTTCACGTTTTGCTTTAAGACTATCTCCGTCCTCGCACCTTACGTTCACTCCGGCAGTGAGCTATTCGCACCCCACGTCCACTCCATCTGCAAGCAGTTCGCACCCCAGGAATGGATCGCCTGCAGGAATTTTCCAAAATTTCTAAGGCCGAGCAGTATTCCCCCGCACCCTACTCGAGGAGAGACCTGCGAACCTCTCCAATTTTCGCACCTTACTCCCGTGGCTCTGATACCAAGATAAAATATGCGAGGCAAAACAAACACGGTGAGGCTACGCTCACTTCTTGATTATTAAACAAAGACGGATTACATCCTTATATGGGAAAAGACTCTCCCGAGTCGGCTACATGCAAACCATAAGACAATTAGACAACTGACTATGAACTGAGAACTAACTCTTCTAACTGGCGCTTACAACTCGCGCTTATTACTGGAGTGAACAACTAGATAACATCTCCATTACTTCCAAGTCTATTTACATTTTAACTTTTAATTATTTATAACTTTTTCCGTTTGATTTTACTCTAAATCCAATAAAACGCTTAACCAAATCCATTTTATAGTCTACTCCTTTAGCAAGCCGACAATGCAAATTTTAATTACAAAAGCTGTTGTGTTCGTACCTGTATGATGTATTCCAAGCACCAACAAAGTTCATTTACCCTAACTACATACGCGCCTCTGGCGGTTTCCATGTGGCCACAACTGTTTCAAAATATGACGCACACCATTTGAATAAGTAATAACGTTCTTATCGAACTCTACCTAATCTCGCTGATACCAGAGATGTCAGAGTGCCTCCCGCCCCACAATTATGTCTCGTGATTCATCCACTTGGGTGGAGGATTTTAATTAAAAGTCTATGGAGGAGATGAGCGCTATTTGAACTATGGACTATGTGTAGCCCTTACTCATCATATCGCACAATTAATTGTTAAAAAGTTCTCAGTTGTTTGGCAGTTGTTTGGCTCGCTCCGGCTTCGGCATTGCAATATTATACTTAAGCTTCATAGCAGCAATCGGATCAATACCCTTACACCTGGTGGAATCCCAGACCTTCACACCCTTACAATTCGATGTATAATAGCTTCCTAGGGAAGAAGCCAATCCGTTCCTGGCCGCCAAAAATGTTGAAGTTCGAATCCCATGGATTGGTAGAAGCTCTGAATGTGAGAGTTATCGGCTCTGGCGAGCAGTTATTAGTTCTCTCACACGGCTTTGGGGGCGACCAGTCGATGTGGAAACATATTCCATACCTGGTGCCTGATTTCAAGATCATCGTATTTGATATGATATTCTCTGGCAGCTTCGATCCCAAGCATAACCATTTCATCACATACAACAAAACTCCTACTAAAATTACATAAGACATAACTTTTTCTTCTTTATAGATAGGACCTATGCTTGAAGAAAACTTATAATGGAAAGCAAGAGGGATAACTTATAATGGAAAACAAGAGGGATAAAAATTGGCTTTACAATGTTTATAGTGAACTCCAACCACAACTTACCATTACCATCTCTCTATACTTCCATACCCATAATTGTTTTTGCTGCTCCTTGATCCCTCATCTGAATTGTCCTGTCCACTTCACTCATTTTCTTACTGATTGTATAGTCATTCTTACCCTTTGAAAAACTCTGACTCACTATGAAGGATTCAAACATCTTGTATATTTGCATGGATATCAATAGGCCATACAATGAATTATCTAGCATGCAAACAAATTTACGGTTGCGATCTTGAATCAACCATTTTGGTTGTTCCATACATACTATATCTCTGTCATGGATGACCTTGTGAGAAGTAGGATCCCACGCACAACATCCCTTTATACCACCATCATAACTTGCAGAGATATAAAACAAGAAGGAATTCAGAAACAAATATTTCACTTCTGAAAATGATTTACGGCTTACCAGTACCTGCAATTCTTTCTTGCTCTTATGAATTTGATGCTTCTGCCATAAACAAGAATATACATCTATCACTTTAGATGCTACTTCAGTACTCCCTTCCAGCTTATAAAGGTTATCAACCTTTGTTTCCTTCATCACTACTAAACTACTTTTCGACAATGTGAGTGCTCCACCTTGACCTCCATACTTATATCCACAAGAATCCAACACTCCCAATGAAATCAAATTTTATTTAAGCTCGAGTACATATCTAATATTCGTTAATTCCTCAACAATACCATCGAACATCCTGATTCTAATACTGCCAACCCCAACAGTTTTACAGGGAATACCATTTCCCATAAACACTACACCCTCATCAACAAATTCGTAAGAAATGAATCGATTTCTATGTGAGCACATGTGGTGGGAGGCACCTAAATCTAACTTCCATTCTTCTTGATATTGTAAATTACTATAAACGGATAAAACTTGATCAATCATACCTGAATTTGTTACAGCCAAATTTGCTTCATTCGTAGAATTTTCCTCGGATTCCTTTCTCTTCCAGTAATCTTTCTTGAGATGTATTATTTTTCCACAATACCAACATTTTGCTTTACCCTTTTTTTGTCTTGACTTAGATCGAGAAAAACTTCTCTCATTCTGCTCTTTAGTTTGGCCTCTGACCAGCATTGCCTCTGAAGTTGAGGTTTCTTGACTAGATTTTCTCATCTCCTCAGCAAACAAAGCTCCCACAACAGAGTCATAATCTAAAACATCTATTGAGCTAAAGATAATGGAGGTCACTAGATTATCCCAAGACTCAGGCAACGAACACAATAGTGTAATAGCCTTATCTTCATCTTTGAATTTAACTTCCATACTAGTCAATTGAACTATAAGGGTATTGAAGGTATTTAAATGGTCAACAACTTTTGTACCTTCTTTCATCCGCAAACTATACAATTGTCTCTTCAAGTAGATTCCAATCGTCAAGGACTTCTTCATATATATAATTTCCAACTTGCTCCATAAGCATGATGTTGTATCCTCTCCTACGATATTAAACAAAACATAGAGTTTTTGCATCCAGATCTTTCCATTCCTCATTCGTCATGGTTGTTGGTTTTATTGACTTGCCTGCCAATGCTTTTTGCAACTCTTGTTGCACCAGTAAATCCCACATCTTGAGCTTCCAGAGCTCAAAGTTTTTTTTACCACTGAACTTTTCAACTTCAAACTTCGAACTCTGCATCTTAGCCATTAGCAAAAAATCTCCTAATGCCCAAATCACTTCTTATAATAACCAAAACCCTTTGAAAAATAATATGGAGGAATAATGAAATAATCTTCACAAAGTTTAATAAACAATTTAATAAAAAAAACCTTTTACTAAAAAAAAAAAAAAAATCCACTTTTAATTTAAAAAACCTTTTAATAAAAAAAAATGACCTTTACTTTAATTCCTCCACCTTCTTTACTTTAATTCCTCCACCTTATTTACTTTAACTCACCCACGTGACTTGACTTGTTCACATATTATGCATACAATATATCAAAAAAATATTCTCAAAAGTCAAAACACCATATGCGAATGTTATCTTAAGGAGTCGTCGTCGCACCTCTCGATACACCTAGAGTGCGGCGATCTTAAAGAGTCGTTGCAATTTATCACACAGCTGGACTACGACGATTTGAAAATTTGTGCAGCGAAGAAGTACGGGTAATAAGACATCGCACCCTTCGAGAGGAGACGATGTGGAGATCCCCGCACACATAGATGAAACTGTTGTTGCTCCTCCGAATTTTGACACCCTCGACGTCTCTCCTTTAACCAGCTCTGATACCACTTGTTATAATTGCAAATGCGGAAAACACAATTCATATATGATAATTAACAATCACACAGATAAGAAACACAGGGATTTCACGTAGTTCACCCAAATGTTGGGCTACATCCACCAAGCATAGGCATGGATTGTCTTATTATTCAGATCATGGAGATTACAATAGACTTGCAAGTTCTCTCATTCCTCTCACTATCTTCCTCTACGGGCTTACATGAATTTATAAGAAACCGATTATTAAATGCACTCTTATCCATATTCTAACTTGGTTTATTTTAATTGCAACTAACGCAGAATAATAAGATTCAAAATCCATTCTTGGAGGAATTCGTTGTCACTAAATACCAACAGTTTCTTCTATTCTTTCTATATTCTTGTCACTACACGTCGTGTCTTTTTTCAAGTACTTGAACAGTGAATCCTATGAGGGAGGATTCGAACGTAGAGACATCGATGGAATTTGCAGCGCAATGAAATCCAACTATTCAGCATGGGTTTCCAGCTTCGTTCCTCTGCTAATTGGTGTGGATGAACCCTCTCTGGTGAACGAATTCGGTAGAAAAATGATGAATATGAAGCCTGAAATCGCACTCGTGGTTGCGAGAAGCATCTTCGAGAGTGATGTAAGCATATTAAGCGATGTGAAAATCCCATGTAGCATCATCCAGACAAGGGAGAACATAGTTGTTCCATTGGTCGTTCCATATTACATGCAATGCAACCTTGGATTGGGGGAGACAAATTCAGTGCACATACTCGATACAGATGGCCATCTGCCATAGCCAACTTCACATCATATGTCAGAAAAGCTGTTTGCCCAGATTCTGGCAAAGTTTTGAATACAAAGATCATATTACTGAGAGAGATGTATATTCCTGTGTGTTTTTCTTTGTATATTACATTATTCTTCTCGACGTATGATCAGAAGTATTTAGAAGCGGATAATTATTAAATGCCCAGTGATAGAATTATAAATGTTGAATATACTATGATACGATATATGTAGTTGGATTTGAAAGTATCAAAAGGTATACATTTATATTTGAAGTGCCTTTAAATCAATCAGCATGAGCATGCATTTTCTTTAGTCAAAAGTTTATCAATATATTATTTTATTTTATGTTTTGAGTTTGTAGGTTTTCATACTTATAATATTGTAATGCAATAATGTTGATTAAAATTTAAATTGTGCTGATTAAGATTTAAATTGTCAAAGGAGTTTTGAAAAGTCTAATATTTAGAGTGGATCCTTTAATGTTAAAAAACATTGATGTCTAACATTCAGGGTTACCAAGATTTTTTTGACTTTAATAATTATAAATAATCATTATTTATCATAATTTTATTATTATTAATTCATAACCTCTTTTTCTACAATGGTTCTTTTCAATCCATAACACTTTTTTCTAACATCTCAACTTCATTTATTTTCAATGATATCTAAACATTTGATATTTAAAAAAAAAATCAATCTTAAAAAAACAATCTATTTATATAAGCTCTATAAGTAGTAGATGTTGGTCTATGTTCCTACTTTCTTCTTTCCATTGATGATGATTCATTTATCCAAAATTAATTATTTTTGGTGGTAATCCTAAGTGGATAGTTGTTGTATAATTTTCGTTGCATGTAACAACTCTAATTAATTATTTTTTTATCATGATTAAATAATTGTTTAATAAATATTAGTTTAATAAGTATTAGATTAATAAATATTATTTTAATAAACTATTAAAATGGATTTTATTTCCTTTTATTAATTATGAAGACTTAGTTAATAATACAATTGTATTGGTAGATAGATCCATTTATGGAGGGGGGATAAGGTGGTTGAGACTTAATGGGGGGATAAGGTGGTAGATGTTTAATGGGGGGACAAGGTGGTTGGGTAAGAGAGGAGAAGGGGATGAGGCAAGGGGGAGGACTTGGGAAGGGGAGCTCTTTTGGTCAAGAGATTTTTGGAATTTATGGGAGAGGGGAGAAGGTGAAGGGAGGAACAGTTTTGGACTGCATCTGTATTTCTGGTTTTACTTGCAACTTGCTTGAGGACTTTCACAGAGGGCACCTATTGATGGGAATTTTGGGCTCGGGGGCCAGGAAACTGTAAGGAATCCTGGGGCTAGGGAGCCGGATAGACTATTCCTAGTTGGCTGGGAGGTTAATCAGTTTTGGGTAGAACTTCATAACAACATCAGTTTGAGGTATTTATTATCATTATTATGTTGTGTTCATTATTGTTATATTGTTCATTTTTAATTATGTTGTATGATGAACATGTTATTCATTATCATGTTGCTCATTTTTAAATTATGTTCAACAATGAATTGTTTTTATGCTAAATAGTGAATAAAGAAAAAAAATAATTATGATAGTATTTCTATATCTAGATTTATGTTTTATAAGGATATGTATGGACAGACCTTACACATGGTATCAGAGCACTAGTTTAAAAACTTAGACCAGGGTCTACCCACCTACCCACATGTAAGAAAGAAAATTTAAAACCCACATGTAAGAAAGAAAGTTTAGGAATGTTGTTCCAACATTGACCCAGAAATTTAAAGAACCCCTAAATAGTTATATCGAAACCCTTTACAACAATTTAGAAAAGAAGCCCTAAAACCCTCTAACCACAGGGCTTACACTCTACTATGGACTAAAAGTTATGGCCTGAAACCCTAATTACAGTCCTTAAACGATCAAGAAGTAGAAAGAAATGAAAGATTGATAGAAAGGAAATAATGAGTAGCTAAAAAAAACGCATTGTTGAGCGCCCTTCACTTGTTCCAACACCAAAGAATATATATGAGCTCACACGCATATATATATGACCCACAAAATATATAATGTTAAAGAATACAAAAACAAAATTTAAACATTTTATGTTATAATTTTTGCAATAATATATAAATGAAAATAGTATATTATATATATATATATATAAGTTAAACTAATTAAAACTTAAGTGGATATATATATATATATATATATAATTATAATCTCTACTATCGTGAAGAAATTCCAATGAAACAAAATTATATATATATATATATATATATATATAATGAAAGGTCATAAAAAAATAAATAAATAAACATAATCCACATTGATTTGGTTAACATTCTAGCATGGATGCAAGTGATTGTAAGAAGTTTAGATAAGGGTTGTTGGTTCTGAGATCACCATCGCATGGAGCCTGTAAGATTTGTAATGGTTGCTACTATTCCCCCCCCCAAAAAAAAAACCAGTAAAAGAGTGAGGCATATTTAGAGGGCCAGTTACAAAAGAATCTATAAGAAACTGGTACTAACCAACATAGACAATAAAAAAAATTAGTAAAATAAATAAATTGGGGACCATCGACCATGGCTGGTTCTGTCCACAGAGAATGGATGGTCACACCTCTTCCAAACCCTGTGACCAAGAACCCGGCCTTTTAGTCGCCATGAAACCACTGGAGCCCAATCCCAGAGCATGGGCACGGGCACCTGAAATCTTCCATAAGCCAAGGGCCAAGCCCAGAGCACGGGCACGGGCACCTAAAATCTTCCATAATCCAAGGGCCAAGTCCGCACAAGCACCCACAGGGCTGACCATTGTTTGAGCCCTTCTTTGTTCTCACCTCACGGTCACTCTTTCTTAGAAATAAAATAAAAAAATAAAATCAACACAATGTGTTGGGGTCCGCCACTCTTAGACCAACTAGCCACTGTAACAGATGCACCAAAGGTTGGGTCGGTCTAGTAACCATGGTCGTGCCTTCCAGGAGGGTCAGCAATGGAGCTTGGGTTGTGCCCTCTAAACCCTTGAAAGAAAACAAAAAAAAATGTTAAATCCAAACCCTAGTGATTGTGAAGGAGAATGCGCATAGAAAAGGTTGAATATGCCCTTTTGTTTTCAAGTATAATTTTTTTTGTAATGCTTAGAGTCATAAGAAAAAGGCACGTGGCCTTCATACAAATCCCATGCATACAGGGATCGTGTCACGGTTTATGTTTTTTTTTTAATTATTATCTTGTCTTAATTATTTGTTTATTAGTTTTTTATTTTAATTTATATATATATCAGTTATTATTAAATATATAATTTAAATTATATATATATATATATATATATATAACAAAAAATTATATATATTTATAATTATATAAAAGACATTATTTTAATTATTTAAAATTAAATATATTATATATAATTTTAAAATATATATAAGTAAAATAATAATAATAAAGTATATATATATATATATATATATATATATATATATATAAAGGGATGACGTTAAATTTGGACTTAGGTTTCGTCAAGTCAAAACTTGGTTTTGTTTTCTTCTCCACCTTAATTTATAAGGATTTTTATTGTTATATTATACATTGAAATCTAAAATTTATAAATACTCATATAATGAAATACTATTTTGTTGGCCAAATAATCATCCGCTTTTTCTTTAAAAAAAATTAAAAAATAAAAATAATTCTAAATAGACATATACTTTACATTATAGGACTTTAAATAGGTGTAAATACCTACAACCCTCTTCCAAGTTATGGGCTTGAAACCACAAATCGGATCAAATATGAGGTGTAAGTTATGGGCTTGAAACCACAAATCGGGCCAAATATGAGGTGTGGGAAGTATAATATAATATTAACCGTAACCGTATGTGGTATTCTCATAAGAGTACCTACAAACAACAACAAAATACTTTATTTTTAACTCAACTCTTAACTTTTAACCCAACTCTTAAGAGCACTATACTGCTTTTGTTTGTTTATTTTAAAATCTAATTTTAACTATAATAAAAAAGTCTTTAATCTTCTTCTATAATTTAAGAACATTATAAAAAATATTACTTCTCTATAATTTAAGAACATTATAGATAATATTGACTTTTCTTGCCAAAACAAGAAAATGATTTTCATATATATATATATATATTCTCAAAGTGTTGGAATAACTAAATTGAACACTATAATTTTATTTTATAATCTTATATGTTTTCTATATGAGTCACTATTATGTGAAGACCACACTAAAAAGGGAAAATACTCTACAAAATATTAGTGCAGATATAAAAAGGTAATGGTTGAATGGCATAGTATTTTAAAACCTACCACTTTAAAACGTATATACTTGTGGGGATAAGTCTAGAGAAGTTATATATATATATATATATAAGAAGCATGTAGGTATAGTCTAAATAAAGTAGACATGAAAAAATTGTGAAATTACTACTATAAATAAATTATAGGCAGTAAATTGCAATATAGATATAATGTTAATATGAAAAGTTATAATATAGTATATAAAATATAAATATATAATTAAATATAAGAATATTAGATATTAATGATAATATATTAATATATGAATTATTATTAAGAGGATATCTTGAAAAATTACATAAGTATCAAAATATGTATAAGTCAAATTATGATTAACAAGATTGAAAATAATATCTAAATTAAATATATAAGAAGTATATAGCATAATAATAATAATAAGTGTACGATATATAATAATAATAATAATAATAATAATAATGTAGCTATGCATAATTGTAAAATGACTAATAGTAATAATAAGTGTATCATATATAATTATAATAATAATAATGTAGTTATGCATAATTGTAAGATGATTAATAGTAAGGATAAAAATTAAGCAATATGGAATGAATTTTAGTCATTATTAAGTTTATGCAAAGTTGAAAAGCTTAAATACATCTTTTCATGTTAAAATGAGTTTAATATTCTTTATAAAAAGTATAAGTAAAACAAATTTATTAAGTTGATGTAATGCTCAAATATTCTTTATGTTAGATTGAGTCTTACTCAAAGTTAATATGGAATTGAGATGGTGAAAAGAAATATTATATTAGTGAAATGGATTTTAATTATTATTAAGTAATGTAAAATTTATACATTCCTTTATATTAAAATGGGGCATTATACCTTGGATTCACATTTCACAATATGTGAAATGAAAATTCAGAAAAATTGTCTAAAATAACTCTTGAGTGGATGGAAATGATTTTTATCATTATTAAATTGAAATAAGATGCAAATCTCTTTTCTCATATTAAAGTGGGTTATTCTACCATATCCATGTAAAGATTAAATTTATAAATCATTATAAATTAGATAAAAATTCATTACTTATAAAAAAAAATAAGTAAAAAAAAATATTAGATTACTAAAAGAGATTTTAATCATGATTAAATTGTTGCAAGGTTGAATGTTATTTTCATATTAAATAAGTAAGATAGTTTTAGTAACCCAAGGGGTTATCCCAATATGATTCGCTTGTCTCTTTAAGATAAGCACATTGATTTATGCTAGTAAAATTATTAAAGATATTATTTCCAAAATATATAAATAAATAGATAAAGTATATGGAAAAATGCAAGGATATGTTATAAGTAAGATTGAAGAATAAGGTGCATAATAAATTAGGTCAACTTAGGTTAAGGGATGAATATAATAAATAAAATCTATGCTTATGATTGTAACTAATAAAGACGTTAGGTGGGTAGTTGATTAAAACAAATATGCGAAAGAAATAAATCGAATGATTAGGCTATATAATGATGTTTCAAAGTAGGGTAGAATGGTGGAAACAAATTAATATGAGGGAGGATAAGGATGGAGTTATAATTGATATCAAGGTGGATTAGACACACATGAACTAGCATTATGATGTAGTTTATGGAAGTGCTAAAAAAAAATAGTTATAGTTTTTTTAAGCATACTGAAGTGTGATATGCTAGTGGTAAATTGAGTGTATTATATGAGAGTAAGAGAGGGTAGTTGGAGTAGCAATAAAGAGTTTACAAGTAATGTAACGTATATGTTAAGTTAAGAATTGATAATGTGTATAAACATGAAGTGGCAGCAAATGTGATGGGAGAAGGAAATGCAGAAAATGAATGGTAAATAAGAAAATACAGTATAAGGAATGTTAATGAACTCTAGAAAATATGTTGAGTAATTTAATCTAATGAAAACATAAGTGATACCATAAGGGCCTATGTTGTAAACAAAGAACTTTACTTCATAACGATAATGGAAATTTTGATGATATGTTTTATTACATTGTGTGTTGTGGTATGAAATTTGGATGAATTTCTAATGGTTGACATAATATTAACACAATGACCAAACTATGAAGTGATGAGATCACTTGACAATCAATTAGTTGTATCTTAGTTAATGTTCCTAAGAAAGGGAAACTTTGTGATGGTGTATGTATTGTATCACTTGATTTAGAGTGATAAGTAACTTAGTGGTAATTGGTTATAATTATCAATATATTCTAGGTGGAATTGTATGCCTGGCTTAATGAAATTTATATCAAACTCAATAAAATAGTCACTTAACTAAAGAATCGATAATGAGGTAATATTCTAATTGGTTGTAAGACTAGTAGACTATACTTTAAATATGGAACTTAGGAAGAATAAATCTATCAGGGAAGTGTGTCTTCTCGTTAATTAAATTACAAGTAGTAATAAGATACAGTCAGGACACAATAATATGTTTATGGAATAGGGGTATTCTCGGAAAA
Source organism: Picea engelmannii (assembly GCA_009831015.1). Taxonomy (NCBI): domain Eukaryota; kingdom Viridiplantae; phylum Streptophyta; class Pinopsida; order Pinales; family Pinaceae; genus Picea; species Picea engelmannii. The sequence continues at coordinate 164,466 of ML796398.1, forward strand.
TATATTAAAATCATCAACATGTCTTAATCAAGTAAAGGTCCAGTGGGACAAGTATAACTCAATATCTGCTACTTGGGAGGATGCATAGACCTTACGGCGAGATCATCCCTCACTTTTTTTTTGACCACCTCGGGAATATGTTTCCCAAAGTTTGGGTGTATGTAATGCCACCTTTTGACTTAGACAGCTAGAATTATTTAAGGCCTAATCACGTTTATTTTCTATTCACTGTGAAACTATTAATGATACACTTGAACTTTTGAGATGTATGAACCTATGTAAATGTCAATTCTATGAATGTTTAATGTTATTTGAATGATGATGGATATGATGCAATCTATTATGTGAATGTGAAATCTATGAATGTTTAACGTTATGTGAATGATGGTGGATATGATGCAATCTATTATGTAAATGAAAATTCTATGAACGGGTAACGTTAATTGAATTATGCAGATATTATGAGATCTATTTCTAACTTGAAAATTTTGACATTAAAGTTGTTGGTATGTGGATACCGAATTGAGATTATGGTCAAATGAATTTACATTATGATAATGCATAGATATGTATGAGTTTCTGTTATAGACTAATTTGCAGGTCAATGGGCTATGAGATAGCCAGGGGATAATGGTAATAAAAGTGGATGTCATGACCACCGACCGAGAAACAATATGGTATGAATCTTTGTATGTGAAATTATATTGGTACGAATGCATTGTTATGATATATGAACCAGTGTAGGTTTTCAGGTGGTGAGACTACCCAAACTGAATAAATGATGGCAAAATTCCCAAGAACACGGTGCCACTGTATATTCCATTGTAGGGCGTGGACCCTAGTCCTATTAGGAGGGGTGGAGGCATTTCCCGCCAGGTATCCTCCGAAACCTAGAGTCATGGGAGGACGGTGTTAGCTCACGCTCCCGTAGACATGTGATGATGACTGTCAGTTGCCTGCTCAGGAAGCTTGGTTAAGATAGTGACACTTCCGCTTACGGGTTCTATTTGGAGTTAGGTCAATATAGTTGACGCTCCAAGATAGTCCAACAGAGGAAGGATAGGAATGGAATATGATGGAACTAAGTTAGGGAGGAAGGATGAATAGAAATAGTTGAGAGTGTTTGGAGATTTGTCTTATGGTGGAATTCATTATTTTCCCTTCTGAAAAAAAATGTGTATATATGTATATTCATAATTACTTAACTGAACTACAATTGTCTCAATAAACATTGTTGAGATAGATTATTGTAATTAAAGGATTTCGTAAACATTTAATTGGTTTATTATCTTTTATAAAGTGAATAGTGTTGTTGATTGGATTGGATGCATACAATAATTACGATAGAGGTGATAGTTATTGTCATTAGTACATCCACGAAACTTGTATGTGCTAGCTACACATGCATTTCTTGCACATGTACACTAGTATGTATGAGTTTTATTTGACTTACTTACTGATAATGTTGTTTATTGGATATGAATGTGTGATCCATGTGTCGTTTCCCTTGTATTATAAATTACTTTAACTTTGGGACAAAGTTTCTTAAAGGGTGGGTGTATGTAACAACCCTAATTAATTATTTATTTTTCATGATTAAATAATTGTTTAATAAATATTAGTTTAATAAGTATTAGATTAATAAATATTATTTTAATAAACTATTAAAATATATTTTATTTCTTTTTATTAATTATGAAGACTTAGTTAATAATACAATTGTATTGGTATATGGACCCATTTATGGAGGGGGGGATAAGGTGGTTGAGGTTTAATGGGGGGATAAGGTGGTTGGAAAAGGGAGGAGAAGGGGATGAGGAAAGGGGGAGGACTCGGGAAGGGGAGCTCTTTTGGTCAAGAGATTTTTGGAATTTATGGGAGAGGGGAGAAGGTGAAGGGAGGAATAGTTTTGGACTGCATCTGTATTTCTGGTTTTACTTACAGCTTGCTTGAGGAGCTTGCTTGAGGACTTTCACAGGGGGCACCTGTTGCTGGGAATTTTGGGCTCAGGGGCCAGGAAACCATAAGGAATCCTGGGGCTACGGAGCTGGATAGGCTGTTTCTAGCTGGCTCGGAGGTTAATCAGTTTTGGGCAGAGCTTCATAACAACATTAGTTTGAGGCATTTATTATCATTATTATGTTGTGTTCATTATTATTATATTGTTCATTTTTAATTATGTTGTATGTTGAACATGTTATTCATTATCATGCTGTTCATTTTTAAATTATGTTGAAGAGTGATTTTTTTTATGCTGAATAGTGAATAAAGAAAAACAAAATTGTGATAGCATTTCTATATCTAGATTTATGTTTTATAAGGCTCTGTATGGACAGGCCTTACATTGCCTGTCCAACTTGTAGTAGATGTTGGTCTATGATGATATCTTGTTGAATACTCGTTTTGTGATTCCTTATTCCATCTTATTCCTTGATAATGTTGATATTGATCTTCTTTTCTTCCTTGAAATCTTTACTAATAATGAGGGTGTCTATATGGTTTAACATTTGACGAGTTTTCTTCATTCTGCACACCCATGTCATTTATCTTCTTTTGATAGGCAATGCCATCCTCGACCATCTTTGCTTGGTCTTCTATTACTCTATTCTTGGATATAATACCATAATATTTTGCATGTACATCCTCTAGATGTAGATCAATTTCTTCAAGTATATTATGTTGACCTTCTTGAATCATATCTTCTTTCTCCTTTTGAAGTTGCAATGTGACCCCATCTATCAAATTCTGATGCCCTTCTTCAATTCTAGATTGCATTTCTAATTTTATCTCATCGATATTTAGGGATTCCTCAACCTTCTTGCAAATTTCCTCTTCAAGTCTTTTAGTAGATTCTTCATCCAAGATCTTCATTTCTTCTTGATTTTGATAATTCTTCTTTTCTAATTTCAGTATTTTAACCTCATCTAATAGTTTTTTATTATGGTTTCGTAATCTACATATCTCTCCAACTTTTTTTTTCAAATCTTCTCTTGACTCATTTTTTCTCACTTTCTTTTGCTAGTCTTTTCTTGTTTTAATATTTGAACTTCTTTAACTAGTGTTTCATTAAAGAATCATGTATTAGATAACTCATCCCCCTTATTATTGATCTCATCCTTTGCTTATTTTAACTCATCTTTAATTTTATGGATCTCCTCTATTTTTCAACCTTCAACAATTTATTTGAGAAGAGTTTTTCAAACTCTTCCCATGTGCAGTTCCATCTAGTATTCAGATCAATACTCGTCCACCACTTTCAAGATTCACCAGAAAAATATTGTTTTTCCTCTAAAGAATCCATACCATATTCCTTTACCAACCTCAACCATTCCAGAGGGTTGATTTCATCTTCATCTTCATCTTCATCTCCTGTAAATTTAGGTAATTCCATTGATTCTTAAGTGAGGTTTAACCACAATATTCAACTTCCAACCTCAATATATGAAGGATATTGATCTCAATTATTTATAATCCTTGTTCCAATATAATATTATAGTTTTTCTCTTTTCAATGTCTTTTGAATCATCTCAATCAGACATCTCAATCAAAACTTATGACAGTTTTAAGTAAACATACATTTGAAACCATGATTTGGAGTCTATCCTTTTGGACGACCTTCCTTTTGATGTATTTCTGAAATTTTGGCCCCCACGAGTCTAATTTTTTTCTTGTAGTAGAATGCAATGTCTTCTCCACAATGTCACAAGTCTAACCAAAATTCGTTGTTTTAAATGAAATTTATAGTGACTTTTCCAAACCTTGTTGAATTTTGGCCAATTATGGAGAGATAACTAGTATAGAATGCCATGCATCCAATATTCGGATAAATCATTCGCAAATACCCAAAATACTATGGAATTGCCTCTTTCCAATGCAACTCGTCGCACTGAATTTGGATAATCTATGAAGAAGATATGACTATTTTACTAAGAACACCTATTTGTAACTAGTTATAAGACTAGTCAAAAACCCTATCTTCCACAGGGTGTATCTCCGAAAGTAAAATGAACCATAAGATGAAATTTGTACCACAAGTACCTTGTTATGTCTTCTAAACAACCTCCAAGTTTCTCTTTCTGAAGTGTCCCCGAAAAAAATTATAATGAAAATGGCCAAATGAATTTCTTGAAGAAGAAAAACCCTAGGATCAGTACTCTCATACAAAATGTAATGATCCAAATGCTTAAAATATCATGACAGAACAAAAGTACACACCATGTACAAAATGTGAGCATGGAGCACAAATCCAAGGTAGATAAATTATACAATAACGCCTTAAAGAATAAGAAAACCTCCTTCACATAACCAAATACATTCATTCATCACAATTCACATGTCTACAATAATGAATACATGATCTCTATATATACCTATTCACACCTACATATGAGGTCCATTTAATATTAGGCCGAACCTATTACATATATATTTACACATTACATCTACATTGAAGCCCATATAATCCCCCCTTGGAGTCATATCATGTACATTTATCCCCATATATGCTCCCCTTGGGTGATAAAATGATTCATGCCAGAAAAGCATTGGTAAATTTGGAAGAATAACCCATATTTTGGATGAAGACAATGAATCATGTGTCGAGTCAAATGTAATGGCCCATTCTTTCAAATAAAGACGAGACAGACCCCAACCCCAATTCCTTTCAAAAATCCTTGCGAGATACTACACAGAATTGAGTCTGAAACAAATACATCCCTTATACAGTTTATGGAACTATGGTCTATACCCTAGAATGTCATTTCCATGTATTTTCAAACCATGCGTCGTGGTGACCACCTTACTGCAAAACCTTCCAACTTCTATTCAACCCATCATCTCCGAGATTTCATCAATAGCCATGTCCCGACCTACAACCATGCTTCGTTTCTCACGAAGGACTTTCCAACACTTTGTTTTTTTTTAATGGCATAAAAACTGACACGAATGGAACTCTCAAACCTCGACTTAACACCACCATTGAATTATCTGTTATATGAGTGTGAAAACAATGCATGCAAACAGTTTGAAATGAGACTACCCACTTTCTCCTTCGAAAAATCCTTCGATAGAAATCGCCCTCTCAGATTTGAAAACTGATCATCGGGAATTGCATGTTGACAATGGACCCTTAACTCTTCACTCTGATTTACACTATGCATCACATCGGATGGTTTGCAATCTCCCATGATAACTGAACGATTTAAAGATTGCTTATGGATGAAATCTTCCCCCGATACAAAAATATTGTCTTTACTAAAGAATTTTGGGCCATAATCCACTTCATGTAAGTCCTTTAATGCTTACCATACCTTGAGGATCTGCACATAAACGTTAGACAAAATTCTATTTGCTTAGGACCCTCGCTCCGTCCCACCTGGCCTCCACTAAGCTATGTACATCGGACTTCGAGACTTGTCAAATTAAGAATCTCCCATGGCAGATATGGGGAAGCCGAGATCCTACGGGTGAGGTAGAATGTAGCCATATGTTGGAACTTGAGTAGAGTCTACGATCCCATAGAAAAACCACGTCCCCACGTGCAAGACAGGTCCCTTCAGCTTTGTGGAAAACGAATCCACATGTGCTAGGTTTTTTTTTTGTCATCTCCATATAATTACATCTATTGATTAGTTGGTTATCACCTAGATTAATTTTTGGGGGATTTTTTTTTCACTAATAGGATGAACACCATGCATTATCAATGGTGTGTTTCTCACTATTAGGGAGATAGTGTAATTCATTCTTTGCTCAACATGAAATTGACATTTATAATTAAAAAATATAATAACAACAAAAAAAGACCATCATACCAAGAATATTTCAATGTCCACTTTAAGTAAAATATTTTAATATCAACTTTAAGTATGAGGGAGATATGTAATCACTTTTGTGCTCAACATAGAGTTAAATCATGGCATCTCTTTATATATATATATATATAGAGAGAGAGAGAGAGAGAGAGAGAGAGAGAGAGAGAGATGTTAACTCATGATCTATGATGTGTGAAGAGGGATCCAATGTCTAGAGGTACAAACATTTTTTGCATCCAAAAAACTTGAGAAAAATGTTTGCACCTTGAAGGATTTGATTCATCTTAGCTCATGATAAATCCATAATTAAGATGGATCTATGTGGGTTTGTATAAAGATATATGTACCTACATGTAGATATTAGACACCACTAAATCTTAAAAAAATTGATTGTTTTGTTTGTGATTATGATCATCTCCCCTCTTCATTTAGTTCCATCCACAAAACCAGATGCAAAGTCTACTACGTCCTTTAATTCAAAAGCTTTTTAACTCATCCTTTAATTCAAAACTTCTTAACTCATTCCCATCTTATTGTCTATGTCAATAGGCCCTTCAAATATAGAGAACAACAATGGTCAATTCTAAACTCCGAGGAAAAACCCTTGAAAATTATACAAATAAGTGCTACTCAAAAAAGTATATAACAAACCAAGGCATTCAAAATAGAATTATGCACCATTAAACTTGTTGTTTTCTTTTTATTCAATATAAATTTGGATTAATTATAACTAATTTTGTTCCAATTGGATTCATAGCTTGGTGCTAGGTTTGTTGGGGCCAGTGCTAGGTTTGTTGGGTATGTCACTGAAATTGTGAAATTGTGTTAAGACATGATCCATTTTATTTAAAAACATAAAGTGTCGCCATTTCGAACTAAATCTAAGTCCTTTCAAATTGTATGTTAACTTTATTGTAAGAGTAGGTAGATACTGAAATTATGTTAAGACATGATCCATTTTATTTAAAAATATAAAGTGTCACCATTTCGAACTAAATCTATTCTTTCAAATTGTATGTTAACTTTATTGTAATTTTAAGGTCACACTCAAGCCACACACAGATTGGTGTATGAGATCCCCTTGTTTATGGGATAAGGAACCCCTCTAAATTTAAACTTATACCCTAAGAAAAAAACACATATTATTAACCATTTAAAACCAAACACATATTCCAAAAAACAATTTACTAACCTTTCTTTCTTCTTTATAATTGAGATTTCGATCAAATTTATTTCACTCAATTTCCCTTAAAAAAAAATATCAAAACATTAAACATTAAACATTAAGACATGCATTTTTATATGGATAACCTTGAATCACTCATAAAGTTAAAGACGAAGATATTTCTAGTATGTTCTTGGGTTACGTGGACACCTTCACGTGAAGGACATAGGTAGAAAAGAACTATGTTGCTGTAGAGTTTTTTGATATTTTATATGTGCAGCCCTGAATGAATGCCGAAGTTAACTATGATGATATTTTTAATGTTTTCTTCGGTTACGTGGGCACCATCACGTGAAGGAGATACGGAAAAATGAACTCTGTGGTTGTAGAGTTTTCTCATATTTTATATGTACCATTCTGAATGAATGGCGAAAGTTAAAGATTAGGATATTTTTAATGTGTTATGCGGTTACGTGGGCACCTTCACGTGAAGGAAAAAGGTAGAAATGAATTCTATGGTTGTAGAGTTTTGTGATATTTTATGTATACAACTTTTGATGAAAGGCATCGGATAGTAGATGTTCATTCCAACTTTAAGTGTTTAAAACTACATGTGCAACACATTTTCAAGGGATTTAATAAATATGTTGTATGGTGATATAGTTAAATATAGTAATTGTTTAGTTGAATATTGTAAATCGATTTAGATCCCCTTTATAATTATAAGGGAATAATGGAGATTTAGAAATTTTATTTTAGATTTAATATATTTAAAATTTGAAAAATGGAAATATTGTTAAAGAAATTTTTAGATCAAAATTGTGTGTGGAGTTTTGATGAGTTTCTTATTTTGATGGTGGAGTGTCCACTGAATCCAGAAGTTTCTCTAGCATTATGACTAACTGTGTAAACTTGCATACTCAAATTTATTTTTAAGTACATAAAATACATAAAAGGAAAGTAGGTGTATTAGTGAAAGATGTGAGAACTTATGTGTAGGAAGTTTGTAGGTGAGAATTTTATTTTTTATGCTACAAAATGTTATTATTTGTCAATTGGATTTAGCTCAAGTCATTGGTAGGAATGATTGTTATCCTCCTCACTCAGGTTTAATTCCCAGAAGTGATATGTTGAGATTTTAATGAGTATATTGCAATGACTTCAAACCCTATTTGACCAACCTTATACACTGGAAATATGTAAGTCTTAAGATAGATACATTAACCAAAAAAAAATGAGAAAACTTATATAAATAACTTATTTAATTGAAAATAAGAAAACTTATATAAATAACTTATAGAAATCTGAAGGGATAAAAATAAATCCAACCATGTTAAGGATTAGTGACCACAAGCTAGTCACACAGACAAAGTAGCAAACAAAAAAAAACTTATTTAATTGATACAATTTAAGCATTAATATAGTTTTAATATTCTTGTAGTTTCAACCTAGGTTTAAATTCATTGTTATACAATACATCATCAATATCATTTCATTCATTAAGTGAAATGAAATCAATACTATATAATTTTTAGTTATTTGTATTATTTTTCCACTTACATGTTAATTTAAACCAACAATCATATAATCTAACATATAATCTAACTTAACTTTTAACATCTAATATTTCCATATAATTTATATAATAATCACTATATAACTTAACCTATAAATTTGTTCATAAACATCATTCAATTTTCAAAGCATCCCTAGTTTTTAAAGTAGCAATCCTCCTGGCAATAATAATTTTGTTTTGGATGTAAATGATTTGTGTTGTATGAATGATTGAATTTTCAAAGAATCCTTAGTTAGGCAATAAACTAGTAATCCTCCTCACAATAATATTTTTGTTTTGGATATAAATATGATGATTTGTGTTGTATGAATGATGTAATAGCATTAATTTTTTAACATGATTGTGTATTATGCATGCAATGTGTTCGTCATCTTTTAATATATGGCAATGTTATTTTTGGCCTTTCTCTTTCATCATTTTCAATATATATATATATATATATATATATATATATATATATATATATATATATATATATGTTTTAATATTATCTATTTTTTAGTCTAAATTATTTGTGTGAAAGGTCTTGATTTTTCTAGTTGTAAAATCATTTTCATGTAAAATGGTTATACAACATATTATAGAAGATGGTTAATGTAGGTTTTTTTTATTTACATGATGAACCAATGTTCCATTCCTTCCTTTTTTTAAATGTATAAAATATAAAATAAGTGTAACTTTTCTTCTTCTATCTTCATAGAAAATTAGATATACTTAAAAAAATGGTGCTCACAAAATTTCTCCAACCTATCACTTATGTTTGTATCATACAAAAACGTTTTTCACTAATTGGAGCTAACTATATCATGTTGATGGTTATTTTCTCAAATATATCATGTTGTAGATACATTAATATAAATTGATCATAGGGGTTCAACTTTTAATGTTCCATACTTATTTTAAATTTTTTATCCAATTTTATTAATTTTAAAATGTTGACTAAAATTGTTACATGTTATTTTTGTCAAAATATTTGAATTTGCAAAGATTTTGTGTAGTTTATATAAACATTTAACAAATTTTGAAGTAAAAATAATTGTATCTTATAAACTTTGGGTGAATAGATTTTGGAAAAAATAGAAAATAAATTAAATAGCTAAATTTAATTCCTAAAATTTTCCATACTAATCCATTGTATTGATGTCCATATTTATTATTTATGTGGAAATCATAACATATGAATGTGTAAATATTTAGTATGAACATAGAGAATGAGAATCACTTGGTGTGTATCTCTTAGTTGTTAGAATAGATTATCATGGATCATTGACTTCTTTATCCATGTAGTTGTGGTCCACATTTTCATCCTTATGAGTTGTGAGTCATGAGTAAAGTGAATTCATGGAGGAGAATGAATTATTTAACAAAAATATTTAAAAGTTTTATTTACTTATATCCATACACTTACAAAAATTATTAATATTCTCCAAAAATGATAAGAGAAATTATTTTTTTTTTTTAAATAAAAAAGTAGAACCTGCTATATTTAGAAAATCAAAATTCTTACAGAGTTTAGACAGCAAGTATCTAAGACCACCCAAAATGCTGCCGATTTAACGGAAACCAGCATATATATCGGGCTAGTAGAGTC